>JAMXBD010000169.1:1200000-1586505 GCA_024138025.1 Combretum micranthum | reverse complement strand
GTTAGACTTCAAATATAAAATCGAACCATACCAATAACCAAATTAGGGTTTCCTAAAGCTCTTGGAGCCTGAAACGAAAATTGACCCGAGAGGCTTTTCAAATTCAAATCGCGTGGGATGAATTTTTCTTAGACAATTAGATACGTTTTATTAAAGTTTAAAATTGTACTTTTTGTTAAACTAACATTTCATTGGATTCATTAAAAATCTTTGTATATGTATATGTACATATATAAGCTAAAATATACCCTAATAGTGTATTAACTACCCGAAAACTTAACTAAATAACATCTAACTATTATATATATATATATATATATATCAATTCGGCTTGCTGGAGACGTTTTTATCCAAGATTGAAGGGCTGTGATGTCCTTGAGAGATGTGAGCCGGTTTTTCTTCAAATCATTTGCCAAAAGTCAATCCAACTCCTCTACAAAACAAATGAAATTGTGCCAGATCATCCTTGCCTTAATTACAATCAAACAAGGGAAGCAATGGATATCAAACAAGAGCAATTTGTATCAGATATCACGGAGGAATGCGGCTCAAACTCGCATTCGTTATATATACATAAATGAGCAAACGAACTCGGACGGACAAACAAATGAAATCCAAACTCCTCCAAACTTTCCAGAACACATTTACATATCATTAGGAGTAGAACCAACTTAGGAACAGATTGTTAAACGCCCATAATCATCCAGTTCGAAAATTTAAGCAAAATCTGGAAAAACGCTCAAGAACATGCTTGAGGTGAGTCGATCTTATTCCACGAGTGTTCTTTCAATTTTAAGGATATATACTGACTTATAAACATCTTAGGAAGCTAACCAAAACAATTAGGAGCTTCGGATTCCACTGATAAGCTACAACGAAGGTATTTTTCTTAAACCCTAGCCGAGCTTAATGATTTGAGATCATGAATAGCATGTTGTTTTTAGGTTATGATTCTTGGATATATAGGTTTATTGGATCATTAGGAGTCTTTTGGAACTAAAATCACGATGTTTTGACGTCGGGATTCGTCGGAAATGAACATGAATCATCGGAGAAGACGATGAACAGTGATTCCCGATGAGCCCAGGCTGTTTGTACGGGCGTACAACCCCTTCCAAAACGTTGTACGGGCGTACAACCCTCAGACCGAACTTTGTAGGCCGTACTAACCCATATACTCCTCAACCAGAGCTTTGCACGGGCGTACTTAACCCCGTGTAGCTCTCTGCTCGCAGCTTTGTACGGGCGTACTCATGCCCGTGCAGCCCTCTGCCAAGCAACTTTGTACGGGCGTACGCACCCCGTGCACGCCTCGGCCAGAAGAGAAGAAAAACGAATTTAAGTATACATAAGTATATACTAATTAATTATTTAAATAATTTTAGAACGTTTACTAATTGTTTTCCTGCATTTAATTATTTCTGAATTAGTAATAGTAATATTATAATATAATAGTATTAAATCCAAAAATCATTTATTTATTTAAATTTAAAAAAATAAATTTTTTTTTTATGACTTTATTAAATAAGAGAGTGTTTAAATATTATTCATCTAAAAAGAAATTTTCCTTAGAAAAATAATTTCGAAAATAGTTAGAATAAAGTTAATAAAATTCTTTTATTAACAGATATGTTTTCTTAGTAAAATAAATATATGTATAAACTATGAGTTAGTAAATACTAAGTTTATACTAGCATATTTGTATATAAATAGATAACAATGGAAATTTAAATAATCCAAATTTATGAGTATAAGTATATGTATACTCTATAAGAAAAATTTATTAAATAATTTAAAAGATAATGGAGAGTACAAGAATCTAGAAATTAGAGTTATGTCAAAAGAATTAGCTGAAAATAAAACAGATACCCAACCGACCAATAGGACACATAAATAGCTAATTTGTATAGTTTGGAATTTTAATAATTATATTATTATTTATCTCCATAGGTGATTCGGGTATTGGAGAGGACCTACCTGAAGATTACTACGATTAAATAGGATGGGCAGGTGAGTGACTCAGTCTTATTACATTGGTTGTGCTTGTACTAGTAGTGAACCTTAAATTAAAAGATAATAAAGAATTGGTGATTTGTTTTGTGAAAATATGTATTGTATTCCATTGATTGCTATGTCACTCTAAAATAAGTGATAACCAAAAATTGCGTGTATCTTGATAATGTATGTAGTAGCCAGTGAGTGTCTGTATTGCTTGATCACCCCTAAATTGACTAAAAACTACTGGTACCTTAATGTAAATAAATCATGCATTACATACTATGCATAACAAGCATTGAGTAAGTGGTAGCCTACTACGTGTTAGTTCTCGGATCTCTGGTAAGGCTTGAATTATCTAGGCCAGAGGGCTAGTAGTTAATTGCAAGATTACTTTTGTTCTGTTAGTACCATAAGAACTACATGGTAAACGAAGGACGCCGCTTATGGTATTACGTGAGAATAACTAACACTTAGTGGAGTTTCTAAAGCTAAACAGGAAATAAATAATGAAACATGATAAGTATAAAGAGATAATTAAATTGAGATTGTTATTTCCTGAAAGCTTAAGTCTCTCCTGGGTAGGTGGACCATAGATTGGATCCTTCAACCCCGATGGGAGGGCGTAAATCTTCATCCTGTTTGGATTCCGGGTTATCCAAGCTTGTAATGTTCATTTGGGTGTTTGCTGCATTTCATATGATTGATTAATAACTTGTATGCTATGTGTAATAAGTGCTGGTTATTCACTGAGCTCGTGTTTTAGCTCACACTCCCACAGTCCTTTCAGGTTCACTCTGCGACCGTGGCTCATTACTAGCAGGAGCATGGTCCCGGTAAGAGAGTAGAAGCCAGAAGTTTAAAGTTTAGTATAGAGTGAATATCATATCTTAATAGTCTTATAATGCATGTAATGTGCATTAGAATCATCAGTTAAGGTTGTAGTGAATTATGAAGCATATGATCTGTAATATAGTAGTTTGTAATAATTATTTACTAATTTACATCTTATATGTTTGTTTATTCCATCCAAGCAACTAAAAGATCCTGTTTTTGAAATCATGTCATTCCTAGAAGGTAATCTAATAATGTTAATCGAGTGGTTCTTGATTATTATTATTAGAGTACCCTCGGGGCGTGACAAATATGTTGTTCTTTTTTTTTTGGCCAATATAAAATGGAATATGTTTTATTCCTTTCCTTTCTGCCCATTTCCTTTCTATTAGTGTGCCTACACAATTTAGGAAATTTGATTTGATCAAAACCAACAAAAAACTGGCTATTCTTTTTTATTAATCCTCCTCAATGTTATAAATGTACATGTATTGATGAGATATTTTATAATTCTTTACAAATAATGAAACTAAGAGTAAAAGAGAAAGCTGATGCCGCTAGAAGTTCTAGCTGAACAATTTGCTTAACAAACATCATTTCATGCTATACTATCCTAAATGATGTTCCTGTCCTTTATCTTAGACGATTGAAATTCCCGAAGCACAGAAAATTCTTGTATAGACACGATTTTTAGACCATATCAAGGATGTTGCTGGACTTTACCTTTGCCTGATTCACAAAGACAGGATCTATACTAGATTGTTTTTCCTAGAGACACCAGCAACTTTAGGCTTGTGAGTTTGATGGAACTTTTGAAATCTCTATAAGCAACCGATGGAGTGCTTGAGGCTTAGAGAAAAATGGTGAGTGATCCGAGCCTTTTAGAGAGAACACTCTTTCTGGGGTATTGGAGTTTATCATTGCATCCTGAAGAGAAATTGGAATGGCATAATCATCTGTAGTTTGAACGTAAAATCTTCGCACCGAGCCATAGTTTGCAGCTGAAAGAGAGAGTTTCTCTAGGACTGGTGCAAAAGGGATTGGTCTCATAGATACTGAAGCTAACATAACATCCTGGATCAAAACAAGCATTTTAACATTCATGTTAGGCATTTGCATTATTCTAATGCTAGCTTGCATTTTCATTTTAACATTAATTTTGCGCCAAGAGATGCTACCTTTGCTGGAGTTTGATTGAAGAAAAGGTCTTTGGCCAATGTTTTATCGAGCTCTATAGCCGTTGGAGGTTGATCCCTTCCATTGCCATACAAAAAGATCTGAGCCTGTTGCATCAGTTTACTTGGAACTTCCTGTGGATAAAATTCAAATATTAGTAAGAAAAATTATCCAACTAAACTACATCACGATGGATGAAACTTCAACATATGAAATGGGCTGACTTATTGAACAGGTGACTTTTAGGAATCTGACCAGGTCATTTTCTAGGAAGCAATTGACATCAGGGACAAAACTATGAGACGCATCATACCAATATGAATAATTTATCAGTTTGCGGAGTTCTAATGAAACAGCCGTTTCCCTAAACATAGTAGTGTGGGAACCAAAAGTGCCATAGGACATACCTGCTGGGAAAATATGTCAAGTGTACTCTGCCCATCTTTCAACATTGTTGCAGCAACAAAAACAGCTTTTGCAATCTTTGATGGATACATCTCCATGACATAAGAAATACAAGCACCACCAAAATCATGTCCCACTAAAATCACCTGCAAATACTTTCATGATGAGATGAACTACCTCATATGGTACCTTTTGGTATCCTAGATTGAACTGCCACGAAAATTCAGGACCATATCAAATATTAAACACGAATCATGACATGATGTTTACATATTGATAAACAATTTATCAATAATTGATGAACTAAAAATTTCATGGTGTTGCTCTAAAGCAATAGTGCAGGAGATGCTATATTGTTAAGGATTCATGTCCTTGTCATAATCTTTATATGAAGATTTCACAATACTGAGCCAAAGAAGCAAACGCACGGGAAACAAATAGCAAATATACTGCAGTAAACACAGGCATGTAGATGAGACGCATAAGAGGGACATAAAATGTGTGCAGTAAACACAACAGGACATAGTCCTCGTGCATAGGCATGTAGATGAAATGCTGAAGGGGAAAATGCACCTTTTCCTTTTCTTCAAGCTTTTCAAATACTTCAACTAGTGGCTTCACATACTGTGCCATTCCTTTTATGCTGTTTGTATCAATTGAATGAGCACCTGAACCAGTTAAATCAACAGCATCCACCTTGAATCCGGCTTCGCTTAATAGGGTCATGGATTTATACCAGCACCATGCACCAAATCCTCCTCCATGAACAAGAACGAAGTGTCTGGTTTCCAAGCTCTTCGTTTCTTCGTCCTACAGATAGATAAAAAAGTCAGAACAAATACTTTGTTGATATGACATCCGTTACATTATTGCTGTGAACTCCAATTTTGTTACATCCTAGTTAGCACAAGCTTCATTTTATTGTCCAAAGCTCGTAAACTGATATGACTAGATGGAAGAAAGCAGCACAAGATTATAGTTCTATTTAAGAGCCTTCATCTATAGAGAACAGAATTTTATTTTGTGGACATAGAGTTCCATGTCAGTACGATAATGTACTATACCGAATAATAGATATTATGCTTTTTAACTTATAACAACTGATAAAGCCATGAACGACTTCTAAAAATTGGGAGTAATGTTAGTAATGGTTGCCAAAATCACATTTTTACTATTCACTAGGTAGAATTGCATAAAATTATGCAAAATTGGTAAAATCGTAAACGTATAAAATTATACACTTGATTTCACATTTTTACCTAATTTCTACACCTAAATAATTTTGCATCATTTTAATTAAGAAAAAACATATTAAATTGTATATTTAAGTTGCGATTTAACAATTATATTAATGTTCACAAGAAAATAGAATTGGATTATGATTGGCAATTAAAATCTTTATATATGTGTATATATATATATATATATATATATCCTTTTTTTCCCTCAATTGGTCGTATTAAATCAACATGTTGACATAAAGATCAATGTCTATCTGATAATTATTTACGAGAACAATGCTTCCAACAAGAAAGTTTCAAAAGAATTGGTGAAATTTACAATGAACCACATTACTAATTGATATATGTCTGGTTGTAGATCTTTTTTAGCAGGAGCGAAAGGGATGTTGGATTCAAAACATATATCTACTACATTTGGTATGATTTTATATTTATTGATTAATGTTTGCTATAGAAAAATTGGAAGGTGTGGTTAAAAATCATGCAGAATATTGTTGTATCCATGATCAGATAGATGTCTCACCATATTTACGTGTGAATAGGCTATTTGTGACGCATAGAATATAGAAATGCATGTTTTTTCTGTCGATTTTTGTATGTATCAGTGGCTCATCTGAAGAGAAAGAGATATATAATATATATACATATTTATTTTAAAAAAAAAGGATAAGTGTCAAATTTGATGCTAAACTTTACATAAAAATTAAATTTAGTATCTAAATTTTAAAGTGGTTAATTTAATACTCAATCAAACTTTTTATGACTAGTTTTACTTTCTTCTTAACAAAGTTTGCATTATTTGTAGAAGCAAAAAATGTAGCACATCATCGAATTTTTACTAATATTCATAACACTATTTAGCACTGTTAAAATATTTTATTCGCGTCAGGAAATAGAGTAAATTATATTCATGATGTAATAAAAATAACCAAAAAATATTTATTGAGTATTAAATTAACCAGTTCAAATTTTAGGTATCTATTTAAATTTTATTTTATTATTATTTTTTTGCAAAGCTCCATTACTAGATTTGACATTTTTCATTAATAAAAAAAAAAAAAAAGGAACTTTCCTTGTGTTGACTATTAAAATAGCTGACCAGTCCAAGATGGAAAATTCCAGGGAAAATCCGATAAACGAAAGCTGTTGAATTGTAACGGGAATTTTTGTTTAATATCTAAGGTATGAATTTAATATTATATAGTATCTTTGTCTTTCATCCGTTGACTTCCATGGCCAACAATTTTGACCAACCATATGACTGTTGCCAGAGCGACCGACTATGTGGTATATGCTAGTGTTACAAGATTTCTGTTCATTTTGGGTAACGGTTTTTAAGAAGATTAATCTCTTGATTACTAATTGAATTGCACACTTAATTGATATTCATAACATCTTATCTAAATTCTAACTAACTAATAACTATTAACTAGTCTATAATTTTTGAAAATCCTAATCCAATATTAATCTAACTACCATGAACAGGTTTTATCTCAGTAAGAAACCAGAATGTCACCAAATTTCTATAAAACCTGCAGCAACAACAACAACATCAACATTGCAATGAACATAAACCTGGTTAACAATCTTGTTTGTTGGAAAAGGCTCGGAATCAATGACCGAACGCTGCCTTGTTGTCGTTGTGGAGCTCCTCCTAAGAGCTTGCTTGTCCTTACCAGACTGAGATTGGTGTGCGACCGAACTTGACCTGGTAAAAGGAACCGATCCATTTCTCTGATATTGTTTCAACAGCATAACCGCAGCCGTAGCTTGTTCTCGAATCAAAGCATCATCATCAACACCTTCAGCACTACTACTCGGGTTATTCTCCTTCTTCCTTTTCGAAAAAGTACGTTGCAATAAGCCGGATAATTTTCCAGGAGGACCTGGTAGTGCTAGATGTGAAGGAGTGTTCCTTCCTGTGATCAGTTTTTTAGGGTCAATCGAGAAGCATGCCAATGAATTTCCCATTTGACCTGACTAGGAATTTCAGCAATGGTTCAACAGTAAGTTTTGGATGTTGATATATGAATCATTAAGCTTCAGGGATCTATATGTGTCTGTGTGATCGGAGAGGATTATATAGAGAAAATTCTGAGTTTGCTTTTGGTACTTGTTTGGGTACTTCGATTCAGCTAAAGCGTTTATAATATGAACAAGTGCTTATAAATATTACGTGGGCTAATCTAGCTATTGTATCGGAGGCTGTTTTATATGTTGAAAATGTCCATGGTTGCGCCGGACTTATTAATTGTGCAGTCAATTTTGAATATTATGGATTTTCTTTTCTTTTTTTTCCTAGCCAGTACAACAAAGGGGTGAAAATTGAAACTTATATCATTCCCATTGGAGACATTATTCATACCAATTGGATCAAAACTTCATAAATTTCCTAAACAATCATTAAAAGGACTGGACCATATTTACCTATGCAATAACAACACTCAAGCTTTTTTTCCCACTTGATAAGGTTGGCTATTCATTTATATATATAAATATAAAGATATAGTCCCATATATACATATATATATTTATGCATCTTGTTCGTCTTCTATTTGATTAAAATAAAGCAGAAAAAGGGATAAATATTTAATACATTCTTTTATATTCGCTCAACCTAAACTTAATCTTTTATATTTACAATTGGATTTTTAATGTTTATTATTTAAAAGAAAAGGTATATTGAACTCTTATGGGATTGGATTAAAATGAAAAAGAAAATTACAATATAAATAATAGAATAACTTTAAGTATGCTAAAACATTTAGAACCAAAGATAAGTAAAATGGATTTTCTCTCTTTGTTTCCAACCAACTTATTTTTTTTTAAGTAAGAATAAAATAGTCAAGAAGGAAATAAAAACAAGTTTTCTAATATAAGATACAAAGTTAAACTTAAAAAGGATAAATGTCACAAATGGTACCTAAATTTGAGTAAAATATATAATTAGATATCTAAACTTTGAAATTGATTAATTTAGTATATGAACTTTGAAATTAACTAATTTAATACCTAAAAAAACCTTTTTTTTACGCTTATCAATATCAATGAGGTATTATTGGCATATACAAAAAAAAAAATTTAATATTAAATTAATTGATTTCAAAGTTCAGGTACTAAATTGATTAGCTTTAATATTTAAGTATCTTATTATATATTTTACCAAAATTTAGGTACAATTCGTTAGATTAATCCTTTCAAAAATAATGAGACAAAAACTTAAAATAACTATTGGTCGGTTTTCACGTGTGCAGTGTTTTATACAATAACACGTGCACACCATGTAACTTATTGAATATAAAAAAGAATATGGAGCTAATTTAGTATTGGGGAAAAGGGGGAAAAAAAAAAAAAAGAATGGTAGACATTGAAATCACTCTGATTATATTAAAGCAAAGGCAGCTTCTTGTAAGTTTCTCATTTGTTTGTTATATTTGTTTCCATTCAGTATTATTTGGCTTGGCTGGCTCTCTTGACAGCCATCATAAGTCTAACCAACCAACAATATAATTTATCCCACGCATTTAATTAAATAAATGTACTACTTTTAAATTGATTGTGAAAAAAACCGATCAAACGACTTCTCTTTATGGGAATCTAAATATATGTTAAAATGTAGTACGGTACCAAAGGATGCCACCTGTAAATTAATTGCTGACGTAAAAAATTGTGGATGAATTGAATGGGAAAAAGGCTAGATACATGCCGTGAGGGGAAAGAAACTTAATATTATTAATTTTTAAAAAATTACAAAAGTATCATGAAAATAATCACAGTTTTATACAAGTTGACGTTCATTAATTCCTAACAATCTAATCTTGTCTATGCGTGACATAAACTCAACTTGATCTTTTTTTCTCATAGAGTTTCTTTGACATTTGTCGAGCCTGGGTTTTGATGTCTGGTTTGATTTTCATTAATCTGATTCATACTAAACCATAACCCATTCAATACGAATACTTGAGTAAGAATTAAAAGAAATTTTAAATTTTGAAAATATTTTGGAGTCGCCACTTGACCAAAGTCAAGAAAAAAGATAAACCAATACCAATGGATAGGTTGATTTCGGTTTTGCTATTGATCCGCGAAAAAATCGTTTTGAAAACAAGAACAAAAAATTAACTTGAGTCCGAGAGCTAACTTATTAAAACCTAAACGGTCACCACTTTAGCTTTCCAATTTTAAATTGCTTTCTTTTAAACCTTAATTTCAAAATCTAAATTATTTACAAGGCTTTAACTATTTACAAATATGTACAAATTTACTTAAACTAAGAGAAATAAACAAAATCACAAAAATAATTTTTTTACATATTTTGAGTCGCCCATTTAGGTGCCTATGTACCTGCTAATAGGGATCGGACCTCACGTAGTTCTTTAAGAAAAATTTAGTTTGTTGGTTAATTTTAGTATTTTGAAATCTTATCACTTTAAGTCCATTAAGTTTTATGATTTAATAAAAATTATCTAATTTTATGTGATTCTTAAATCTATCAAATTAATTCTGAACAAATTTATAAAAATCAAATTTTTCTGGGTGTCAAAACGATTTTTTTTTAAATAAACAAATCATCATAATATCAATCATCACAAAAACTCATGTAAAACTATCACAATTATCATATATTAACATCAAACAAATATTACTATAATTAATATTATTAAAACTTCAACTAATTTCACTTATTAATATATTTTTGTGAAAACATATATTTATTACTAATTATATATAATCTATTATTATATAATATATACATATACACATATATGGTAAGGAAAACTTACCTGGATGAAAATGGCTCCGCGTATAGGAATTGAAGACAAACAGGGATGAAGACCGCGACAGCGTGCACAGGATCGAAGGACGACTCGTGACGACCAGGATCAACGATGATGATGACCAGGAGCAGTCCGTGATGGCAGCAGCAACGGCGGAGGGTCGACGATGACGTGGCAATAGACGACCAACGAAGGCAGATCGGTAAGGATGGAAGATAATTGATTGAGGGTTTTGAAGTCCTCACGATTCCGAGCAAATTAATGTAAATTAATTTTTCTAATTTTCCCTACAAGACAAGAAATTTGACGATTAGAATTGAGAACCCTAAATCAAGAACAACTTAAGAACGAAAATCCGATTTAAAATTAAATTGGACAGAGTTTGAGAAATCAAACCTTCCTCTCTACAAAACAGAAGATGAGGAGGGTATTTATAAGCTTTAATTCGACCAAAACCTTCCTAATCAATCAATCCCGAACCTAAGGCTTGTAAAACACGTTTTGGGCAAAATTTGAATAATTCGAATAAAAATCGATGTAACTTTCCAATTAAATGCAATAAATGACGTGTACCTCCTATATTATAACATTCCAAATCATTAAATTTCCTAAAAAACAACTTTCACACGTTTTTGAATTTTTTAGGAAAGTACCAAAAACGAGTTTTTCCCGAATTTGAAGTCCGGATTTGAAAGAGTAATTATTGATGAAAACATGTGATTTTTATACCAAAACAAACTATTTCATGCCTAGTTTCCAAATCTGCCTTCGGTTCATAGAAAAAAGGTTTGGAAGTGGGCCGAAAACGGGCTCAAAGTGGGCCGGTCGGGCTGCCCAACGAAGAAAAAGATGAACAGTAAATTTTTTTTTCGGATTATAAAACTATATTATATACATGTATATTACATCCATTATATTTATTTCCTTTAATTTGATTCATTTTTTCTATTTTTTTTTCTAATCATAATGCTCAAAATTGCAAAAAAAAAAAAAAATCCTTCAATTTAATCATATTTGCACTAATATTAACATTTAATTAGTAACAAATTGACAAAAATAAATTGTCAAAATGATGTGTCTACAACATTGAAGGAAAATTGGAGCGTGAAGATGAAGATGTTGATGACAAGTTCGATCATCAGTATCATAAGCTGCTGTCACCTAGAAGGCCTTCGAAGTCTATGCATAAAAAGGCAGCTTTTTGTGGCTCTAAAAATGAAAATAATGATTTTGATTCCGATGATGATGCATCGGTTCTTCCCAATTGGAGATCTAATCATGTTGCTAATTATAGACAATGTGGCGATAGAGTTGATTTTGACGGATCTCCACAAGAGTTTTGTGGCAATAATAGAGATTATTGAGCTAGGAATTTCAGGGATAGGACAATGGAACATCAAGAAGGAGCTTCAAGGAATTTTGGTTCAAGAGCAAAAGAATTTGGAAATCACCAACATGGAAGGTTTAACAAGTATGACAAGGAAAGAGATGGTGATTTTGGCGATTTTACAAACAAAAGGTGTGTCATTGAGTAATAGTCTTGGTAATCTATGTGGTATCGTCTCATGAAGAGATAAAGTCAGTTTATTATAATTTATGACATCGTCTTTTCAAGACACGAAGTCAACTTATTTAAAATTGAGATTATTTTAATCTTAGTAGTATTTTTGTAATTTTTTAAAAATTTATTATTATTTATTTCCTTTTCCTGCCAAGTAGCTTCTATTGTGTAACTATTTTTAAGATGTGCAAGTGTGTTAAAGATATTCTGTTAATCTTTATCTAAAAAAAAAAATGTTTTTGAAACAAAAGAATCAATTCTAGATCAAATTTAAATCACTTAAATTATTTAAATCATGCCTCAACCGTAGAAAGAGAACCTTATGAACACTTTACTCTTATAATAAGTAAAACATCTACACTATAATATTATTTAGGAAGGAACTACCAGTTAAGTATGCATTAAATATTTTTGCAAGTTGAAATGGGAGGTACTCAAACTCTAGGGGAAGCAAAAGCCCTAAACTCTATGCAAAACTATTTGTTGAAGTGTGGTAGAAGTGATAGAAATTTGCAGTAGATGATACACCCACATATATTCATAATTATGTACTTGTGCCATGGGTACTAAAAACTTTGAATGAATTTATTATCCAATAATCCCGCTATGTGTTGAAAAATAATTTTATCGATAATCCCTTAACTTATGCTTTCTTTGTAATCATAATTTTCAAAATACATATGTATTTGATGGGAATAAAGTTGGGACCAACTAGTACACGAGGAGAGCAAAGAAAATGACAAAAAAAACAAAGAAGAAATCATGTATCAAAAGATCCGGGGAAGATGAAAATAGGTTTGAGGAGTACACATTAGGCTTATCAGAATGGCTTGAGGGAGGAGACCGAGACCAGACCAACAGGATTAACAGCTGGTTGCCTGTCATGGGTTGGTCAACACTAGGTCCTTCGTTAATTGGTTCTAGTCGACCATCTTAGGCTAAATCGATTTTTTTTTTAAGCCTTGTGTGGTTTATTTCAAGCGATTCTTGCAAGACATTAGTTGATGTCCAAGTTGCCCAATGAATCTATTTATTATTCACATGTCATTTCCCATTTTGTCTTAGATATTTTGAGTCCCTTAATAGATATATTATTATCATGTTACTTGGTCTCTTTTTGTTTTGTTGGTTTCTAATTATATTTATTTGTTAGGATTATTATATGTCCATGCATATAGGTTGTGTTTAATACTATATAGTTAATTATTAAATAATTGAGTACTTGGGCGTTATTCTCTTTGAGATAATTGTGAGTCTATTTTATAATTCTTCCAATTGTGGCCATAATTGTTGATTGAATTGTAAATCTTCCAATACTTGTTTGTGCTTCGCAAATCGTGGAACTTACTGATTTGTGATTTTATTTACAAACCGGTTTGATTTCAATGTTTATGGGTTTTATTTAATATTGATTTCGTCCATATCTCTTTTATTTTACTTTCTCTCATATAAACCAAAAAAAAAAAAAAAAAGAAAAACGATACACAAAAGACTTGCTTTTGTATGTGCAATCCCGAATTTTTCAAGAGTTGCATACAAAGTTCCATCCCGTTAGTATCGGAGCATGATGAAATTTGTATCAATATCATTAAGTCAATTTCATATTGCATATAACTTTTATGAAGAAATAAAAAAAAAAAAAAAAGGTGTGTGTGTATATATATATAGATATATACATAGGAAAAATAAGAGGGTTAGTAAAAGGCAGTGTTTTTTTTTTTTTTTTTTTTTGGGAAAAAAACATATTTTGGCATAAAACAAACATATCAAGACATCATATTATTTTACAATATGCATATAGCTTGATAGGTTTTTCTTAAAAAAAAAGAAAAGAAAAGAAAGAAAAAGGGAAAAAAAAACACCGTATTTTCGCATAGAATAAACACATTAAGACATTGCTATGATTTTAAAATATACGTATCATGAATATATATATATATATATTATATTGCAAACGGTGAAAAAGAAAAAATTGTTTTACTTGTTTGATATAATTACATGAAGTGGAACTTTTCGTATTTGCTTCCAAATTCAACTTTGGCAATGGACTGATAGAAACATACATATTTTGTCACCACATATATTGTGTTGCAGTCCAAATTGGTTGTCTTTGCTGGAAAAGAAAAAAAAAATCTCCAAAGAGTCTTCGTATTATTTTGGCTATTGAATATTAAGCAAGCATGATATTGATGACTTTTAGATCACTGAATTGAATAAGAAAAGCCCTAATCAAGAGAAACAAGTGAGAGAGATATTTGACTTCTTCCTTTCTGAAATTGAAGCTTTTTGACTTTTTCCTGGAAGAAAATTCATCTTTCCACTATCTATCATGAATGGGCTAATTTCAATTCAAAGAAGGAATGAATAACTGAAAAACCATGCATATCATGGGGATACTGGTAAAATGTTTATCCAAACATGATCAACCTTGAATCCTGCAAAACCTAACATGATGCTTAATAGAACTATGATAAGAATTATTAAGTCATAGAATAGCTTCTTTTTTCCAAGTTCTTAAAACTTGCACAAAAACTACGAAACATAAACAGCTCATTAACGTCTTGTACTATATTGAAAAAATCATTGATTACTATCCCAATGACACTTGTTCATATGTTAACTAAAAAAACTTTGTTAAGTGTGTAATTTGTGAGAAAAAATAGTAGATTTTAGTTTAGAAAAACAAGAATGTGATGAAGGATTTAGAAATACAAATAGATTTGATTTTTTTAGTGAATTTGCACATCCATAAGAAAGTTTGTTATTGGAGTTTCACCATAGGTTTTTGTTAACGATTATTCTCTAGGCCAATCATTATATATATGCATAGAATAGGATAATTATATTTTATTTAAAATAAAAGATTTTATTTTAAAATTTGATTTTAAATTAAAATGATAGCAAACGATATTGATTGTCAATTACCAATTAGGAAATAATAAAAATGTGATAAATGCATGATCATGTTTCCTGTTATGGAATAGGAAATAGTGTGATCTACAAGATACATCGCATCACATTTCCTATTATGGAATAGGAAAGAATGTGATTTAGATAAAATAAAAAAAGATCTCGTATCGAGTTTCCTAATATAGAATAAGAGGAATGTGATCTACATGATATCATGTGTGTATGTGAGTGTATCTCGTTTTTTTTATTAGACACATTCTCTCTCTCCCCCCCCTTCTAGTGTAAGACATAAAAACTAAGAGAAGAACCACAAAGGGCAGCCCGAATTGGTAGTGATAGCACACTAAGGTTGTGTCTGAAAAGGTATTCATTCTTATGGATAACAATAGAGAGTGTTGGTAAAAGAGCAGCACCTACATCCGACATATTACATATCACATGTAGATATAAAGAAGGAGAATTCGCATCTACATTTCTTTGACAGCAAGAAAAGGTTGATTGGCTCTAGTCCCATTGATGATTAGTTGAAACACCTGGATCTGTGCTAAGATTTCTTGTTTTTCTTTTCTCCACTGCAATTTTTTTAAAATACCATGACACGTTAAAATTCCCAAATGAAAAGAAGCCACTAAATTAATAAGTTCTTTTAATATATGATCCTATAAACATGATATGTGATAGTATGTTTTTGTTTGCTATTGCATGAGATATATGCATGGCCCTTTTCGACCTATGTGATAAAACAGGTTTTATTTTTTATGGTTGTAATCTTATGAGTTGTTTCATAGGTTGTAATTTTATAAATACAACATGTGTATTGTACATTTATAATAAATGTACAATAATAGTTTTTCATTTTATTGTAATTTAATTTTAGTAGTAGGAATCATGTGTAGTGTACATTTATTATTGTAATAAAGATAAAGAAGAATAATCAAGGTCATTCATAGCCCACAAGATGAATCCATGATCATGGAGAAGTACAATTGTGATCAATGAGCTTCAACTCGAGTTCATGGAGATGGACATATACCTAGGATAATCATTGATCTTCATAGCTTATGAAGATCAATTTAGAATAAGGACCATGCTATGTCACATTTACTTCTTCTTTATAAATATGATATATCACACATGATGATTCATGCAGTACCATATAATGATGTATGTGATACTTTGTTTACAACAACCCATAATTAATAATAAATCAGAACACTATTAATTGAAATCCCTCAACAAATTTTTAAGTCAATTAAATTCTTGTCAAAACTCAGATCACCAAATTGTAGGTCTACCAAAGTAGAGTGTATCAGGTTATCTCAGTCAGACAAGATGAGTAATGGTGCTACTCATAAGTTTAATAAGATTAGACTTAATTAGGCTATCAAAACGGTTTTAGGCCTAAAGCATTAGATGGGATTGAAACATGCTAGGACATATAATGTTAAAAATCTCATAAAGAATCTAAGAGTTACATGTGATGTAATTGGTAAAGAGCTACCAATCTAAGTAACTTGACTTTAAGTGCCATACCAAAGTTGACTTAGAGTTAGGTGAAATATAAATCTTAGCCCACTAAAATGCAATAATTAAACTAATATGTGTTGTTGATTTAGTGGGAGTTTTGATATTTTGCCTTAAAATAACATAATAAGTGGATTTTCCATGTTTAATTGTAGATTAGTGGTTGCAAATAACACTTACACATTATCATTGCAATCTATCCTTAAGAAGGACAAACTAAATGGAACTAATTTTCTTGATTGGTATAGAAATTTGAGAATTGTTCTCAAACAAGAAAGGAAGATGTATGTCCTTGATCAACCCCTCCCTAAGGAGCCTCTAACCAATGCTACAAGTCCTTAAAGTGAAGCTTAAACCAAGTATACTAATGACTCTCATGATGTTGGATGCATGATGCATGCTACCATGAGACCAAAACTTCAAAAGGATCTGGAGCACATGGAGGCATATGAGATGATAGTGCATCTTAAGGAAATGTTCTAGCAACAAGCTAAGCAAGAAAGGTATGAGACTACCAAAGCCTTGTATTCTTGCAAGATAGCTAAAGGAGGGTTAGTGAGTGCTTATGTTCTCAAAATGAAGGGCTATGATGATCACTTTAGGAGGCTTAGATTCCCCATAAGTCAAGAGTTGGCAACAAATTTGATTTTGAGTTCAATTCTAGATAGTTATGACCATTTTGTCATGAATTATAATATGAATAACATGGAGAAATCAATTTCTGAATTGCATGTGATGCTGAAAATTGCTTAGCAAAACATCAAAAAGAAGCTCAATAATGTTTTAATGGTTCAGAAAGGGAAAGGGATGAAGAAGAAGGGTAAAGGTAAAGGCAATCCAAAGGTAATGAAGAATTAAAAACCCAAGCCCAAACCCAACCCAAATCCAAACCAACTCATACCCAAGGCAAAGCCTCCTAAGGAAAGCATTTGTTTCTTCTGAAATAAGCTAGGTCATTGGAAGAGGAATTGCAAGCTTTACTTGAAAGATCTAAAGAAGAAGAAGATTAGAAGAGTAGTGAGACTACCACTTTAGGAATTTATGTTATAGAAATTAATCTAGCTGCTTCTACTTCATGGGTATTAAATACCTAATGTGGATCTCACATTTGTACATATGTGTAGGGTCTCAAAAGGAGCAAAGAACTAAAGAAGGGCAAAGTTGACCTATGAGTAGGCAATCACGCAAAAGTTATTGATTTAATTATAGGAACTTATGAGTTAATGTTGCCCAGTAGGCTTTTGATGGTTTTAAACAATTGCTTTTACGTTCCTACTTTGAGTAGGAATATTATTTCAATTTCTTGTTTAGACAATGATGGATTTTCTTTTATTATTAAGAATAATAAATGCTCCATTTATCATAGAGACTTTCTTTATACAAATGCTGATTTACATGATGTTCTTTATGTTCTAAACCTTAAGCCCGATAGTGGGTCCATCTATAACATAAATACTAAGAGATTTAAGTCAAATCATTTAAATAAAACCTACCGGTGGCATTGCCGCCTTAGCCATATAAATGAGAAACGTATATTAAAGCTCCATAAATATAGATATTTTAGATTCATTTGATTTTGAATCATTTGCAGTTTGCAGATCTTGTTTATTAGGCAAGATGACTAAGGATCCTTTTACTGGACATAGTGAAAGAACAATTGATTTATTGGGCCTAATACATACCGATGTATGCGGTCCATTGAGTGTCACTATTAAAGGAGGTTATTAATACTTCATAGCATTTACTAATGATTTCAATAGATATGGATATGTCTATTTGATGAGGCATAAACCTGAACTATTTGAAATGTTTAGAAATTTTTAGAATGAAGTACAAAATCCACTTGGCAAACTATCAGCTTAGAAATTGTGGAATTGTTTCATAATTGAATCCACCTAGGACACCACAATAGAATAGTGTATCTAAAAGAGGAATAGAACTTTATTAGATATAGTTTGATCTAAGATGACTCAAACAGATCTTCTTTCATCCTTTTGGTACTAAACTCTAAAAACAGTTGCATTCACATTGAACTGTGTTTCTTCTAAAGTGATCGAAAAGATGCATATAAAATATGGACTAGGAAAAAGCTCAGCTGGTCTTTTCTCAAGATTTTAAATTGTAAGGCTTATGTAAAACATCAAGTCTCAAAAAAATTGGGACCCAAATTTAACAAATGCCTTTTTGTGATTTATCCAAAGGATAACATTTCTACAATCCCTTAAAGAATAAAGTGTTTGTTGCTCGAAATGGTATCTTCTTAGAAAGGGAGTTTATTTTTTAAAGAACTAGTAAGAGTAAAGCACATCTCAAGGAAATACGAGATCCACAAGATAGCATTAAACCGCCAATGGAAACTCAACAAGATTCGCAATCACTTATTGAGCCTCCACAAGTAACATAAAGCCATGTAGGTCCGGTAGGGTACGACATAAACTGAAGAGATATGTATTTCGCATAACAAATAGTTGTGATGTATTGCTTATGGATCAAAATGAGCCTACTACTTATCAAGAGGCCATGTTGGGATCAGACTTTGAGAAATAGTTGGATGCTTGACATCTAAAATGCAATTTATGTACGGCAATCAAGTATAGACTCTAATTGATCCACTTGAATGTGCTAAAAACATTGGGTGCAGATGGGCTTTTAAGAAGATACTGACATCGATAGCAACATGCATACCTTCAAAGCACAACTAGTGGCGAAAGGCTGTAAGCAAACTCATAGTATAAGCTATGATGAAACCTTTTCGCCAATTATTTAAATCCATCAAGATTCTTATTGCCATTTCTAAGTATCATGATTATGAGATTTGGAAAATAGATGTCAAAGCAGCATTTCTTAATGGAAACTTACTTGACGATGTGTATATGACATAACCCGAGGGTTTTGGTTGTCATAAGAATTCTAGAAAGATTTACAAGCTTCAAAGATCCAATTGTGGATTGAAGCAAGCATCTCGGAATTAAAATCTTCATTTTGATGAAGCAGTCAAAGTGTTTGGATCCATAAAAAAAGTAGATGAACCTTGTGTTTACAAGAAAATTAGTAAGGGCACAATTGTATTTCTAGTGTTGTATGTAGATGAAATATTATTCATTGGATACGACGTTCCTACCTTGCAGAATGTCAAGTCTTGGTTAGAGAAGTGTTTCTCAATAAAAGACTTCGACAAAGCTGCCTACATCCTAGGCATTAACATCTATAGAGATAGATCGAAAAGGTTTATCGGCCTAAGTCTAAGTGCTTATAGACAAATTTCTAAATAGGTTCAGTATGCAAGATTCTAAAAGAGGATTTTTTCCAATGTCACATGGTATAAATCTCAACAAAACTCAATGTCCCATGACAAAAGATAAGCGAGATCACATGAGCAAGATTCCCTATGCTTTGACTATCGGATCAATCATGTATATCATGTTATGCACTCAATCAAATGTGTCATATGCATTGAGCATAACCAATAGATATCAATCAAGTCTTGTTGAATGTCACTAGACAATAGTCAGGAGTATTCTCAAGTGTTTAAGAAGAATTAAAGATGTATTCTTGGTACATGGAGGATTGAAAGATGAGCTAGTTGTAAATGGTTATACAGATGCAAGTTTCCAATCTGATAAGGATGATTTTAGATCACAATCAAGTTTTGTGTTTTGATTGAATGGAGGTGTGGTAAGCTAAAAAAGTTTAAAGTAAAGCACTAGAGTAGATTCTACAACAGAAGCTGAGTACATAGCAGTATTAGATGTAGCTAAGGAAGCAGTTTGGATTAAGAAGTTCATCACTAAACTAGGTGTTGTTCCTAGCATTACAAATCTTACAAATCTTTATAATGATAATAATGCATAATAATGGTGTTATTACACAAGCTAAGGAACCCAAATCACATTGGCAATCCAAACATATACTCAAACGATATCATCTTATTTGAGAGTTCATTGAAAGAGGAGATATGAAGATATGCAAAGTATCAACAGATGACAATGTTGCTAATCCACTTACCAAAGCTCTTCCACAAGCAAAGCATGATCATCATACTAGGTTAATGAGGTATTAGATACATGTATGATTAGGCCTAGTGCAAGTGAAAGATTGTTAGTAATTGTGCCCTAAGCCAATCATTAGATATTGTCATTCTTATACTTGATTAATAAAGAGGCATTTATTATTATATTGTTTAGATGTTTGTTTATAATAATGTTGTTGAATAATCATGTGATTATTCTAAATGTTTCAGATACTCATTACTGTAGGAACAATAATGAATTAAATCTAGTATGAAGTTTAATTAATAATCATAGGATGTTTATTAGTATGGAGATACAAATCAAACTCATAGATACATGTTAGAGAACCAAGTATTGAACCAACATTATGAGATCACTACATAAATTAATGCCATTGATGTCTCTCGTTATAACTATGTCATTAAATCCTTAGACCTAAGAGTACCATGGATTCCAACATGAGAAACATTACGATTTGACACAATCTAATGTTATCTTTAATTCGATGACTATAAAGGTTATGATTGAGTATAGTGAGAATCATGTAGAAGGATATAGGTGATCAAGATGAAATATGTCTCTCATTATGAGAAAGATATATCTGGATCCCTCGATAAGTGAGATCGAAGAATGCATGGTTGTGCTCGAATTGATTGATAGTGTGATCAATGTCATTTGCTATGTCAGTCTACTTAGAAATCGAGAAAGAATAAGATTGAACAATATAAAGATAATATTATCCATATCTTAAGTTCAAAGGAGATATCATGTGACAAACGAATTATGACATAAGTTACGGATTAGGTTATGTTGGATTGATGACCTTCATTTAACTTGGATAGTCATAATTTCTTGATAGAGGCCGCTTATGACTTATGGGCCGAAAATAAGATTTAAGCCCACCAGCAATGTTAATTGAAGCTACGAGGTCGCATGCAAAGAACGAATTAATACAAACACATGAATTTTGAAATTGTCCAAGTTCATTAATTACTACCTTAAATAGATTGTCCTATTTGGATATATGTATGATTGAGACTAGTGCAAGTGGAAGACTATTAATGATTGTACCCTAGGCCAATCATTATATGTGTATGGAATAGGATAATTACATTTTATTTAAAATAAGAGACTTTATTTTAAAATTCAATTTTATTAATAAAAAGGGTAGCAAAGAATATTGGTTGTTAATTACCAATTAGGGATAATAAAAAAATGTGATAAATGCATAATCACATCTCCTATTATGGAATACAAAATTGCATGATCTTCAGGATACACCATATCACTTCGACTCATGTTGGGAGACGTTTTTCTTTATTATGCTACAATTGTTTTTAAATACCACTCTCTAAAAATCCCAACAATTTTCCCTTTTGAACATGAAGATCCAATTTTGAAGTATCAAACCATACTTTTAATAAGTTTTAAGAGAAAATGGGTAGGGTAAAATGATAAAATTCATGCAAAATAATAAGAGCAAAATGGTGAAGTTAACAAATTATATAGCTTGATCAATATTAAAAGACATAACTTTTCTCAAGATTTATAACTTTTAAATTTGAATCTTTAGTTATTAGATTTGATTTAAATCAGTTCTGAACTTATTTAGATCCTTAATCATGTAGATATAATTCATACAAGTGAAAAACTCTTAAAAAATTTGATTGAAAGTTGCAATTCCTTCGTATATAACCTTCCTGAAGAATTTGTAGCAAAAATGTATAGAACATTAAAAGAAAAAGTCAAGACCTTCTTGCTCTACAGATTGATCTAGTTAGCAGGTATGAAATTTCAATGTTCATAAATAAGTAACCATATTTATGCTGATGACGTAGAGTGAAGCATCTCTAAAGTTGTAGCCATTGTTAAGGGGCTTGTAGAATTCCAAAAGCAGGAAGTTGGATCTTCCATTAATAGCAAAGAGAAGAGGAAGAGGCCAAGAGCAGTAAATATTTAAGCCCATCGAACACAAATAATAGGAAGAGGAGAAAGAAATAGAGAAAATTAAAATCCAAGAGCCAAGTGTAGTTTCGTCACTGTCCAGATTCTACGCATATGAGCAAACAAGGAAAGTGGGAGTAGGTAAGTAGGAGTGGATGTAATTGCTTTACAATCATCATACTGAAATGATCTCAGCATTAATTTAAAAAGGCATCTTATTTATAAAGTGGATTTCCTCTCATTTGTAATCTATCTATCCAAAATGACAAACCTTCCTCTTACAACATCTGTTTCTAATCTATCAGTCTCAGATTCTTATATGTTGAGTTAAACCAACTTAGCACTCTCAATTAGCTTTTCAAGTGCCTAGTTGCAATGTGGAAGTACCCTCGGGCAAAATCCAGATAGTTATGGGCCACTCGTGCAAGATGTGTCACTACATGGGGCATATATCAATTTTACATTGCAAGAGGCATGCTACATTTGTTCTATGTTGTAGCGTCAACCCTAGTCAATAGCATAGTATATCGAAAGAATGCCTATAATAAATTACTTCAGGAACTTATCTCTGCCGTCATCCATTGCGAGCATAAGCTGATGCCACATAAATACTGTTGCCTCCATTTTCATATTCTCTGAAGCCTTATGCCATCATAAGCATCCATCTTCCCAGTGTCCCTCTAGAAGGCTTCATCACCAACAAAAGGAAAGGCAAGCTAGATAAGACAGACAAGAAGTTTCCACACAGTTGCCCCATCCTTTCCAATGGTCAGATGAAGTGCATCCTTTCCTGTCTTCTGTTGAGGAGATTTTGCTGGAGGCATATGGCAAAGATTGCAAAAGAATTTACTAAGCGGGCATCAGACTGGTTAAAACTACCCCTGTTATGGCTTCTGTCTCCTGGAAAGGTTGACCCTATGGAGAAAAGGAGATATCTGTTAGAATCTTCTCCACACTTCAAGCATGGACACTGGATGTCAAGTACGGACGAAGTTCCTCACAGCCCATCTGCTAATACATACATGAAAATCAAGTTGCAACCTTAAGAAACTCCACAGCAGCTATCCCTACAAAATCTTAAGCTAATCCAATAAATATGAACAAGAAGATACTGACTGTGGCTCTTAGATGACATATTGACAAAACAATGGTTCTGGCACATACATCTGACCAAGTCTGCATCAATAAGTATTAGTCTTGTTTGCTTCTTGTGTCAAAAACACTTGTCAATTATAAATATCATGTGTGCACTTTTTTTTCTTTACATCAGTAGCAGATGAGAAGCGTTTTTGTCACTCAGAAGCAATAAACAAGATGTATCTTCTTGTGAGGAGACACAAGATGTATCTTCTTGTAAGGAGACACAAGATGTTAAAATAGAGAAAGCAGGAGGCAAGAAGATGTTAAAATATAAAAAACAGTAGACAAGAAGTTCTTTGTCACCTATAAGCAACAAGATGTATCTTCTTGTCAAGAGGCAAGAGAGTGTTGTTGCTTAGAAGTGACAAGATGGCATCTTATCAGCTCTAGGAGAAGAGAATAAATACTTAAATATGTTCTTGCATTAGGCATTCTATGTGATGCGCAATGCAAGAACAAGCTACTTTAGTATTACAAATTAATTTGCAAGATAAAATAAATATTGTTATAGCGAATATAGGGACTTCCTTTTCTTTTCTTTTCTTTTTTTTTTTTTTTTTTTTTTTTTTTTCTGGGCCAATGAATATAGGAGCTATTTACGTTTCAACAACAGCTTGTCAATCAGGAGAATGCCTTACCTTGCAAAAATGATTGAAGAAACTCATTAGTGCATGGTGTAATACTGGGGAGCTAATTCTGTCAGCCACAGATAATCAATTCTTGATACATTGCGGATGTATTTATGGCTAGTCTGGACTAATTCATTAAAGACAATGCACTCAGGTTTTGCCCGAAATAGGACAGATGAAGGGTGGATCTGCACCATCTGACCACTGGCCAATGCCCTGTTACAAATGCGGAAAATTAATTCAGGTGGCCAAAAAAAATGAGAACTCCAAGCAACAAATTAAACTTTTAATCACATTAAAGCAGATCCCAGAGAGCAAAGTAAGAATCTAATGGAAACAGTGCTCAGTAGTGAAATCAAATAGAGATCCTTTCTTTTAAAAACTTAAAAAGTGATAATACACCTGTATAAACCCTCTGGCTGCTTCAGAGCTGCATTAAGAAAAAATGAAGCTGCAAGGCATCTGCGAAATTGAAGCATGTCATCGCCACAGGAAGCAATGACAAGTCCCATTTGTTGTACATGTTCTCGAATCTGACTGGAGAGAAGAATGAAGCAGAACACAAAAGATACATCATGTGAGTGCATAATTAAAGTAATTTGGCCACTAGCCAACAATTGATTCAAAGCAAAAACACAAAGCATTTCCTCAAAATTTGAGATGGAAATCACAATCCAGTTAACACACTTCAAACTTCTCGTTTTGCTTCCTGATGTCATCTGTACTTTTTATTTTACTCACAATCTCTAAACTTTGACAACTGAAATTATGCTCAATTACTTCACACATGTTCCTTTTCCTTCTATATCCATTTTAGAGCTCTACCTTTAGGTATTTACTATGTACTTTAGGTATATACTATTTACAGTGCATCAATCAAAGTAACATGAAGTAATAGCATGTAAGGATGTACCTGTCCCATGGAAAAATTTTATGAACATTTTCAATATTCTTTAAATAATCAAAATTTTAATTTTATCAAAAATTATTGTAATAATTTCAATACCATTAGTGATTACAAATGGAAAATGTCCAAGAAAAACAAGGAAGGTCATTCCATTATTAAAATGATAATATCAATTTCTTCACTGTCCATTTGTATCTTCCAAATTGCTAACCACCACCACCACTTCTAAAATTGACTAGTATTTGCAGCCTCTAAAGTTACTACTATAATAACTGACAAATGTTAAGGTTTTTATTATAATAACAAATATCGAAATAAGTATGGAGAAAGTGTTCCGCTAAACAAACACACCATAAAGCCAAACTGATTTCCTCAAAACAACCTACAAAACTAACTAGAGGCATAGGAATTCCATATGAAATGTATCAGTAAGATTCTTGTATCTTTGCATTCAAAAACCACATGACAACAATAACTAAGCAATATGAACAATTTTGTATATTTTAAAACCATCAATTCACAACCTTCACAGTAAAAGTAAATCAAGTTTACACTAATAGCAATTTGTGCCCTACCATTGAGATTTTCAAATATTTATCTCTTTTCTGGAAATATGCAGTTAAGATATTTCATACAATAAAAAGAAAGTAAAATTTTTGCAATGTCCAATCAACAAGGAAGGAACTGTATTCATCTCCTCATCGAACATATTACATAATAGGATCATGTGCCATCCAACAAATCACAAAACAGAAATGGCAAAAAGAATATCAAATAAACAAACTCATCTTTAAAATTTTACATTCTATTCCTTCAACAGTGAGATTTCCCTAGGTCCGTGTCTAATGATGTGAAAACAAAGTGCCTGGAATGAGAAATATGAGATGATCACAATGACCCCAAGTGTTTATCTGAAGGGTGCCCACTCACCAGAATGTCAAACAGCATATGGTCTAGGATTTAATATATATATATATATATTTGGCCGCTTAAGATTTAATGTTTAACAAAATCTCTTCTTGATGCTACATACACGGTGCAAGTTGGAATTGAAAATTGTACGGTTCTTATAGTGATTTTCTTGTATCCAAAGGCAGGATACCGTACTACAAGACCCACAGAACAATCAAGTCAAATTTGCACCATAAACTGGTCTTGGTAGGATTGAGCCGATGACTTAAGTACTAGCTAACACTTGGAGGAATGTTAACTATTTTTCTACTGCTATTATATGGTTAAAAACTATTGCTCACTCTCTCTCCACAATCACCACAAACACACCCACCCACCCCACCCCACCCCAACCAACCCCCCCCCCCTTCTCTATTTTTTGTGTCTCATCTCATCATTGTAAAGAGAAACCACGCAGCCAAATCAAACATACAGAGGAATAGCAGACCTGTGAATGTCACGAGCATGCCTCAAAGAGCGGCTGTTGATAAAATTTTCCTTGCACCATTTTCGCATAATTTTTTCATCTTTCTGTTTGTTATTTCCCGTTTTCCTCTTCTCCAAAAACTCATTAGCTGCTCGGAATACATTGATCAACGTGATATGATCACCATCAGGGCTCAAAAACGTTTGCATTGCAGCTCTTGACTGGCCAACATGGTATAGTTAGAGTTGTTTGGGAAAAGGAAATATTGGGGAAAAACAAAAACCATTCATTTACAACAGAAGAATGAGTTTTCCAAAACGATTGGAAATGGATAACACCATTAAAGCATATATAATTTTGCATCATATTGGAGTCTTCAAGCATCAATACAAATGTTGACGAGAGAACCAAATCATTTCAAAGCCAAGTTAGTATATTTTTCACATTCTATGGCTGAGAAAAAATTGCAGCAGAGCTGCACAAAGACAAGAAGTCTGAACAACTCCGGACAAGAAGTCCAGACAACTCCAAGCTGAGAGATTCAGGTAGCTGGGGCACAGATTGGTTCGGACAACTCTCCTAGATCCAGGCAACTTCATCTTCAATGTGCACTTTTTAGTCCAAATGTTATTTTTGTGTTTTAATTATTCTGTTTATTCATATTTGTCTTACCCAGGGCTCATTAAAGGTTACATAGTATTAAAAGACACTTACGGGTTGTATTTTTAATGAGTGACACAATATGCACCTTTTTTTCCATGAATTGATTAATTAATCAATGTTCTTATGAATCTTATTTGTAGATTGATATGATGGGTCACACCAATATCCTTTTAATCAATCCTTTAATTACTACAGATCATGAATCATATCTATCTCATAATTGATTGTTTAGTATGGTTTATCAAAATTGGTGTGTCTTATCCAATTTAATAAATAATCTATAACCTTTTTATTTCATTGTTCATAACCAAAAAACACATAAGAATCCCTCTTTTATAACATATAATGTCAATAAGATTCAATTTGTATTTTAGAGCACCCATTTAAATGTGTCTAAAAGCTAGTCATTGGATTGGGGCACATCAATATAAGTAGCATATTTACGGGCAATAGGATTTTTCTGGATATGCCAGTGTCTACTATAATACAGGCTGAGAAACTTCTACCATGTTTAAACTAACATGCATTATCTCAAGCATTCTAGGTCCTACAATTTATATTCATTAAAGAAGACATTCAGTATCCTAATTAATTGTTATTAGCAGTATCCTAATTAATTGTTATTAGCTTTCCTTTCAAATCAAGATATGCAAACTATTGCCCAATAAATAAACACATACAATACCATAAACAAATAGAAAGTTAATTTATCAAACCTCTTCTTTCTTCTCATGAGGAGCATAAAATATCGATTCTACAGAAAGCAAAGCAACTGTTATCAACATTTCTTCCAAGCAGTTGAACTGACTAGCCAGGATGAGTGCTTTTGAATATACAGGATCCAAGGGAAGCCGAGCCATCTGTCGACCCACTGGATCAGAAAGTTTACAATCTTCAGTCAAAGCACCTAACAAAAATAGTTGCTCCAATGATTTTACAATAGCTGCCCTGTTAAGAAGTTTACGTTGGTCAAACACTAAAGCTTCTTCCCATAAAATTAAACACCACATTTTCCGTATCAAACAGAAGCACTTCATCCAGAAGAAACATTATACACCATGGTTCTTATTGGAAGATGCATATCCATAAAAGCCTGTCCATGTAATGTTTATATTCAAAACGTGATGAACAATTGAACAGTTTTTTTTTGTTTTTTTTCTCTCTGGGTAAGTACATTTGAACAATTTTCCCTTCGGTATGTATTCCAATATGGGATGTGCAAACCAGATGTGGCTGTTGAACACATAACACAATATGCACATAACGTGATGAACAATTGAACAGTTTTTTTTTGTTTTTTTTCTCTCTGGGTAAGTACATTTGAACAATTTTCCCTTCGGTATGTATTCCAATATGGGATGTGCAAACCAGATGTGGCTGTTGAACACATAACACAATATGCCCATAAGCAACAACAAAGTTTGGATGAATGGAAAAGATAAATTGAATAAATAGAAAAAAGTATAGAGCACATTGTGACACAGAATTCTGAAGGTTCAAAACATCATAACAAAGTCTACTCTTATAAGAAACCATTGATGCATGCAACCACACCACTCAAAAAGATGCAGCAACATAGCAAAATACTGGAGCAAAAGAATTATTACAAACCTTGACGGTTTCTCAATGAAGTTGAATCCAATGACATCGTCTACACCCAAGGCCTTAAGCTGCAAGACAACATTTGAGAGATTGCATCTTTTGATCTCTGGCTTTGTTGAGTCTTCTAGTTTCTCAAATTCACTCTCTGGAAAGAGGCGGAAGCACCTACCAGGGCCCTCACGCCCTGCTCGCCCACTGAACAGAAGTTCAAATGGTCATAAAACATGAAGATAGCCTATAAGATGGAACACAAAGAACTAGATGGAAGAGCTCAATATGAAGAGTAAAGAACACGCTTACCTCCTTTGAAGAGCTTGAGCCTTAGAAGTTGGAATAATAATCAATGATTCCATGCCTTTAGTGGGGTCATATGTCCGGGCTTTTACAAAACCAGGATCTATCACATACTTTATGCCAGGGATAGTCACTGATGTTTCCGCAATATTCGTTGCCAATATGACCTGGAACAATCCGTCTCATATTCAATAGACGTTATATTTACTGCAGCTTCAACTAATCTAATTTAGAAAGATTGGGCATACCTTGCGATATCCAGAAGGGGTTGGAGCAAATGCACGCATTTGCTGTTCAGAGGGAAGAGATGAAAAAATCGGTACTGTCAACAAATTTCGACTGCCTTCAGGCAATTGAGGGAGACGTTCCTTAACAAATCTCTCCACAGATTCGATCTCTTCTTGCCCAGTCAAAAACACAAGGACATCTCCTGGTCCCTCCTCCAAATGTATCTGATCAATATCATAAATGATGTATATAAAAAGGAAATCAGTATGCAAGTGACAATTATGTGGCATCACCAATAACAGCAAAAAAACTTAATGTGATATTGACAACTCAATTTAAAAATGCCTTAAAGTCCCTACATGAAAATACATAATATTATGAATTATGATTCAACAACTTATTATACATAGGTGCAGATTTAGTGCTTCAAGAGACTTACACCATGCACATATCAACTGTTTTGTGACAATGACTGGAAATAGCAGATATAAGCCAGACTAGATTGCCAACTTGAGAAATTTAGAACAGATGTCAGATAAATTAGAAAGGTCATCAATTGAACACAGAATGAGAACCTGAAAGATAGTAACCAGGGCTGCATCCAAATAATCTGGTTGAGGATGAAGACTGTACAATATCTCCACTGGAAATTGTCGGCCTTGGACATGAACAGCCTTTGCACCACCAAAGTAGTTGGAGAATACACATGCATCTAAACTGGCAGACATGATGATTAGCTTTAGCTGAGGCAATCCTTCCTTCCTTTGCTTTGATTGGAGACCTAGATTTTTTGTTTCAGTTCTAAAACCATTCTCCATAAATTTTGACCTTGCATTCTGAACATCCTTCAGTACTCCCAGCAACACATCAGTTTGGACAGTCCTCTCATGAGCTTCATCAACAATAAGAACTGAGTACCTTGACAGATATGGATCCAGCAATGCTTCTCTGCAAGAAACATAGAACATTTCTCCCATTGTAACATTGCAAGAGCTCAACCAAGTTCATTTAACTAAAATGTTCTAACTAACAAAGACTGCCAAAATTCTGGGAAACTTTTTTATTGGCAACATCCTTTCCCAACCCAACTAGATGTCTAAGCATCACAATACATTTAAAACCATCAAAGAAGTTTGCATCTTATTGTTAGAAACCATTTCACACGCAATCTTTCCTGATAAGGATAACCACTGGTGAAATAAATAACAAAGTGTCTTGAAACAAGAAAAATACCTAAGAAGCAACCCATCTGTCATGTACTTAATTCGCGTGGCACTGGAAGTCATGTCATCAAACCTAATGGAATAGCCAACCCTTTGACCCAATTCTACCCCACATTCCTCAGCAACCCTTTTGGCAACTGTGACAGCAGCAACACGCCGAGGCTGAGTAATCCCAATTGTTTTCCCATCCCTACAAAATCCAGCCTTAAATAGATACTGCGGTATCTCTACACCAAAAAATAAAAATGCCAAAAGATCAGATCAAAAACATGAAATTAATGATAGACCGTAAACATAAATTCACTTTAAATACATACGTGTAGTTTTCCCACTTCCAGTTTCACCAACAATGATCAATATATTGTTCTTTTTCACCTCTTCGACTAGCCGCCCTTCCACTATACAAAAAAAGGAAAAGCTGTTAGTTGATTGGAATATGATAGCATGTTACCGACACTTTTTAAGGTGATAAAAGATAAAATTTTGCTCTTTTGGGAAAAAAAAAGGGTAATTTTTGCCCGTTTTTCTTATAATTTACCATCTGCATACCTAAACTTTCCTTAGTTTTACGATTAATCTTTTGCAATCAACTGCTTTAACCATTTTTACGATTGATTATTTGTTCAAAAAATATAAATGACCTGGAAATATTTGTACCAAATGCCAATAATTCCCCAAACACCCCACCCCCCTCTCCTTCAATAAAATAATAAATAAATAAGGAAAAAGGAGTGGGCATTCCTTGTATGCGTCTAAATTGTGGTCGGCACGCTTGACTAGCATACTTACTTATCACACATTTCACGAGATAAATTAAGTACACCCAATAGTAATAAACAGAAAGCATAAAATTTTAAGGTAATTCGAATTATGACACTACACCTGAAGCAATGGGAAGAGATTTTCTTTGTTCTGCAATCCTCCGTTGCCTGCTTTACAATAAAAAAACATATATATATATATAATATAAATTTCACTTCAATTTCATACAAAAGACTCAAACTTTAGTAGTGTTTTCAACTTCAAATCATAATCAAAATGTAGATTTACAAACTAAAAACCAGAATTTCTCATCTTCGTACTGAGCAAGTTAAAAACTAGACCTGGATAGAGAGTTGGGTTTATTATTTTCAATGGACGGTGACCCATTAAGCAGAACTTTCTGCTTTGAATCCTCATAAGCAATCGCTAGCATTCTTGGAAACCCTAATAGGAGGCGTCTGCAACAAAACCGAGTTTAAGGTTTTAATTTAAGGAGATGATCAGCTAATTTGCAGTTTCGAAACTCTGTTGTTGGCGTTGTCTTTATAGTGGAGCTCTAGTGTATTAGAGAATAAGCTGAAGACCCAACTTCGGGCGCACGAGTGAGCGGTGGGTGCTGCTGTGCAACGGCAGAGTACGAGGTTTTAGTTAAATTGTGGAGGCCGGAGGGTGTTCAAGAGTTTGAAGTCGGAGACGACCGCGATTTGAGAAAAGGGAAAAAGGAAAATGATATTTTAGCTTCTAAAAAAAATTATAAAATTACCATTAAATTAAAAGTAATCTCTGATGTATGGAGGTCTTCTTTTCCTTAAGGAAAAAAAATCACAAAATTATTACTTATATGAAAATAATTCTAATTTTATATAAGTTGACATCGGTTTTTAAAGAAATAAAATTATAAGTGTCTAATTATTTTTTCAAAAGAAGAGATTCTGATGTGCAAAGGTACTCGTCTAATTGCTACTAGGATCAACGATAAAAATAATCACAATTTTAGATAAATTGAGCTCATTTTCATCTAGTGGTAATTTCATATTTAAAAAAAAAAACTAAAAATTATTTTCCAGGAAAAAAGTATGCCTTACTCAAATAAATAAAACCCTAACTAGTAATTTCGTTTTGAAACTTGGTGACAATCTAATTTAAGTACCTTTTATTCTCATCCATTATCCTTATCTTTATTTATACCAATATCCAATCATCCATATCTTTATTTGTTAATAATTAAAATTATTTCCACCAACAACTTAAAAAATTACTTGTCAAAATAAAAAAAATGCTTTGATGTCTATTAATTAAAAAAAATTAATCGATGATTCCTATAATTTAGTTTAAAATATTGTAATAATGCTTATTTATATTATTAAGTAATATCTTTTCTTTAAGATTTCACTTTTTTTTTCACTTATGAAATTCCTTAAATACCTCATTTTATTATATCTCATCACAAAAAAACAAAAACTGCTCACACATATTATTATAAAAAAACTCACATACGTATCGATATCCCTTAAAACATTTACTTACTAATTACTATAAGATTTTTCTACAAAGAAAGGAGAAAAATGAAAAAAAAAAAAACTCCACAAATCGAGACTTTTGGAAAATGATTCTAAAAATACAAATTTATAATGTTGATTTGACCCACGATTCCATGAAAAAATGTACAAATTGTGAGTTTAACTCACAATATCATTTCCTTTTCCTTTTCAAACTCTTAATCCACTCGCATTTACACTTATACATGTACACAACTCAAATAATACTCCTGTGCCTTACTTCACAACCCAAACCCGCATGACACCAAATTTTACGGTAACTTAATCTCACACTTCACAAAGAAAATGGGAAAATTAGCATCTTAATTCATCAACAGTTAGATTCAAAGAAGACAATGATTTAAATAGTAAATAGATATGATGATCTTTGCTTTACATAGTCAATTTCTTTACAATAGAGAGAATGAAATAAATCATACGAACTAACTACCAATGCCGCCTACTCCTCCTCTTCTCCTATCTTTGCGGCTACTGTTGTGCAATTTAGCTATAGCAGTAGTTGTGGCTAGTTATGCAACTAAATGATATGCATGTCATCTAGTCCTCTCCAAGTGGATTGAAGTAAAGACTCCAATACATAAGGACTGGAGCAAGTTCATCCTATGAAAGACCCTCACCCATGTCATCAAGAGGTGCTAGTGCCTGTACTTTTCGCTATGGAGTTGGTAGAGTCTACTATAGTGACCAAGAGCTCCTCAAGGCAACATCTCATAGCCATGGCCTATAGAGTATGGTTGTGAAGGTCCCGCTTCGTCAAACTGAACGTCAGGATAATGTCCATCCCTAATATGTACCTAGGCCCCTATGGGCTCCTCTCCTACCTCGACCCTCCTCATGTACCCTATAGCGACCTTATTGAGCATAATGAGGTGATGGTGAGTCGTTCATGTTGTTTGGGCCAGTTACGAACTCTAATGGGTCATCTAATCTAACTCACATGAATTGACCCATAATTATATCAACTTCTAGTGCCTCGACCTAGATGTCTGGATACAACATATAAGGCAACTGATGGATGAAGTCAGCCTACAATACACAAACATGTATTCAATTAGGAAGAGATTACACATGAATAAACAAAACAAATACAATCTTGAAGAACGGATAGTTTCTATGAAGAATAGATCAAGCTTGGAACTTCCCCCAACATCCACATTCCCCAAAAGCGACCAATACTACAAATCTTACCTCCAATACAAGCCATTAGGCTCCTCAAGTGTCTACATCTAACCACCATCCTCATTACCCTCACTCTCAGTACTCATTTCACCAAAATCATCATAATGGGAGTTATTAGCTAATCAATTTGTCCATCACTAATCTCATATGATTCACTTGGATAAAAAATAGATACTTAAAGCTAATTAAGACTGTTGGTATCTTTATGGGGAAAATCTACAATTTAAGTACCTGACTTGCAAATAGATCACTAATACTCACATTGATTCTAGTATTGCTCTCTTATGGAGTGTGCATTTTATCCCCATTCCCATTACTTTTCTCATATATTTCAACATACACAAATAATATACCATGCCCTCCAGAAGATGCAAACATTTCATGCACCTCAAGATCGTTCTTAGTTGGTACAGAATAGTAAAATACAACATCGTAGTCAATTGTTAGCCTATAAAACAACTCAACACAATTCTCCCCCCATTTACATTCAAGCAAGTGCAAATAATTGTCTAGAGCTTTTGATAGCTTGTGTTTCTCAAAACACAGAAGACTATCATAAAGCATCTATCATATTTACCCCATCATCCCCTTCAACAATATTTTCATAAGTAAACAATACAATTCTAACCACCCCCATTTTCACATATTCCTTGCTAGCTAATAACTTCACATTGACAAACATAATGAAGAATATTTCCACTGTTTAATTCACCACTTTCAGTAGGAGTAAACTAGGAACTCATAGCATGCATAATTTCAAGAAGTTTACACACTATCTACTAATATTTTCACATTATATAGTAGGATTATTGCAGTAAGCTGATCACGTGCGATAGGTATAACGATCAACCTAAGAGAAGTCCTGAGTTGATGACATGTGTAGGATGTCACGAGAGAGGCATGAGAGGAGAAACGGGCAAACCCAATTCCTCGAGTGCATGAGTGTGACAAAAGATCAAATCAAATAGAATTGATCATTCTTGACTTGTTCTTCATAGAATAAGTGCTTTGAACTTTCTTGAAGATGTTTCAGCGGAATTTTTACGTTGCTCTTGATCTTAGTAATATGCAAAATCTCGCAAAATGAAAGGAGAGGCCTCTTATTTATAGATGTTAGAGGTTGATGGTAGTCGTTCTATGACTTTCAAATGAATGGTTGAGATCAAGTATTATTCATGACCATTATATCATTTTATAATGATCTAGTAGTTGATATTGAAGTCTCATTTTCTTATAATAGTGGGTTAGGCTGTGAATGGGCTTAATGACTTTTATTATATAAAAGGGGTCCATTTTCAATTTTTTTTAAAAATGATGATGGCTTATTTTAGTCCACATAAGCCCTATTTTAATAAAATAAAGCACAAATTTAACTCAGAAGATACTTTTAGAGTCTACTTTTTGCGCACGACAAAATCGAATGAGGCTAAAAGTGGAATAAATTGGTCTGACGATTCCTATTTCGAGCCTATGAAGCCAAATCTTCCTATGACATCCCTTATTGGACTCGATCTCCTAGGCCCTATTACTAGCTCAAAATACCGACCCGTAGTATTAAATTGGGTTAAAAGCTCAATTATTGAAATGACCCTCTACACACACAACCATTAAAAAAAATTCTAACATTGCATTTTTAAGGTATTTCAACGAACACTTCACATGCATGATATGTTACAAGTTCTACATTTACAAAAAAAAAAAAAAAAACAACTATAATAATGCCTAAATACTTACAATAAACATAAAATGCACCATCATTACATTAATCGTAATGTTTTTGAAGGCTACAAATCAAATGAGAGAGAAGAAGTGACTTACTTTATGTTTGTGTGATATTTGGTTGAATGTGGCAAGAATTTCCAATAAAATGAACAAAGAATCTAAGAAATTTGATAGATTTTGTGAGATTTTAGAAAAAAAAATGAAGTAATTTGTGAGATTTGTGAGAGACGTTTTAGGACTCATGATTCCTCCATAAGTCTAAGACTCACGACTCCAAGTGTGGTATTAAGGAATTATTTTCAAAAATATGGATTTTTTCACATCTTTTTTCCTTTTTGCAAATTTGTTATTTATATTACTATTTATTGTAGTACAAATTCAAATTTTTATTTTATGAACCATTTAATATTTTCTATTAGTGACAAATGAATTTTTTTTTTATTTTACGTACCCGCATTACTAGTATGCATTTGTTGATATTATATTAAAAAATATACTGCATTAAATATTTGATGCCACAATTATGTACAATAATATATTTAACATTTGATTTTCTTTTTTGTCTAGTGTTGTTGTTAAAAATTATTCCTAATTCGAAGTAAGTTTTTTTTCAAAATTACTTCGTTTTAGTTGTCTTTTAAACTCTTTCAATTATTTTTGATTTTACATAGCTAAAAATGTATTCATGTTTACGATGTGCATTTAATTATTATTTTAAAAATAGATAAATTACATCAAAGAATACCAACATTTAGGAGTGTGTTTAGTTATGGTATCAACTTTTGAGTTGTTAAAAAGAAAAATCAACATTTGAGGATAAATTCATTTAAGGTACTAAAATTTTAAGTGATTAAAAAGAGGAATTAGTATTTTGCAAAGTGAGTCAAATAAAGTATTAATAATTAATCTTGCAAAATACTGATTCATCTTTTCAAACACTCGAAATATTGATAATTTAAATAAACTTACTCCCAAATATTGATACATTTTAGTATAATTTGCCCTTTTCAAAATGAACGTCTACAACCTAAGCCTTGCAAAAACTGCAATTTTTAGACTTTCTAAGACCAATTTTTTCATTGATTTGATGGATTTTTTGTAGTTATATTTTTATATTACATTAAGCTAATGTTACGAATGGTTCCTCAACTTTTTCAAAATATTATAACCTCAACTTTTACAAAATATTCAATTAACTACTTATAGTTTATATGAGTCAATTTATACTTAAGTGAACTTTTCACGTACAAAATAATACCCAATGTAAATCAACTAATTTTTGCTTGCACAACTATCACTATTGTTCCAATTACAAAGGAACACATGTCCAACCCACTCCAAATAGATTGCCATGTATGTTATTAAAAAAAGTAGAATTTTCTGCTTGCTTTTTTTTTTTTCAAAATTATATAGTTTATTGAAAAAATTCCAAAATGCTTATTAAATTACTAGATGAAAAGAAGGAAGAAACATTAACACATACCCAAATTAATAGTACACAATCAAGTAGAGTAATCAAGATTATAAAAAGACATATGTACTTATAGGCAATGAGGTCATGTCGTGTCAGGGTCAAATGTAGCTCAATTTGTCTTTTTTCTTTTTGTAGCAAATAAAGACGAACCATGGCTTCCTCTGCCTTCTTCAATGACTCATCTTTGTTGGATGTTGATTGTATAATGGCGAGTCCAAACAAGGTGGATGGTGGATAGCATAGGTATGGAGAAGTGGCGACCATGGAAGGCGCAAGAGGCTAGTTAGGGTTTATTGATTCAATGTGTTTTCATTTGATTCAAAGTGAAAGTTTTTACCTCTATGATTCTACATAAACTCAAAAACCTAATAATATTAATACTAAGAATTTACCTTCAATTGATGTGTGGGGCAAGAATTTGCTTAGAGAAGTTCTTGCGTGTTCATGGTGTTTGACGAAAGAGAAAGTGATATGTAAATCTGTTCTTTTTTATTTCATCTTCTAGTTGCTTGAATGTATCATTTTTTATGAATTATTATACCCAAATCTTTTATTAGTTTCCCATTTTAAGTTTAAAATCAAATTGTTTAGAAAATCATAGATCTTTTTGAAATTTGAATCTCATTGTTTTTTAATCTTTTGATTGAATATTTAGTGTTTTTGGAAGTTCTATCAATATATTTGAAATATTTGTGCAATTTTCATTAAAAAAAAAAGAAAGAGACTCGAATCATTTTGGTGAGAGATACATTTCCATTTTTTTTCTCCTTCCTTTTCCTTCCTTTTCTTACTTTATGTTCAGTTTATCTTTGTTGTTTTTTATTTTCTTTGGATATACATGGCAATGCCTTTAGCATAGGTTTCAACACATGCCAGCTATGTAGATGGAGCTAGTCAAGTTATGTAGGGTAATATTCCTATCCACGAAAAGTTCGATTGAGTAGTAAATTAGTAAATTTAAAGTTTAGGTTCAGTTAGTAGTAAATTGATTAATGTAAATTTTAGGTAGTTAATTGAATATTTTGTAAAAGTTTAGGTAGTATACGCGTCATTAATCAATTGAATGTAAGGTGAACAAAGAACAATATCTAAAAGCAGTTTTTCAATAATTATGGATTTAAATGATTTCAAAGATAGAAGGTTTAGCACATATGAAACAAATACAAGATGTATTTATTCTGTAGTCTCTATTTTATTCATATAATTACCTTATATATTAGCAAATGTATAGACGGAATATTTACATAATATAAAGAAATAATATAAATATTTTTATTGAATTAGTATATAATAAAGGTTTTATTACTCAATTGTTTTGGTAATATCTTATGAGTGATATTTACCATCCAATATTTTATAAATTACGTTTTTTACAATCTTATTTTTAATATGTTGATTTTCTTTGTTGATATGTGTATAGAAAATTTGATGTTGATGATTGATCCAGGTTTTACTCAGGATACATCATATTCAAAGTGGGATCATAGAGGACCTAAATAAAACAGTTGTGATCAAGCAATGGGACTTCGTTGGCATGTAGACATTATGTAAACCCCTAAATTTTTTGAATCGGTTTAGCCTAAAATTCTAAACCGAAAGTCAACCGAAAGTCAACCGGAACTCTAAAGGTCAACAAAACCCTAGTTAGACGTGATAGCTTAAGTCTGGCAATCCCGAATAAGCAACTTGGTAAGAGTAAGTAGGAGTTTAGAATATAGAATTGTGCGTAATTACCCAAGGAAGCCTAAAAAGATCTGATTAGTAAAACCGCAACCAGTTTCGAACTCGATTGGATACAATTCTTGAAAAACGTGTCTTGGAGCCCGAAATAGTAAAAATATTCTGAATATACTATTAGACTCGTAAAAATATAAGACTTTTAAAAAATATTAGTTTTATAATTTTTTGGCAAGTAAAAATAACAGATATCGCAATTATACGTGTATTTTCTTACTACCGGTATTTTATTAGTCATATCTATTTTACATTACACTATTCACTACTATTCTACACTATTCTTTTCACTCTACATTTTCTTACACCTACTCTTACAAACACCATAACCTATAACATTTACTTTTTACCTTTATCATAACTTTATTTCACATCTACCTTACTTATTACTTCATTTAATCCACAAAATACAAAACAAAACACACTCTCTCCTCCTCTATTCTACATCATGGCCCCCCCCCACCACACCTACCCCCACCCCCCCCCCCACCCCACCCCCCTTATGCATCATCCTTAATTTGTTTCAATTTTCTTTTACTTTAATCATACAAAAATCACTCCACATTTTCCTATAAATACACCCCTTCTCTTTCACACATTTACTACCCGCAAATTCTCTAAAAAAACTCTTTCAAATTCTTCTCTCAAAACTCTCTTTAAATATCCTCCAAAAACTCTTTCAAAATAATTCAAAAACTACTTTCTACCTACAACAAAACCCATAACCACATAACACTACCAAAGTCTTCTTTAGGTAAAATTTTCCTATTGTTTTTCTTCTTCTCATGTCATGTAACTTTACATGACCATAGTGTGAGTTTCCAAAGACTAAATGTTATGGAAGCTACACTATGTTCATGTATTGTTCATGTTCATGTTCATGAAAATTTATTTATGTTTATGTTGTTATTTTGTTCATATTATTGTTATTATATCTAAGTATTATAATCTATATATATATATACATATTCTTTAGAGCATATAAGCTTACTTGCAATTTATTTATTTTCATGCAATGCAATTTATTTATTTATTCCATTGCAATTTATTTTTTCCTTATTATTTTAAGACTAGTCTCTAGTCTTAGACTTGTTCTCATCAAGTCAAAACAAATTTTTTCTTTCTTTCATTTTATTTTTATTTTTATTTTGGAACTAGTCTACTTCTTAGTCCCGGGAGCCTTGAAGAAGTTAAGACTCCCAATACTTGACTTTATTATTTATGTTATTTTTGTTTGCTATTATTTCTCATAAATCATGTTCATTAAGATCGTTGTCCAAATTTTTCAAATTCTAAAAATAATTGATAAAAAGAAAGTTTTATCACTTAGGAATGAGTTTATATGAAATATAAAATCTATGGTTTAACAAAAATAAAGTCATTCCTTTCAAAGTTACTAAAAGAACCCACTACAATTTTAGAAACTACTTTTTATGAAAAGCTTTTTAAAACACTTATTATCCCACTTTGTTTTTTTTTTTTAAAGAAAATGATTTTTGATACAAAATGATTTCTACGAAAACATAACATAATAAAAACCTTAAGAGCAAGAAGTGAGGATTTTCAAGTTTAGATCTTTTCAAATAAATAAAGAAGGATTGTGTAGAACATACATACGACCAACACAAGAATTTAGAAAAGAAGAAAAATTATTTTTCAAAAGTCATCTAGAAAAATAATAAGTAAAAAATAAAGTAATTATTTGAAAACAAAAGAATCAAAGTATTCATTACAAAACAAATTACAAAATGTATTTCTTGTAAACTATAGTTTTCTAAACTTTTAATTAATATTGTTTTACTCAAGAAATATGAATGGACAACAAACACTTGAGCATGAATAAAATATGAGCTAAGTAACCACAAAAAAAGAATTTTTCAACTATATAGATAACTAAGTATTTATCAAAGCAAATTTTGAATGATTGAACCAAAATTGTTTTTGAGTTAGAAAATTCGTGGTGAAATTTATCGCCACTGTTTCGAGGCCTAAATGGTTCAGTTTGACAAAAATAGTTTTAGAAATGAATAGATCTTTTCGTGTAGGTAGAAATCGGTATATTATATGCGCGATTCCGAGTTAAAATGACTAAGTTATGGCCATTTTAAATTGGATCTCTCCTTTATACGAACTTTAACGTTCTCATGACAATGTTTTATCAAAATTCAAGAAAATCATCAAGAAATACTCATTATGGGTATTTTCTTTAGCTAGGTGATTTCGAGGAAGAATACCTATATCCCGAAGCCTATTTCGATTGAGTGGAGTGTGTGAACATCTCAATCGTATAGAAGAATAGTCGACATAGCATCGTGAGTTTATTTCCTTTAAATGCTATACTTTTTGTGCTTGTAATTTAGTTACATTAGAGTTAGGAAAAGATAAATAGATATGTATGTAAAATAATTCTTTGAAAGAATCCTAAGAATATCGAAGCCGAAATTGATTTAAATGTTTGTTTTAGTATAACACTTGATTTGTATGAGATTCTTTGATCGCCCTAAATTTGATAATAATAACGTTATGATATCATAAATAAATGGATTCATGCATACCATGAAGTGAGTCACATTGCATTGGATTATTATCCTTGGGTGAGAAGGATAGTAAGCTCAGGTCGAAAGCAACACTTGGCGGAGTGTCCGAAAGCGATTGCTTGGCGGCGTTACGAAAATGCTTGACGGAAGATCCGAAGGCAAGGCTCAATTCAAGTAGACTTCCCATGCTTGGCGACATTGGTCGAAAGCATAAATCTTTTTAACTAAAATTACTTGTTTTGAGGTTACGTATCACCAAACCCCGAATAGAGGGCGCAATCCATTCAACATATAGTTCCCGGAAAACTATATGCCTTATTTGCCCACGTGTATGTTGCATCTCATTTGATTGCTTAAACAATTTGTCTGAAATCTTGTTACAAGAAGTTATTTATGGAAATAGTTCCCACTAAGCCTGTTAGTTTATACCCCTATAGATATCTTTTGCAGTTTCCTTATTTGTGGTTGAGGCCATGAGGACCCTATAATCAGGTATTTTCTTTTTGGATAAGGAATTTCTCGATAAAGTTAGTATTAATAAGTTGTAGAAATATTCTTGTAATAGATTATATGAATAAGGAAAATGTCCCTAAGTTTGTAAGATCATTGTTATAGGTAAATAAATATTATGAATTCTCTTTTCTTAATATGTTATTATATCTTCTTAAGCTTCATAATTCCATGTATGGTCCTCTAAATCTGTGAGAGCATGCCTTACACTTAATATCAAAGCTTTTGGGAGTAGCTAAGGTTGTCATACTTAAGCTTTAATATCGAGTGTGGCGGACTGTTACGTTTAGGGTACCTCTTAAGGCATGACACATTATCATAGATTAGGCCTAAAACCCGCTGGTTGAGGCAGGTCAATCTATCCATCATTAAAAAAAAAAAAAAAAAAAAACTAGCCACAACTTTTGACCATGGGGAAAAGTGGAAATACGAATGCATGATTTAGCTTATAAATTTTCGATAAAAAATTAAAGGGTTGTCGGATCCATTATTTGCAGTGGTTGGAAAGAAAAAGCAAATATCATGTACTTAATTCATGATTATCCAAATGTACACTTATCTTTAATTTTTTCGAATGTATAGTTCCAAGGGTTTTTTTTTATTTACATTTATCTTTAATTTTCTAAAAAATCGTACCATTTTACGGGCACGGAACCTTACCTAAACCGATTCGTGACGATGTCTATTAGCATAAGTCGCCTATTAGTGACTTGAAATAAAGTTGTAACCGGTAAACCGATCATGGTACATATGATATCACATTTTGACAACATAATACAATATATGGACATAAGTATCGAATATAAACAAAGGTTAGTATTCACAATAAGTATCACGGATGGACCAAAGTACCACATATGAACCAAAAGCATTAAATATTAATGAAAGTTGGTGCTCACAATAAGTACCACACATGGAATGATATAGTAGATATAAACTAAGTTGGTAATCGTTACAAGTACACAGATGGACCGAAGATCAAATATAGACTAAAAGTAACAGATATAGATGAAAGTTATTACTCACTACTAGTACCACATATGGGCCAATATGGTCAATTTAGACCAAAATACCCCATACGAACAAATTTTGGTGTTTATTATAAGTACCACATATGGATCGATATTGAAATGATCCTGCAACAATCATAAGAAACCGAAATCAAATAAAGACAATGAAACCCAATTGGAGTCACGCACAGGTTTAAGTGGATAATTTTTTTAAATTCCCAAATTAGTCTCAAACCGAAAGCCTAAATTTTGAAAATTCAAAGGCGTTCAAATATTGAAATAAATTAAATTATAATTTTATAATATTTCTTTAAATGGAAAGTTTTATAAGAGAAACTAAAACAATGTTGTTAGAAGCTTTGATTTTGCAAAATTACGATTTTACCAAAAACAAAAATTTATGCATATTAAAAATTCAAAAATTATAAATAAATTAGACTTGGATGATATATTTAAATCATTATTAGCCTAAGTGGTTAATTAAAAATCATAAACTGATTAAAACAAGCTAAAGGTTTAGCATATGAAAGATTTAGACGCACTAAATCGTGCCATATAGCAAAAACCCCAAAGTAAGACCCTCTCCCAATGTTTAAAATCCTAATTCTGACCTTTTTTCATCTTCCATATAAATATTCTCCTTCTCTTTCCTACTACCTCTTTTAAGAGACCCTTCCAAAACCTTAAGGTAAATTCTCTAAAATCCTAACTCCTTGTTAGTGCTAAATGAATGGAATTAGCAAAAGTACAACACTAATTAACAAATATCGTGTCTTTACATGAGAAAAATGGAGAGGATGAAGTAGTGTTAGAAAAGGAAGAAGACCCACAATCACAACAAAATTCGCGTCAAGGTAAGTATGGGATCTTAAGACATCATAATGTGAGTATTTTGGTATTTTAAGTATGAAAATTGACTTTAGTTAGTTAATACATGTTTAAGGTGTCAAGAAATCAAGTTTTTGAGTTATTTTAAAGTCATAAATCCCCTTCACAACTGATGCAAGTGAAAACTATTGTTTGGAATGAGGTAAGATATCAAAACTAACTTATTTTCATAAGATTATAGTGGTTTTGAAGTTATATCAACCATAGTAGCAATGAATGATGTTTTTGGTGTGTTTTGGGGTTGAGTTTTGTTGTAAGTTGATGTTAGCAAGTATATTGTAAAATTATAGAGGAACTATGGTAAAAATGGATATTGCTGTCAAAACTAGATGATTTGGGCTGTGAACTTGGATTAATCATGTTTTAACAAGTGGAAGATGAAAATAGATGAGTTTAGGCGTGAACATGACCTTCGAATACCTCTAAGATCACCAAAATTCATCCCAAAATGTGTTTTTAACAAAAATATCAAGTTTGACCATGATATTTCACGTATCAAGAAAAGCTCGGCAAGAACACGAGGTGATGTTCCAACTATGCTTCTCTTTGAGCCTTTAAAAACACGAAGAGTCATGCTTTCTAGAAAAGCACAACAGGCACAAAACGTCATATACTTGTCTATGCTTCTCTCTATCTTAAAAACAATTATGAAACGCATAAGAACACAGGTGTAGCCGTGTTCCCCCCATGCTTGTCTATGTTCCCAAAAATGCCTTGAAACCTAAAAGAACATGGGAGGATGCATGCAATCGTGTTCCCTCGTGCTTCTCTCTGGCCCCTAAACAAAGAAGAAAAATGGGGTGATATATCCCCCCAAGTACTACAAGTCATGCTCTTTTCTAACCCGCTTTTCTCTCTTCGATCCTTGTCTAAATCGAACCAAACTTGATCTAACTTCTTCCTTAGACTTAAGTAACCTTCTAAGACCTTCAAAAAATATATTTAGCAAGCTCTAATAACCTTTTCAAGGTGTACATCCTCTAAACACATTTAATCTAAATGGTTCCCATGAATGAAAGTAATTCATACTTAATAATTATAGTAGGACACTAAAAACTAAACAAGATTAGTAAACTACAGGAACACATTCTTGAAAGGTCAAGAATCAAGATCCATAAAGTGTAGCCTACTAAGGATTAGTTAACCTAAGCCCCAAAACCGATCTTAGCCTACATAATTAACTAGATAACTTGGTTAAATGAAACAAATGACCCTTTAAACAATATCTTTGAGTACATATGATTAAACTAGAGTGACCTAGATGTAATAAACAACACAAATGAAATAAAGGTAGTAAAACTTGAACTAATTTTTTACTTCAATTATGAGTAGTTATTGGACATTGAGCTTTCGAAGGGATTTAAAAGCTAAAACCAAATGACAAATACACAGTAATTGCATGTTGCTTGCTAGGATAGTATTAATAACCACACTAAGAATTTAAACTCAACTTAATTAAGTGTTGGTTGCTACTTGGCTGCTTGCTTCATGAGTGGTACCCTCGAATTGGGTTGCGAGTTTAACTGCAACTTCGGATGATGCAGTAGTTTAGGCATTTAGGCCACTCCAAATGCATGGTATGGGCTTGGCAGGTAATCAATAAAGAAATTTTCAAGATCAGGTGGCTGACTAGTAGCAAGTACGAAGTTGTGATGAATTATATAACGTAATGGGACCATGTATATAAAGAGTCACAATAGACTATACTTGTTAGTGGTAACCTGTGAAGAGATGATCCGAACGAGACTACTTCATTCTTTTTTTCTTTCTAGTAAGTTATGGAGACTTAACGAACACCCCCATCCCCCGGGGACATGATTCGTCGAAGGAACTGTACTCTGTCGAGCCCGAATTTTGCTTCTATTCTCTTAAATGTCCCAATTTGTATCAAATCCAGCCCGTTTGACACGAAATACTCTGCAAGGAACCAGTAGGGTTTTGTAAAAAGCACGATTTCTGAAAATTGATCAGAATTGGAGTTGCCATAAGCTAAAGCTGAAAAAAACAGTGAATCAAAAACCAAATTGGTGGTTTAGTTTCCGATTCGACCACTAGTCTACGTGAAAAACAAAAAATTAATGGATCCAGAGGCTACTATTTTAAAACCTAAATGGTTATTTAAGCTTTTTATGGTCTTTGGAAATCATGAATCATACGAGCCAAAAATTCATAAAAATATTTAATTTAGGTTTTTCAATTTATAGTCTTTATTGAAAAAGAGATTTATATATTTACATAAATGTTTTTATATTTTTATATTTTTATTTTAAAAAGATCTTAAGAGTTTTCTATTGTGGTGACTACTTCGTAGGTGCCTACATACTTGCTAGTCGTAATCAGGTCATCGTAGTTCATTTTGATTTTTGTAAATTTTTTAATGTATTTGTTCTTTTTAATTTTGAAGATCTACCAAATTTAAGTGATTAACCATTTTGATTTTTATTTTCTCAAAACAATCCTCAAATGTTTAATTTTGAGTTTTATGTTTTTTTTTTTTAACTCCTAAATGTATCCTATTTTTGACAACCCCATTTATTTGATTTTTGTTTTTTTGAAAATAACTAGGTGATATTATTATACTACTTAAAAAAACTTTTTAATTACATATATATATATATATATATATCCCATATATGGAAAAAAAGGTGAAAAGAGATAAAAAGTGATTTTTAATTTTTTATCAAAATTTTTATTTTCTTAGGTTTTTGGAAAAATAGATGGTATTCACAGATGATCTAATATTGTAAGCGATCACACTAAATAATTTGTTGATTCCAATTGATAATCTCTTGATTCAACGTATAACAAACTATTGCCAAAATAACATATATTAAATATAGAACACTTAATTAAGGGTAATCTAAAAGTTGATGACCATAATACTATACCTATATTTTGTTGATTTTCTGAGATTTAAACTTAAAATATCTATCATCCATTATACCAAATTTTATCCTAAAAATTCGTATTTACTAGATTGATTTATCGCATTTAATTATCATACCAATATCATCAACAAGACTATAGCATGCATGTCACATATAATCACACACACACATACACACACACATTTTTTCACAAGCCTAATGACTTTTATAACACGCGCACCACTTGTCATTAATCATATACATCTTTGAATTTTTGTTATAAATATGTATATCTTGCGGTTTGTGTAGAATGATGTAGAATATGATACATTATTATAATATATCCCTTTTTTCTTTCTTTCTTTTTCTCTCTTTTTTTTCCACTATTTTCCTGGGTTTACACTTTTACATGTACTTATGTCTACTAGACCTAAGACAAATAAAGATAGTATAAACAAAAGGAAAAGAAACTAGGCACTCAACAAAATGACGTGAATTGGACCTTCAAGATGAGATAGGATCGGATCTAACTTGGATCACGAGTCAGGTAGCCTTTCTTTCAATACCTATAAAAACAACAATCAATTAGTGGTCTCTCTTTCCTCTCATCGATCAACATAGGTAGTTTCAATGGAGTCGTGGATGGCTAGGATGGACGATTCAGCATGGGTCTCTAGCTTTAGTAAGGAGTCCTCGAATCTTGCAAAAACAAGAAGTTAAAAAACCCCTCTCTCTCTTCGATTGGCACGAACTAATGGTGGATGGGTTTTTGATATCTGGGCTATGGGTTCAGATTGGATTCGAGTTTGAGAGTGGTGGTCTGGGGTTTATTAGAGTGGCTAATGTCAATGGAGTTGTTCGAATTTAGGAGATGGAGGGGCGAAAGTATTGGATAATGATGGTATGGTGGAGGCTGCTCTATCGGTGGTGGTTTCTGAATTCAACTGGGTTGGATGGTGGAAGTAGTGACTAGTGGTGGTTTTGGCCGAGACACAGATATAGGAAATAGGCTATGGATTTCAGGTTTATTTAAAGTGGTTGGTCCATTGTTGTTTTGGGGTTGAGGTGGTAGAGTGGCTAATGACTAGCGGTGGTTTCCGCTAATCGAAGATAGAGAAAGAGAGCTTAAAGGTAGAGAGAGAAAGCGAGAGAGACTGAGGATCTGAGATCGTTTCGAAAAAGAGAGTTCCCTTGAGAGATTATAAAGAATCTCTTTTACTGTTGAAAGAATCGGCCACTAATCGGCCGTTACGGAAGCTTGGAGGTCGGGGAGGGGGTTATAACTAAGGAGGTGAATGGTTAGATTCTAGAAGAATCGACCTAATTATGTTAGTTTAGGAAGGAAAAGGAATACAAAAGAGCTTGATTTGAGCTCGGGTTGTCAAAAAATGGCGGCTACGGTAGATGGGAAAGACAATGCGCGTGGGATGCACACGCTTGTCTCCATTGGCATGTAATCGAGCTATTGATACATGCAAAAATAAATCTTCCATCTTGCACACTTAGCTAGGATCAAACCCTGGCTCCTCCCCTTGCTCTCCCATGCCTTAGCCAGCTGAGCTGCTTTGTTTTTTGATTAGTTTGCTCACTTAATACTCATTTGAGTAATCCAAAATCTGCTTAATATCATTTCAATAAAAATGATCCAAAATAGAAATAGATCCAAGGTCCAAAAATGATTTTCAAAATAAGCCTAAAACATTATAAAAATAATATTAGACCTATAAGAAGCTAATTTGTATAATTTTATTTTTATTTTATATTTTTCTTTTTGTTTTCAAGGTTTTAACTTATAAGCTTATTTATAAAAAATATGGGGTTTTCTAATTTTCTAAATTTTTTTTTTCAAATTTTAATGATTTTTGAAATTTTCTATTTTCTTTTTTTTTTTCATTTTTACCTTATCAAGGGGGTAAAAATGGGGTGTCGATATATCCCTTTTATTTTGTGGGAGTCATGAGTGCTCTTGTGCGTGTTGGTATTTCTAGGACATTAGGAGTACTTGTTTGCTGACCTATAACTTAATTAAACTCAATTTATGCTTGTTGCATTAGCCTAGGCATGCATGACATGCATGTATGTGTTTGGTTACTGTGTATTAGGTGTCGCTGCTTATTTTTCACTATTAAAAGTATCAAGAATGATCACTTTGTGGACTTTCATCATGACTCCATGGGTTTTAGATCCGAAGAGTTTAGAGAGTGACTTAAACGAGTAGAGGGTCATGTGGACTTTAAGAGAACTTTGGGAACCTTTGTTTTTCTTATATTTTTATGGATGATTGTAAGCTTTAAACTTTTTTATTACTTTTAGGTCAAGAGCCAAATTTTGTAATTAGGTTGAGAGTAGCTCCTCTTTTGTGACTATTATCTTTAAGACTTTAAATTTTGTTTATACTCTTAATTGCTTTTCTATATTTTTTGGATAAGAGGTTCTAAATCTTTGCAGAACCTTCAAACTAGTCACAATTTCATAATAAAAATTGAATAGTTACCCACCTAAATAATTGAAGCCTTGCACATGTTGCTTAGAGGCGTTGTGTGCGGTGAAACAACTACGCCCTTACGCACCTTAAGGGTTGGGTCGTTTCAATTGGCATTAGAGCTATACGTTTAAACTAGTTATGGTGCGATACTTAGGATAGCGAGTAATGAGAGTGGGTTGGGATACTTTAGCCTGATTGTGTTACTTGATCCCTTCGCTTAAATTGAAAACCTTGGATATGGGCTAATAAAGTAACAATTTGGCTAAATGTTTAATTGTTTATTTTCCGCACCTTGTGATGCCATGAAAATAGAACCCGAAACCGGATTTAGTTTTATATCTATTTTGGACTAGTGTGCTTGCTACATTTATTCCTTTTGGATGGGTTTAGATAAATGAGTTGAATTGAGATGTTGCTTTTACTTGTTTGGATGGAGTGGATGTATTAAATGCGGTGATTTCCCCTTGAGGAAAATCCCTTACCCCCTACATCACATGATTAGAAGTATTTTGACAACTTAATGACTAACATGTAAAAGGAGATAGGGAAGTAATGAGTTCAAAATTGTGGGGATATGAGATGTTAAAGGAAAATGTGGCTAAATTAATAAAATTTATGAAGAGGTTATTGGGATGCTTTTGGAACTTCAAACTTGGTAATGTTAGTTATGTAAAGAATCTAGGTAGGGTTTTAGTCAATGGATGGTTATTTCCACTAAATAATTGATTAATAAAGATTATGAGATAAAATGATGAGAAGAAGATGAAGGTTGTCCTCATTTGAAATAGTTACTTCTTTTCTTTTAAATGTGTTATGAGGAGATATTAATGAAACACGATGTTGAAACTAGTAAGGACTGGATTTATAAATGATGATATATAAGTGATGATATACAAAGGGTGATGTAGAGTGATTCATGTATGTGGATTCAAATTAATATGGGTAAGAACCTTAGAAGTGTTAAATGAATGGATTAGTTCATTGTATGCATGATCAAGGGTGAAGTCTGATGAACGAACTAATGATTATATGGTATGTTATAGATATATGAGGAATAATAAAGTCTGCCTGCTTGTTTTGGTGATTAGTTTAAATGAATTCATGAAGATGTCATAATTGTCGATGCTCTCAATAGGAATTAATTTGAGTGAATTACAAGAGACCTTCCAAGTATAGATTGGATAGAATTTGGATATACGGTAACAATTTTATTTGGAGAAAATTAATGAAGATGTGGTTGATTGGTCCATATGAAGTGATGATGCAACTTAGAAAAAAATCCTAATGGACTGTTTTCAAGAGCCTTGAATGACTAATTGGTTGCTAGACGAATTTAGGAGTAAAAATGTGATAGAGATTGTGGATAGAAAACTAAAATGGGACAATTGATTGTATTAAGTTGAGTGAAATTTTCATGATAGGATTGGCTATAAGAACATGGTATTAAGGTTGTTTATGAAGATAAGGAGTTAATCACTCAAACAACGAGATACATAAGAAAGAGTCTACATACCATCTTAGGATATTTCCTTAATTGTGGTAGGATAGCAAGATAGACACATGAGGTTGTATAATTAACTTTAGGGACCCAGATCAAGTGACTGTTAAAGAGCAAATATACTTTTTTATGGAATTAATGAACTACCTGGCTAGATAGGTATAACAGATAAATAGACTTGAGTGTGGATAAGATGAGCACTAAGTGTGGTCGTTTGTGGGGATTGAATCAATAATTGTCCTAAGAGTCCATTAATACAATTACATTGGTGTATAAATCCTGATCACGAACAACTAGGAATTTGAGGTGATAAATAAAGAGACATGAAAAATGTTAAGCGATATCGAAAGGAGACTTGAAGGGAAGGGAAAAGGGGGGGGGGGGGGGGGGGGGGGGGGGGGGGGGGGGGGGGGGGGGGGGGGGGGGGGCGCTGGGGGGAGGGAGGGAATGAGATAGAACCATAATGCCTTCATTATAGTGATGATGAAGTTAAAGATGGTTAGAAACTAAGTATGCAGGTTTAGTCTTATTTGTTGGACGTAATGTATTGTTATAGATGTTTCCCTCAATCCATCATACCTCACTCTTCATAGTTGACAAAAAAAGTAAACTACCCCTAAACCTCGAATCGAGAATGAATGAGAAGCTTGAAACAAAAGTTATATAGCGTCCAATCCTTAGCGATTGATTATGGAACTCATAAGTTTGCTGAGACATTTGGTGCATTTGTAACAGTTCGATGCATCATGAAAACTAAAATATTAAGGCCAAATACTGAAGACGACTTAAAACCTTACGAACTGACAAAAATTTCCAATATGTAGAAGATAACATAACCACAACAAAATAATATACTATGACAATCGAAGTCAATGGAAATTTCTTTATGCAAAGGAACCTTGTAATACTACCAATGGTAGGTTATTATACAATGACGATGGATTGACAAATTAGAAATAATTGGCATTGGACTAGCAAGAAACTTATAATTGAACACAACTGATGATGAAAAGATAATTGGAAAGTAGCGCTCCTTATGCTCAATAGTATGCATAAACAGTTAGAATGTAATGGCAAATCTATAGTGACTCTCGTTTATGTTGAGTTGGGTTGTTATGCCACATCAGCTTAAAGTCAAGTCTTATGTCTTGTTAGGTTTACATTTGTTGAGTCGAGTCATTAGTCATTTTGTCCATCATATCTAGTAATTCAAGACACTGGTTATGGTGGGAGAGTCTGAGCTAATAAAGAGTCAAGAATTGCCAAAAATCATATGAAGCATTAATCCTATAAAATTAAGGACTATAACTATAATGTTCATATGTACAAAAATCATACAACAACAATGAACTATAAATGAAATACAAAGGGATAGAAGAACACAAATCTTATCTTATACATCACAATATCAGAACAATATTAAACGTTCATGAATAAAACATGGGAAGGAAAAAAATTCAAGACTTAATGCATATTGCTAAGGCATAAACTCTTAAGAGGAAATGATCACTAATATGAATGAACTCGCACACGAAGCCAAATCACCTGCAAATGGAGGGAGTCTTAGGCACCAAACATACAAAAATAAATCATTCAAAGGCTAGGTAAAATTTTTGGGTTGAAATTTTATTTAAGGGAAGAAGAATGAAATGATCCAGACACCAATCATAAGAAATCAAAATCAAATAAAGTCAATGAAATCCAATTGGACTCGCGCATGGGTTTAGATGGCTATATTTTTTTTTAAATTCCCAAATTACTCCAAGATCGAAAGCCTAACTCGTGAAATTTAAAAGTGATTCAAATATTGAAATAAAGTAAATTATAATTTCATAACAATTCTTTAAATGGAAAGTTTTGTAAGAGAAATCAAAACAATATCGTTAGAAGCTTTGATTTTGCAAAATTACCACTTTACCCCCAATCGGAAACTTAAGCGAATTAAAAATTAAAAAAGTGTAAATAAATTAGACTTGGTTGATAGGTTTAAATCATTATTAGCCCAAGTGGTTAATTAAAAACCCTAAACTGATTAGAACAAGCTAAGGGTCTTGCATATGTAAGATTTAGACGTAATAAATCATGTCATGTGGTAAAAACCCTAAAGTGAGGTGCTTTTCCTTTGTTTGAAACCCTAATTTTTTCCTTTTCTCTCTTCTATATAAATATTCTCATTCTCTTTTCTGCCACCCCTTTAGGAGACCTTCCCAAAACCCTAAAGTAAATTCTCTAAAACCTTAACTCCTTGTTAGTGCTAAATGAATGGAATTAGCAAAAGTATATCACTAATTAATTGATATGGTGTCTTTATATAAGGAAAATGGAGAGGATGAAGTAGTGTTAGAAGAGGAAGAAGACCTACCATCACAACAAAATTTATGTCAAGGTAAGTATGGGATCTTAAGACATCATAAGGTGAATATTTTGGTATTACAACCATGAAAACTGACTTGGATAAGTTAATGCATATTTGAGGTATCAAGAAATCAAGTTTTGAAGTTGTTTTGAAGTCTTAAATCCCCTTCTCAACTAATGCAAGTGAAAACTATTGTTTGAAATGTGGTAGGGCATCAAAACTAACTTACTTTCATGATATTATAGTAGTTTTGAAGTTCAGTCTGCTATAGTAGCAATGAATGGTGTTTTGGGCATGCTTTGGGGTTAAGTTTTGTTGTAAGTTGATGTTAGCCATGTAAAATGACGAAATCTTATATGAGCATACTGTAAAATTGTAGAGGAACTATGGTAAAAATGGATGTCGCTATCAAAACTAGATGATTTAGGCCTTCAACTTGGATTAATCACGTTTTAACAAATGGAAGATGAAAATAGATGAGTTTAGGCATAAACATGACCTTTAAATATCTTTAAGATCATTAAAATTCATCCCAAAATGTGTTTTTGCCAAAAATATCAAGTTTGAGGGCGATATTTTATGAACCTAGAAAAGCACGACAAGAACACGAGGTCATGTTCCAACCGTGCTTCTCTCTAAGCCTTTAAAAACGCAAAGAGTCATGTTTTCTAGAAAAGCATGGCATGTACACAACGGCGTGTACCTACCTATGCTTCTCTTTGTCTTTAAAATGATTATGAAACCCAGAAAAACATGGGGAGATGCATGAAACCATGCTCCCCTCTTGCTTCTCTCTATTCCAAAAAATGCCTTGAAACCCAAAAGAATAAGGGGAAATGCATGCAATTGTGCTCCCCCCGTGCTTCTCTCTGACCCATGAACAAAGAAGAAATAGGAGGTGATACAACCCCTCCTGTATACTAGAAAATAGGGAGATACATTCCTTCGTGTACTAGACGTGCTCTTTGCCAACCCCCTTTTCTCTCTTCGATTCTTCTCCAAATCGAACCAAACTTGATCTAACTTCTTCTTTAGAATCAATTAACCTTCTAAAACCTTCAAAATATATATTTAGCAAGCTCTAATACCCTTTATATGGTATAAGTCCTCCAAACACCTTTAATCCAAATGCTTCGCATGAATGAAAGTAATTCATACTGAATAATTATAGTAGGATGTTAAGAACTAAATGTGTAAACCCCGAGAATTCTAAGGAAATAGGATAGTAACAATTAAGATAGATATTGGAGTTCATTTACCCGGTTAGACCTTAGTTAGAAATTCTAGAGTATTGTAAACCTATTTATGATTTAAAAACCCTAGATCAGGAATTTTTAGATATTAAAAGAACTATAGCTAAATTTTATAATCTGAGTCTAGAATCTAGAAAATAAGTGTAAATAAAATTTTATTTCAAGAACATTAGAAAGCCAAATGACTTGTAGTATATATAGAATGAAAATGATCCATTAAAGATAAACCGTTAGGGTTACAAATATGTACTAAAAAGCTATAAACGAGCCTATAATTAATAATTTAGACTTCAAATAAAAATTTTGAGCATTCCATTATATTAGTTAGAAAATTTAGAGTCCATAGATACCAATTTTATATTTTGACCTTTTAGGCCCCGAAACCCTAATCGCGTAAGACCAAACTTTAAAAATACTAAATCGTGTAAATTTTAAACTTAAAATTTGGAGTCAACCATATTGTAGAAATATTTTGGGATCTAAATTAAATTTTTTAGAATAAAAATTTTATGAAACTAATATTAATATACGTGTAGGGGATAGTTATTGACGTAATTAGTTAGATATTTAAATTTTTACTAATTTACCTAAAAAGTAGACATGGTTTACGGTGGATAAAGGTTACAAATTACTGCCAAAAAATTTCACCACATCCCACCTGCACAAGTCAAAGTTAGTTAGAACGAAAGGATAAAAATTGAACAAATGAACCAATTAAAAAGCTCCACCAATGCTCTAATCATTACACTTAATAAGACCCTTACAAATCAGCAAAAGAAGCTTGGAAATAGCGGCCCCCACACCAGAACTCACGTGGTAGCCCCTTTACAAGCCACAATTAGACAAAAAAATTTAATTAATTAATTAAACACTTACTCTACAAGTTACATATATCTATAAATATAAGATTAAGACAATTTGGGAAGTCAAAACTCTAACTACCAGCCACTTTCCCCCCTTCTCCACGTGAACAGCTACAGCACACACACACACACACTCACTTACAAATTCAAATTTCCTTCTTTGTAACCTCCAGCCTTCACTTAACCTTCCAACAAATTAAATAACACATAACCTAAGCTTCAACTACCATTATAGAAAGCCACCAATCATTCTACCATTAAGAAGGCAAGGGTAAGAATTTATAAGTTAGTTATTTATTTCATAAAATGTAGTAGACTTACTAAATTGCTAAAATATGTAGGTCTTAATCAAAATAGAAAGGAGGAATTGCCATCTACACTCCTAAGCCCTCAAGGTAAGTCCTACACCTTTAAATTACTTCCTCCTTCTAAATTAAGAAAATGAATGTCATACATTGCCATGGATACATTTTTAGAAGCCTCCATAGAGTTATGTTGATGGTAGAATAAATGGAAATGATTTAGGATAAATATTTTGAATGAATTAGAATAAGGAGGAGCCTTGAAGAAAATTGTCTAAACATTAGAAAACCCTAGAATTTCACATTGAAGTTACTACAAGACTTTTTGTCTTGAAAACCCTAGCTCATAATCTTGTAAATTAGTAAACACGTTATAATTGTCATCTAAATAATTTGAACTAGCCAATGCCTTACCCATTAGAAATCTTGAACTTAAAACTCATAATGGGAAATTGCTAAAGTGTAGATAAGGGAAATTTAATGGAGTAGAAATAATCTTAAGAAATATACTATAAATCGATTACATAGACAATTAATTTGATGAACTTAAAAATAATGTAGAATGGTCATTAGTAATCTAGGTGGAAACCCCTTAATTCTAATTGAGAGGTCACTTTACATAAGGTTGAAAGACAAAGTATATAATAGAAGAAAATATTGATATCACTAAGCACATTGATAGGTAAAATAAATTAGAATTCAAATAAGATTCCTTGCCATTAGTAGAAGTCTAAGAAGACTAAGAAATAAAAATGATCTTGAGAAAGTCTTACACTAATCATAGAAAACTATTTGCAAACAAATAAAATTAGTAACTAGCATGCTATAGGTAAAATAAGCTTTTTAACACTTAATTATACATAAAAATATAAGCTAACATAAGTAATATAAGTAGACTTAAAGATTCGGTACTAAAAACATGAATTTAGAATTAATTAGATCACTTTTAGTAGAGAAAGTGTATTCATACGAATTTTATAAAAATATAGAATATTTTATAAGTCTTTTAACTGTTAAATATAGACTACCTTTAGAATTGATAAGAATGACTTACTCAGGGTAAAACTAATATATGACACTTTGACACTCATTAAGAATTGTTTACAAAGTCAATTATCTAATTTATGAAACTTCATTCATCTAATAGGTGAATCTGAATCGAATTTAGACTTCCCGGAAGATTATTACGATTGAAGACATCATGAACAGGTGAGTAACTATGATCTATTACATTGTTTGTGTTTGTAACAATAGTAGCACCTAAAGTTATATATGAAAATGATTGTATGAAGCATGTGGGGTTGAGAATTGTTCTTGCTAGAGTGATGGATAAATTGAGTGCTAAATTGTGATTATTAAAAGTGATAACAAGAATTGTGTGAAAAATTGTTGAAGCATGTTGAGTATTGTCTATAAATTGTTTGGTCATTTTATAATCAATTCACAACAGACATGCTTATAACTTAAAGGATCATACATTGCATAACTTGCACAAATATTGCATAAGGGTGTGACAGCTTGCTACGTGTTAGTATTTCGGATTTCGGTTAATGTTTGGTTTTTCTAGATGTAAATTTCCTAGTTCTTCCAAAATTATCCCTGTTTTGTTCGGTTCCACGAGAACTACTTGGCAAAAGAAGGAACGCCGCCCGTGGTATCGGCTTGAAATAACTAATACTTAATGGAGTCTCTTTGTTCCTAAAGGAAATTGAGTGAAGAAACTATAATCATAAAGAAAAGAATAAAGTGAGAATTATTATTCCTAGGGTTCTCTGTTTCTCCTGAGCAAGTGGGTCATAAGGATATGATCCTTGACTAGGTTCCTTCAACCCCGATGTGAGGACGCAAATCTACATCCTGTTTGGATTCCGGTTGTCCAAACTTGTAATTGTACACATGCTTGAATGTTGCATTACACTTGTTTGTTAAATTACTTGTTTGCTGTGCTTGATGTGTAATATGTGATGGTTATTCACTGAGCTGTAGAAATGCTCATACTCCAACAGATTTTTCAGGGTCATTCTCAAACCATGGCTAGTACCATCTCGAAGGTTAGAACGGGTAAGGAAGGCACGTTAGCAAGTTATGGAAGTAGTTAACGAAGATTTAGATCTCTTGTATTAGTAAACTTACATCTATTTTACGTTCTTAGTTGTAAATTGATAAAACAGTTTGTAATAAGTTTATACAGACTTTATATGGAAGTTATTTTATCTGTTTTGTATATTTTATATATGTACATCATTTCTTATCAAGCAACTAAAAAGATTCTGTTTTTATGTCACATCCTTTAGAGTAATTAATTGTATTGTATAGAAACCAATACTACATACAATACAGTACAACTAGGGTACCCTTTGGGGCATGACAAAATGAGATTAGTAGATTATGGGAATCTATTCTTGAAAGGTCAAGAATCGAGACCCACAAAATGTAGCCTACTAAGGGTTGGTTGACTTAAGCCCCAAAATTGATTATAGCTTACATAATTAACTAGATAACTTGGTTAGATGAAACAAACAACCCTTTAAACATTATCTTTGAGTAGATATGATTAAAATAAAGTGACCTAGATGTAACAAACAACATGAATGAAATAAAGGTAATAAAACTTGAACTGATTCTCGACTTCAATTGTGAGCAGTTATTGGACATCAAGCTTCAGAAAGCTCAAACCAAATGATAGGTACACAATAATTGCATGTTGCTTGCTAGGATAGTATTAATAGCCGGACTAAGAATTTAAATCAACTTAATTAAGTGTTGGTTGCTACTTGACTACTTACTCCAAGAGTGGCACCCCCAGATTGGTTGCAAGTCTGATCATAACTTCAGGATGATACAGTAGTTTAGGCCCTTAGGCCACTATAGATGCATGGTTTAGGCTCGACAAGTAATCAAGGGGGAAATTTTCGGGATTGTGTAGCTAACTAAGAGCAGGTACAAAGTTGTAACCAGTTATACGGCATAATGGAACCCTATATAAAGAGTGACAATGGATTGTGCTCGTCGATGACAACCTATAAGCAGATGACCTAAACGAGACTACTTCCTTCTTTTTCTTTTCAGTAAGTTCAGTAGGCTTATCGAACCCCCATCTATGGTACTTGATCTACTGAGGAAACCCTACCCTTTTTGTTTGGTGGGAGTCATAAGTACTCTAGTGCGTGCTGGTATTTCTGGGATGCTAGGAATACTTATTTGTTGACCTATAATTTAATTAAACTCAATTCATGCTTATTGCATTAGCCTAAGCGTGCATGACATGAATGCATGTGTTGAGCTGCTATGTACTGTGCTTCGCCACTCATTTTTCATTATTTCAGATATTGAGAATGATCACTTTGTGGACCTTCATCATAACTCCATGGGTTTTGGGTCCGAGTACTTGGGAGAGTAACTTAGATGAGTGGAGGGTCATGTAGAATTTCAGTAAACTTTCGGAATCTTTGCTTTTCTTATATTTTGTAGATGATTGTAAACTTTAAATTATTTTATTACTTTTGCGTCGAGTGCTAAACTTTGTAATCAAGTTGAGCCTAGCTTCCCTTTTGTGGCTACTATCTTAAAATGTTTTAGGCTTTAAATTTTGTTTTGTACTCTTAACTTCTTTTCTATATGTTTTGGATAAGAGGTTCTAAATCTTTACAAGATCGTCAAACTAATCACGATTTCATAATAAAAACCAAATAGTTACCCATCTAAATAACAGAAGCCTTGCACATGTTGCTTGGAAGCATTAGCAATATGTGCAGCAAGGCAACCACCCCCTTAAGCACCTTAAGGGTTGGATCGTTTCAGATATAAAAAATATAGACAAAAAATATTAGATATGAACAAAAGTTTGTAATCACTATAAGTACGGCATACAGGCCGATATGGCAAATATGGACCAAAATATTACCTTCTATAAGTACCACATATGTACTGATATTGTAACTATGGACTAAAAATACCATATATAGATGAAAGTTGGTAGTCACTATAAGTATTGTATATGAACTAATATAGCAAAAAAAAAAACTAGACATGGACGAAAGTTGTACTCATTTTAAGTATCACATGTGAACTAAAATACCAAATATGGACAAAAAATAAAAGATACGAACAAAAATTGGTACTTATTATAGTTATCACATATGGATTGAAGTAGTAAATATGGACCATAATTACCAAATATAAACAAAACTTGACATTTTTTACAAGTACCATATATGGGCAAAGTAGCATATATAGACCATATGTACCAGATTTGAACGAAAGTTGGCACTCATTATAAGTATTACATGTAGACCAAAGAACCGGATATCGACCAAAAATACCAAACACATTACAAAAGTTGGTACTCGCTATAAGTACCACTTATGAGCAATACTAAACAGTGCCACATATTAATAGTGATCCATGCAGTATTTTGGTTAATATCTAGTACTTTGTTTAACCTATGGTACTTCGACTAAGTATTAACTTTCGTCTATATCTTGTATTTTTGGTCGATGTCTAGTACTTCAATTGACTTACTTTCATCCAAATTGAGTATTTTCGGTTAATATTTGGTGCTTCGATCCATATATATGTATATAAATATTACCATTACAAGGAGTGTGGAAAACATGTCTAAGGCTTCTGTAAAAAATAATTATGAATATATGGTTAGTTTGAAAATAATTTGCAAAATTACGTTTACTAACCAAGAATGTCAAATTTATATATAAATTACGTTTTAAAAACACTATATCTTGTTTGAGTATTGTATCTAAATCGCGATTACTTATAATCGTAACTTAAATTCCTGATATAGGAGAGGCAGTTGTTCACACTTTTTTTACTTTTGTTCGTCGCTACGTTAATCTGTCTTTTTCTCTTTCTCTCGCCGCTCTCTCTCTTTTTTTCTCTCTTTCTCTCTCTCTCTCCCCCTCCTTCTGACATCTTTTACTCCTCTTCACTTTTGTTCTTCTCTCTCTCTCTTCTCTCTTCTCCTTTTGTTTTTCTTTGCTTTTCTATTTTCTGATGTTGCTTCCGCAGGCTTAACGTGTTTATTAAATATGATATCCATGCAGTTTTGTGTATGGGTATTATGTTTTTTAATCACAATATATATTAAATATACAATTTTTGTATATCCCATTTATAAATTGCAATTTTGCAATTGTATATTGGTAATTATTTTAAATTTGATCTTATTTCGGTAATTACTATTTATAGCAACCTTAAACAAAAAATTATTTCACCTTTACAATATATATGTTACATAGTACATGAATATGTAGAAATTGGACATATATAATATGAAATAATTATATATATATAATATGAAATAATATATATATATATATATATATAATACCTTACTTATTAACTTTCATGTTGTATATTGGAAAATGGGTTAATGCAAAAAATGGTATCCAAACTTTTGCAAAAATGTTCAATTAAGTACATAACGTTTTGTTTTAAATAATTTGATACCTAAACAAAATTTTCATGAAATTTTTTCATATACAAAATTTGGTCTTGACAATTTTAATACACAAACAAATTTTTAACGAACTTTAATAAATCTTACCATTACAATTTATATGTTACATAGTACATAGTACGTAGAAATTAGATGTTATCGCATAAGTATTGCATAGTGTATATATATAATATATTACTTATTAACTTTGTAAACCCTCGAAGTTTTGTGATCAATTAAGTTTAAACTCTAATTAGAAGGTCAACCGAAAATCCTAAAGTCAACAAAACCTAAGTCAGACGTAACCGTTCAAGTCCGGCAATCCCGTATAAGCAACCTTAAGAAAGTAAGTAAGAGATTAGTATGTAGAATAGTTCGTAATAATCAGAGAAAGCTTAAAAATATAAGACTAGTTAAACCGCGATTCGTTTTAAGCACGATCAGATACAGTTTTCGAAAAAAGTGTTCCGAGGCTCATATTAGTAAAAATATTTCGAATATACCGTTAGACTCGTAAAAATATAAGGTTTTCAAAAATATTAATTTCATATTTTTTCGGTAACTAAAAATATCAGATATTGCAATTATACACGTATTTTCTTACTACCGGTACTTAAATTGTCATGTCTACTTTATATTACACTATTTACTACTATTCTACACTATTTATCTATCTCTACTTTTTCTTACAACCTACTCTTACAAATCATACCTCTATTTTCTTACAATTTTCATTTCCAATACAACTTCACATCTTTCATATCTTACTTTTCATTAACAAAAATATAAAAAAATAAATTTCTCTCCCTCTCTACACTCAAAGTAGTGCTGGCCATGCCCCCTCCCCTCTTCAATTTGTTTCAATTCTCATTTATTTAATTAACACAAATTTCCTCTCTCATTTTCCTATAAATATCCCATCTTCCTTCTACTTTCTTCACACCTTCCATACACTAAAATTACTCTCTAAAAATCTCTTCATAAACTCTCTCAAGTTTTCTCTAGTTTCTACTTCTTCTATAGGTAATAGTTTTAGCTTTCTAAATTGTTCATTTACTTAATATGAGCTTAGTGTGTGTTTTCTAAACCATGAAGGTTAAAGAAAGCAACAACAAGTTCATACTTTGTTTTTGTTCATAAATCTAAATTCTTTATGTTGCTTTCATATATATATATATATTTAACTAAATATATCTATGTAGCTATATATATATCTTTTAGAGCATATAAGCTCCTTTGTTTTGTAATTTATTTACTTTCCTTGCAATTTATTTATTATCTTGCAATTTAATTATTATCTTGCAATTTATTTACTTTCATGTTGTTTTTAAGACTAGTCTTTCTAGCCTTACACTTATCCTCATAAAGTCAAAACGTTTTATTTTTCTTTTTGGGACTAGTCTATTCTTAGTCTAGGGATAACTTGATGAAGCTAAGGTTTCAATACTTGATATAATCTTTACTAGCTTATTGCTTTAATTATTATGTCTTTCTTATGTTTTCATAATCGTATGATCATGCATGAATATATTGATTTTGTCTCAACAAGATAAATGAGAAAAAGTTTTATTAAAATAGAAATTCTTCTCTAAAAATAAAAGTAGGAAGTAATTTTTTATAAAAACTTAGGAATTTATCTTAACAAACTTTTCTAAAAGAAATCTAGAGAAGTTCATAGGAATTTTTACAAAATATACATAACATGGAAAGAACTTCTCAAGTAAACAAAAGTTTTACTAAACTTCACTTTTTTATCAAATACTAGTTTGACAAACACCAAGAAATTCCTTTCATAAAAATAGAATGATCTTAAGAAATAAGGAAATTATTTCTATAAATATAAAATTTTTATTACTTTCAAAAAGTGTTAGAAGACTTTACCAAAAATTCATGGTTTGAGACAACTTCATTAATTTCATACATTTGATATGAGTCAATAAATATATGTAAATACATTTCAAAGGTTTTACAAACTATTATAATACCTATCTCTTTAAATGAGTTTTTGTTAAAAGAAGGAATACAAGTTTTGTGAAAATTCGTGGTGAATTTGATCGCCACTATTTTGGAGCTCAAACGACTTAGTTTGATGAAAATAGTTTTATAAATAAACAGATCTTTTCGAGTAGGTAGAAAACGATATATAATATGCGAAATTCCGAGTTAAAATGAGCAAGTTATGACCATTTTAAGTTGGAATTTCCTCTTATCCGATTTTACCACGAATTTAAGATAGATTTAGAATCTTCAAAAATAGAAATTCTATGAAAGACTCATTTTGGGTATTTCGTCTTGTTTAGGTGAAGAAGGAACCGATATCGTTTTCCCGGAAGACTATTTCGACTATGAGCGATCATCATGGAGTGAGTTAATCCCTTACTAGTTGCATTTCCTTGGTTGTGCTTGTAAGTAGTAGCACTAGGAAATAAGGAAAAGATAAATGAACAAATGTTGTGTGAATTGGATTCATGACTGATTGTAAACCTCAGTTTTCCTAGTAATCAAGTAAACTTCGGAAACTGGAAACCAAAACCCTAAACTGGATTAGTATAAACTTATGGGAGAAACTTAGGAACCTTGGATCCGGCTTTCCTTTGATTTCAAATTAAAAAAACCTTTATAAAATAATTTAATGTAGAATATTGTTTTAATGTATATTTCAAACCATAAAAAGTTCTGATATCGAAAAATTTTCTATTCTAGGCCTTCCCGAGATCCATTACGGAAAAGCGAGCCTCGGAACTAGAAATTCGAAAAAATATTCTGGAATACTCTTTACAATCAGAATTTAATAAGGATTTCAAAAATATGAATTTTATAATTATTTGGTTTATAAAAATTACAGATATAGCATTTTTCTCGTATTTTCTTTACTATCGGTAAGGTAATTATCTTGTTTACTATTCATTACTGTTCACAAGTACAACCTACTACACTCACAAGCCATTTCCTACTCTTACATCCTTACAGACAGTTAATTATATTTTCTTTTTCAAGAAATTTTTGTCTCTTAACAAATTATTACAAATTAAGACTTTTATTACATAAATTACAAAATAAAACAATTTCAACTCTTCCTCTCTCCTCCCCACATTGAAACCGACGCAACAACCCCCCCCCCCCCCTTCCTTTATGCCCTCGCTTGTAATTTTTTTATCTAATTTATTAAGCCAATAACTCTAATTTACTCCATATATATACTCATTTATACTCTCTCTCCTTATTTCTACTCTTTCAATTTTTCACTCAAAGTGAAAATTCTCTCTATTTTCTCCTCTTGACCGTGAGCTTCCACACACTACACACACACTCACACAAGCTTGTTTTCCTCTTCATTTTCCCTCTTGATTCAAGCCTTAGGTGATGAATCTTAACCCTTTCCTACATTAAATCTTGTAATTGCAAGATTATTCATGAGTGTTTTCATGTTAAAGTGCCCATGAGCACTTGCTAAGGACAAGAAAATGCTACTACAAGAATATCAAGCCATCATAAGAGTAGATCTTGTGTTTAAATAAGTTTTTGTTGGATTATATTCATGTTCATGCATATAATAATAGAGTAAAGTAAAGATCTTGCATAAAAATCCATATTCATGTTTTCAAACTCCATTTCATGCATCATAAGTAGTAGATCTAGCATTTAGATGTTCATATTATACTTGACATTCATGATCTCATGAATATTTTATGTTTTGATGCATTAATACTCATAAAGGTTTTGTCTTGTATATATAAATATGGTAGTTAATAGATCTTTAGTTAGATGAGACAAGAGACTTAAAAAGACAAACTTTTGTTTGAAATGTTCAAATGAAAAATTCGTATGACCTCAAAACTATGCTTTAAAAACTCTTGTATCAACTCTAAAACTTATGTTATATGTGAAAAATGAAGGATATAGGTAATAGATATCATTAAGTAATGATTTTTAAAACTTGAAATGAGATTTGCTAAGAAAAATATGCAAAACAAAGGTAAAAATAATATATGAAATTTTGAGTTACCACTCAACTTAAGAAATTCGTAATTTTGGATTATTGCTATAAAAACACCTATTTTCCAAACTTCAAATGGAAGTTTTATTTAATAAATGAAGTTCTTAAGGGATAGGTATAATAAAGCCTTAAATTTTAATGTATTAAACAAGTTTTTCTCAAAGAAATCATTCAAAAACTAAATTTCTAAAAATTCGAATTTTAGAATAAACCCTATTTGAAAACATGTTTACAAAGCATAAAATGGGAATTTTTATGTGGAAATGAAGGTCTTAAGTAATAGATATAATGAAGATTCAATTCTAGCAAAGATAACTAGAAATTCCTAAGAAAAAATTCCAAAACAAAAGAGATTTATCAAAGTTAGGAAACTAGTCTTCTTAAAAGTAAATATTCTTAGAGTCTTGCAAAATGAAGAGTTCTAAGATTTTCTTTTAATAAACATCATCAAGATCATGCACACATTAAACTCATGACATGCCATTCATGATAGGAAATCATCAATATTGCATATATAAATGATCTATAAAGTAGAAACATTACAAACACTTACAAAACTAATTTTTTTTTTAATGGATTTTTGCTACTGATAAGAACTGATCCTACTGTTTCGTGACTCAAACATTTTCAAAACTTAAAAATAATATTAGAATTAGATAGATCTTTCAAAGTAGATAGAAATCGATATATAATTTATGAAATTCCAAGTTAAAATGACCAAATTATGGCCGTTTTAAGTCGGGACTTCCGCAAATAGTGAAAATTACGAATTTACTAGTTTTGTTAGATAGTCTGGATTAGTTAATGATAAGATCATATTTTATACAAATCTTGATGATCAAAAGAGCTAGAATGGATATTTGTTTTGATTGAATTTTATGTTTCAGAACTAATTTGGATAAAGAAATCAAAACAAGAAAATTTGAATAGAAAATAGGAAAAATTGAAGTCAAGGCCGGCAATTCAACATTCAAAGCCGCCGGCGTTCAGACGGCTTACATCCAAGGCCGTTGCAGTACTGCCAGCTTTGCCGAGCATAAGTTTCAACTACATTCAAAGCCGCCTCAAAGCTGCCGGTGTAGAAGATGAAGAAGCCAGCGTACATGAAGGCCGGCAGCTCAGAAATGAAACATCACCAGCTTTGAAGGAGTTACATTATAAGCCGACGCATAAGCCACCGGCTTTGAGGCAGCGTACATCATAGATCTGAAGCGACATGAAGATATCAAACGCTTGAAGGAAATTGAAGAGACAAATCTGTTGGAGTGTCTACGCCGGTGTCTAAGCCACCGGCTTAGGGACAACGTTCGAGCAAAATTAATGCAATGCTTCATTTCTGAACATATACGCCAGCTAGATCTACATCTAAGCCGCCGGCATAGAAGCGGCCTACATGTGTAATTGATATTGAAGGTTGCCAGTGCACTGCCTGCGCAAAGGAGAAATTGAAGATACGCCGCCTGTAAGCCGCTGGCGTAAGATCCATAATTGCTGGCGTACAAAGTGAAACAGCAAAGTTCTTTTAATGTCTTGCATGAAATTTTTCCTATAAATAGAGGGTCTTCTACTCTATTTCAGAATCATCCAATAATCCAATCCACATCCCTAGTAGCTCTAGAATACATTACAATACTTAGAACTAAGCATTTCATAGAGATATTTGAAGTTATTCAAGAAGTTGCAAGTGAAGCTTTAGTATTTTGAATTGGTGATATCTAATCTTATTTCTTTTGTGCAATTCATATATCTAAATATTATGATCATAATGACATCATTTGCAATTTCTTATCTGATTGTTGAATCATCATTCATGAGTAGCTAAATTCTTTTTGTGGGAAGTTGATGAAGCTTTAAACATGCTAAAATGATCTTTGAAACCATGTTATAAGATATTTAGAATCATGAAATATTCATATTGTGTTTTGATTATATCTTTGGTGTATAACAATTCTGATAACTCGGAAGGGAAATTAGGGTTCATATGAATTCATAAATTTAGATTAAATTGCAATTGCGAAAGCGGCGTAGTTTAACCTAATTTAGAAATTGTCCATGAATATTAATGCAATGTTTTATGTTGATTTCTCACTAAGGAATTAGGAGATGTTAATATAAAGTATTAGTCAATTATAGAATCGGAAGGTTTATAATTGTAATTTTGATTCCACTAATAATTTATTTAGCGGAAGCTAGTGAATTGTTTTTGTGGTTTAAAAGGTTTTTAAATTCTGTTTTTAAATCTTGACAATTTCTTATGAATGTCCATGAATCTAATTATCATTATAACATGAGTTCAAGTTGATTGGCAATAGTTTAAAGTAGATTCTGCTCCTTCCCACATTTTTCCACCATATCCCTCTCTTTAAAAGCTCATTGCATTCATATAGATATTTAATTAGATAATTTAGTTTAATCTAATCATTTTAAAAAAGATCAATTGCCCAGATATTAATATTAGTTGATAATTGTCTAGTAGTTAATAGATCTCCGTGGGATCGACACTTGACTCATGCTATATTACAATAGAAGGCCCAGTACGCTTGCTGGAAAGATGCTTTAAAATTCAATACTAATTATATCACATTAGTTAAGTGATGAAATAATTATTAGGGTATTTCTTCCATTTTAGGTGACCCCGAAACCGACGATTCTCTAACACCGGATTATTATTACTAAAAGACTGGTGATCCATGGCCGAGTGAGTATTACTTCCGATTCCATTTATTGTATGTGATTGTAATGATAGTTGCACTAGATATTTTGCAAAGATAAAATGGATATGCATGATGGGGATGAATGGGAGTTATATATGGCTGTTGTTGTTGATATGAGAAATCGAATATAAGAATATCGAAGCCGGGTGATTAACCATTACTTGTATAGATGAATTAGGATTGACTGTCTGCAATTATTGATTGATCACTTAAAGAATTGGTATAATTGACTATTCATAATTGAAAATAAATATGGACTCATTCATATCATAAATGGGGATGGAGCATTAGCATTGGTTGGCTGTCCGTGATCCTAAACGGTGTAAAAGTTGGTTAATCGTGATCCATAAACGAATTAATGAGTTGGTTAATCGTGATCTACAAACGAATTTATAAGTTGGTTGACCGTGATCCTAAACAGCATATTTGAGTAGTACCGCAGTATTCGTTAATCTACTAACCCAGGATGGAGAGCGCAAGTCCATCCACATATGTTTGTTGATTTCATATGTTTGATGCATATCACTTGTTTGGCCAATCACTTGCTTGTATGATGTGTTATAAATATGATCTTAGAAGTTCTCACTCACTAAGCTAGTATAGCTTACGTCCCTACAATTTTTATTTATTGCAGCATGAGTTTATATGGCTTAGATTGAGACAACCTACAGCTCAGGTACAGGAGCTAGGCATTTCCTCTAGAAGTTGTATTCATATTTGTTTAGACTTCTGTAGGAAGCCAAGAGACTCTGGATGGCTGTAATAGATCTCTAATTAATATTCTTTTGTGGGAGAATGCCCCTTAGAATTTGTAACTAATTATATATGAGTTTTGATTTATCTTCTAATGCTATTGAATGCCAAATTAAACTCTTTAACCCCATCGGTTCGAATATTCTATTGCCGCCTTACATCTATACAAGACTACCGAAGGACTTGGGTAGTGATTCGAGAGTCTTATATGGCATGTGGTGGACTGTTACGTTAGGATACCCCTTGGGCGTGACAACATCTCAACATTATGGAGTAATGGAGACGTGAGAGTTAACCCATTAGTTTATGTATAACTATTCATTCCAATGAGTCAGTAATGGTTGTGTGGATCATGCCAAGAAATTTAGCTCAAGATTCACTCAACACATTCAAGTGACCAACCTACTGTGCAAAAGGTGCCACGCCCCGAAGGATACCCTAAATGTGGCAGTCCGCCACATATAATATCAATACTTTAGAATGACTACCTTAGTCACACGAAAGTCTTGGTATTATATGTAAGGCGTACAATACGGTAATAGAAGACTTCATTGGGAAGTGTGGTTTATGCAAGTAATAAGGAATATACAATAATCTAGAAATAAAGTTAACACATAAATAACAATAATAGTTCATTGCACAAGTCTTACGGGCATTCTCCCGCTAATCTCCAAGGATCATATAGAAATTACTGAGTCTTTACAAGATAACATAAAAACTTTTACCAAAAGATTTTAAATGAAGTCTATTCTAAGTCTTCGAGTAGATTTCCCCCAAAAGCTCCTAAAAAGAACACTTACTCAGATATGTGAAACCTTGGATAAAGGAACAAATGGTCTTGCGTCTATAAAAATCTACAAGGGTGTAAGCTTTACGAGCATAATGAGAATACTTCTAATTAACATACTTGAAACAAAGATATCAACCAAGTTTATTATACAAGCAAATGAAATGTAATAAATACGTGAGCATATAAGACATATGGTTTTTTTAGAAATATATGTTGAATAAATTTATGCCCTTCATTCAGAGTTAGGTATTCCAGCCTATTGGTCCCAAAAGAATAACCAGGGGGGGTTGGTTAATTGGTTATTAATACAAATTTTACTTTTCAAAATTTCAAACAAATTCACACCACTTAGTTACTCAAACAATAATAGCTTTAAAACTTACTTGAAAACAATAAACTTAATAACCAATAACTTTAAATAAAATTTGGATCAAATAGATTTACTCAAACCCACAAAAGATTAAACAACAAGTTCAAAGTTAAGCTCCCAATTTTACTTTCTAGTTTAGTTTTTGCTTAGAAAAAGATGTTCCTGTTACTCTCTGATTTAGCTTCTGAGCATAGAACACAGCTAAGCAAAACAATTAAACATGCATGAAATAAAGAGAGATGAGAGAGAAGAGAGTGCAAAATCGATTTATAGAGATTCTGCCTTGAGCGTCACTCCTCTCTTCCAACTCAAAGCCGGAGACCCGGTATTCCACACCGGTATGTTCCACTATCCAATTAATTAATAAGTTACAAGATGTTTTTGCCAAAACACTTGGTTAAAATGCACTCAGGTTGATTCTCGAAGCTTTTCCTCAAGCTAATAATCAATCTACTGAGCCTACTTGTAGCTCTCAATCTCACATAAAGTGAATAAATCTAAATAAGAGGAAATAGAATAAGAATCCTCAAAATTTCGAGCAAAAGAAGACAATAAAAATGCAAATAATTTGCTTGTATGAAGTGGAAATTTGTGGCTTTTTGTTTGCTGTTATCTTTCACGTAAAAGTACTTCTTTCTCTCTGTTCTTGGCGTGTAGAATTTTTTTTTTTTCTTCCAATAGCTAGGTCTTGAAGTTGATAAGATTAAATCCTGATCTTGTGCGTGTTATTCGGATGTGATTTGTTTGTTAAGTCTTCTTCCACTGAAAATTTTCAATAAGCTGTTATCTTGCTATTGTTATCTCATGATTTTCTCCAATAGATAAGGTTGAATATTCATCAGCTGAGATAATGATCTTTATCTTGAATTTTGAATTTGATTTATGATGTTGTTGACGTATTCTTGATGAAAATTGTCTTCTAATACTGTTCACTTGAAAATAGGACCGTATCTTCTATATTTGTTAAATTCCTTGTAAGTTTAATTATTTATCAAACAATCTCCACATGGAAATTTGGATCGTGTCTCAAACATATAAAAAAAAATTGAATAACTTATTGACATGAATTTTTTCTTGACCATGTGATTTTCACTTACTGTAAAAAACTTTATCTTTCTAAGAATAAGCTTTAATCCAATAAAACATGAATCCTTATGGATATTTAAACCATCTATGTGGAACATAATTGAATATATTACCCAAATACATTCAACTTTGGAGCTGGGTCTTCAAAACAATGAATCAATCAAGGAAAATCTGATTTGTAAATTTCTGTTCGTGTTTTGCTCCTCTTTTGCAAGTTGCAAGTCTTGTCTCTAATTTACCTTCTGATTGTTATAAGCGTCTTGTAAACCATCAATTTACCTTCTAAGTTACCTTCTGACTATTCATTTGTTCTTAAAAAACTTTGCAAACACTTTCTAAAATATTTTCTGAATTGAATCTCTTTTGAAACATTTTCATAAACCAACTTTGATTATACTTAAGTACTGTACACTTAATAAATTTGTTAGTAATTACTTAATCTTTTTTGTTATCATCGGAACTCATATTAAGAGAAACCAACATTCTCCCCCTTTCTGATGATAACAAAACCATTGTAAACAAAATAAATGTTTTTATGAAAATTAGTTTAATTCAACATCCATAAGTCTAAATAATCATTTCACTCAATTCAAATAGTTATTTCTAGCAGTTTCACTTCTAGCAATATCAATATCCAAATATTTCCAACAATTTCCAACAAATTATTTTGTTTACTTTTCTCCCCCTTTTTGTTAGCATCATGAATTAACGGAGACAGAATAATAACAGACAACAACATCAATATATTTAAAACAAAAGCTTGTTCTTAAAATAGAGACTAACTATTATAAACCATAAGCCAAATAGTCCACAAAATGTGATCCACAAAACAATTATAGAATAGAACAAAGAAGTCTTAATCCTTTTTAAATGGTAAAAAATTGACATTTTGGCTTGCTGTCATCTTCCTTCTTTGGTGAAAAGTGGGTTTAAGTTGAGGTGAAACAATATTTTGTTGCTAGAGAGAATTGAGCACTGGAGAGATGACTTCAATAGGTGAAGGACATGGCTCAGATGGAGGATCAACAGGGGTTTGGGATGGAATGACCGATAGGACATCAACAGATGGACTCGAATTTGAAACAACATCCTTCATAGGTGAAGAAGTAGGTGGATCGCTTGAATGATGAATAGGGGATTGAGGAGATGGACCTGAAGTTGTAGGAGTATGATGTTCTTGATCGGCGAACTTCAAATCCTTAAGAGAATAAAAAATTTATTTTATTAATGTCCTCTTGTATTAAGCTAATTTCTCATCAGTGATATGAACAACAACATATTGAAAAATTTGATTAAGAAGACTCTCTAGGTGGTTTGAGAGGAACACCTTCTGAATCACTTTTTGATTCAGTTTCTTCTTGTACATTCTTGCCTTCATTAATATGAAAATTTCCACCAGTCCTCATTTCATATTTTTTCTTTGATTTTTCTTTCCTCTTCTCTTTTCCTACTCTTTTAGGAGCCAGCATTTTATCTCCATCAGGATGTTCTTCCTCTTCTGGTCCACTAAGAGTAATCTCCCCCTCAGCTATGGCTTGGATCTTTTTCCAATCAAACTTTATGGTGCTCAACCAAGGGTGTCTGTACCAAGTACCGTCTTTTGAGAATCAAAACTTGTCAGATACTAAAATATTCATGTGTTTCAAATTAATTTCACCAATCCTTTTTAAATCGATTTTATGTACAAATCCTTTGGTAAATTGATTTTCTAGTATCTGAAGAGTCTCATGAGCAAATTTCCATAAGGTTTATTTGTTCTTGTTCTCCACATGTGCTTTAGTATTAAATTAGGCATGTCAAATTTTTAGCTTTTGTTTAACTGCTAAAATTACTAAAGCTTCTTCCTTTGATATAGTTGTTGTACTACCATTCTTTGGTAAGATGCAATCCACAACTATCTTATGCCATAGATGAATTAATAATTCGAAATCCTTAGAAAAAAAATCCTTTTAAGTAAATTCCCCCACTCCATCATTTATTTCCTTGAAAAGATCACTTCTTTGTATCGTAACCAGCTTTTCATCATCTTTTTCATCTTTTATCTCAAAACATTCTATGACATCCTTTCTGCTAATCTTGATTGTTTTCCCTAGAACTTTTGACTTCAAAATAAAACCTTCTAGTTGCATCAAATTTGTCATAAAATTCTCTAACTAGAGATCCATTAATAAAATCAGTCACTTTGCATAGAGTTTTACAGCCTATCCTATTTAGCCAAAAATCCCAATAGAAACCATTTTGCATAAAGAACTTAATATCAATGTATGCACATTCTAATATCTTGGTATGAAGACTTTTCATCTTTTTGTTTGAAATTGATGTAGTACCTTCAGAATGTTTTCTTTTGATGTTCTTTTTCATTGTATTTTAGGTTTTCTTCTTGGAACCCTCTAAGTCGTCTTCTGACTCATGATTTGGTTTTGAGTTTCTTTCTGAGTTCAGATTTTCATTCTTTTCTCCCTCATTTCTAGTATCTTGTTCTTTTCCTTTGATTTCGTTCTTGCCCTTATCATCATTTATCCTTTTTGATTGTATTTCACGAATCATTCCTTCTTGTGTAACTATGTGAAGATCATCTTCAGAGCTTGATGGTTCTTCTCCTATGGTAATGGGTTCTAAGATTTTCTTTGTTTTGAACCCTTTGAAGCAAGGCGTGAGGATTTTCGTGGAGGCATTTTTAGGTATTTGGTTTTCCTAGGGAGAGATTTTGAGGGGCGATTTGATTCTTTGAGAAAAAGAGAGAGTACAAAGTCTGACAGAATACAAATGGTTATAAGAAGTTGAAAGGGCGTGAGATGACAAATCCCCTTATTTAATTGCTTTTGCTTGTTTTTCAAAAAAAAAAAAAACTCTTTATTATTATTATTATTTATTTAATAAAATAATTCAAAAAGGATAATTCATTCCTATTTCATTTCTCAAGAATTCAAATCTCATTTTATCCATCGGTTTTGTAAAAATATCAGCACATTGATTTTCAGTAGAGACAAAATCAATATTAATATTTCCATTTGCCACATGATACCTAATAAAATGATGCCTAATTTCTATATGTTTAGATCTAAAATGGTGCACAGGATTTTTTGTTAAATTAATTGCACTTGTATTATCACATTTAATATAAACATTTTTATAATTCAATCCATGATCTTGTAATTGTTGTTTTGTCCAAAGAATTTGTGCACAACAGTTTCCAATTGAAACATATTTAGCTTCTACTATTTATAAAGCAACTGAATTCTATTTCTTTGAAGACCAAGAAATTAGTTTGTTTCCTAAGAATTGACAAGTACCATATGTATTTTTTCTATCAATTTCGCATCTTGCATAATTAGCATATGAGTATCCAATTAATTCAAAATTTTCATGTTTGGGATACCAGATTCCTAATTTTGCAGTGCATGCAATATACTTGAAAATTCTTTTAACAGCTTTCAAGTGTGTTTCAGTTGGATTACTTTGAAATCTTGCACAAATACACACAGAGAACAAAATGTCTGATCTAGATCCAGTCAAATACAAAAGAGAACCAATTAAACTTCTATATAACTTTTCATTAATTTTCTTACCTTGAGAATCAAGATTCAACCTGACAGAAGAAATTATTGGTGTAGAAACTTCTTTTAAATTCAAATATCCAAACTTTTTCAAAAATTTGTTGGTATACTTCTCTTGGTGAATGAAAATTCCTTCTTTTGTTTGTTTGATTTGTAAGCCTAAAAAGAAGTTTAGCTTACCCATCATGGACATTTCAAATTCACCTTACATAAGCCTTGCAAATTCTTGACAATATTGTTCATTAGTTTATCCAAATATTATATCATCAACATATATTTGTACAACTAATATATCATCATTATAATGCTTTATAGATAAGGTTGTGTCAATTGTACCTCTTTGATATTCACTTGAGATGAGATACTCACCGAGTCTCTTATACCAAGCTCTTGGTGCTTGTTTCAGTTCATACAAAGTTTTTCTTAACTTAAAAACATATTCAGGCTTAAATGGATCCTTAAATCCAGGTGGTTGTTCAACATACACTTCTTCTTTCATATAACCATTCAAAAATACAGTTTTTACATCCATTCGAAACAACTTAAAGTCTTTAAACAGGCATAGGCAAGCAATAGACGTATTGCTTCAAGTCTAGCAACAGGTGCATATGTTTATCATAATCTATTCCTTTTTCTTGTGAATAACTTTTAGCTGCAAGTCTTGCTTTATTTCTAACAATTTTTCTATTTTCATCTAGTTTATTCTTAAATTTAATGCCTATAAGAGATTTATTTTGACGTCTACGAACTAAATTCCAAACATTATTTCTTTGAAATTGACTTAGTTCTTCTTGTATTGCATTTATCCAATTATTATCATTTAAAGCTTCTTCTATATTACTAGGTTCTATTTCAAATAAAAAAGCAAAGTGATTTTCAAGTTCTTGTAATTTATTTTTAGTTTTTGTTCCAGATTCTGTATCACTGATAATTAAACTAGGGGGATGTAATGATTTATATTTGCATACTTTTGAATTTTCAGGATGGTCAGTGTTTAATTCTAGATTACCTTCTGCCATACTTTCTAATTTATTAGATTCTAATTCTTCATCCTGACTACCTTCTACTTTACTTTCTAATTTATCAGCTTTTTGTATTTCATCAGATTTATCTTATGATTTTGTTTCAGAATTAGGTTTATTATCTTCATTTACAGGTGCAAACACATCATCATCATCAAAATCATCTTTTACTTCATCAAGAAAACACACATTAATAGATTCTTCAACTACTTTTGTTGTTTTATTGTAAACACGATATTCTTTACTATTTTGTGAATATCCTAAAAAGATTGCTTCATCAGATCTTTCATCAAATTTTCCAAGATTATTTGCATTCTTTTTCATAAAGCATGTACATCCAAATTCATGAAAGTATGAAACAGATGGTTTTCTACCACGAAACAATTCATATGACGTTTTTGTAGTATGTGGTCAAACATATACCCTATTCATTATATAACAAGCAGTTGCAACAGCATCAGCCCAAAAATATTTAGGTATTACACTTCATTCAATATAGAATGTGTCATTTCTTGTATAGTCCTATTTTTTCTTTCAACTACTCCATTTTGTTGAGGTGTATATAGTGCTAAAAAATTATGATTTATTCCATATTTTTCACAAAAAGTTATAAACAAAGCATTATCAAATTCTTTTGCATGATCAATTCTTAAAGAAATAATAGAAAACCCTTTCTCATTTTGAATTTGTTTAGCAAATTTTTGAAAAATCATCTACTATCACAAGTCCATATTTACTTCCTCCTAAACTTAAAGTTCTTGTAGGTCCAAACAAATCACGATGTAAAAGCTTAAGGGATCTTTTTGTTGAATTCATATTTTTGTTTTTATGAGAAATTGAAACCATCTTATATTTTAAACAAGTTGTACATTTCACATCATGCTTTATACTAATTCTAGGCCAACCAACAAGAAGATTCTTTTTAGAAAGCTTTTCTAGTTTATTAAAATTTACATTACCAAGTTTTTATGCTAAACATATATATTATCATTTATAGTTAGAAAACAACATTCAACATTCATATCAGATGGTGTGATTAGATAAATGTTCATTTGTCTAAAACCTTCAAATAATTTTACTCCTTTAGAATTATATGCAAAACATTTATTTTTCTCAAAGATCATTTTATAGCCTTTATCACATAATTGACTTATACTTAAAAGATTATGTTTAATCCTTTTACTAAAGAAACATTTTCAATTATATATGTAAGATGACCGATAGTACCTATTCCAATTATCTTACCACAATTGTCATCTCCAAATCTTACATATCCTTTTTTTCTTTCCATATTATGCTAGTGAACAAAGAAGCATCTCCCGTCATATGACCTGAACATCCACTGTCTAAGTACCATGTTCCTTTTATTTTTGCTCCTTGTCCCTGCAATTATGCACAAAAAGGTTATCAAACCCTTTTAGGAACTCAAACAAGCTTGGGTCCTTGATAAGTCAAGCTCGTTTTATCTTATTTCTTAACTTGATGTGTACTGAGCTTGTTTCTTTTATAAAAATAGTATTTTTCAATATGACCTACTTTATTGCAAAAGAAACACACATAAGAATGTGTATTGTACCTTTGATTTATCTTTTGATGGTAATTTGTCTTGGATACTCGTTACTATAGCTATACCTGTAGTTTCTGCTATACCTTCTAATTGAATATTTTTGTTGAGAGTACCTTCTAAAGTAGCCTCTGTTGTTACTATTCATCCTCTTTTTAATAGATTTAATATTCATAGGCTCACTTTGTTTGGAAAACACTGTTCTTTTTACATTATTTGATGATTTTCCATTTTCATATCCAAGTCTATACTTGATAAATGAAGGTCTTTGACTATTTATAAGCATGTTTAGCTTCTTGTCACTTTCATTAAACTTATTAAAAGTATTCTTAATAGATTGTGATAAATCTTCTACTCTTCCTTTTAAATCTTTAATTTTATTTTTCAAAACATCATTCTCTTTCTTTAAAGTATTAGATTTGACAAACAATTTTTCATTGTCGTTCTTTAAAATATCATTCTCATCAATGTCTAACTTATTTGTTTGACTTCAAAAATCTTTCTCATATTTCAAGGCTTTATTTTTGGCATCCAATTTAGAAATCTTTGAATCTGCCTTTTTAAGAGCTTTTAACAGCTTTTTCATCTCAAAATACATTTCATTTTCACTCATTTCAATTTCGGAATCAGAATTTACCTCGGATGTAGCCATTAGACACAAATTGGCTTCTTCATCATCTTCACTAGCACTTTCTGATTCACTTTTTGACGCATCCAAGTCACTCTAAGTTACCATCATTGTTCAACTTTTCTTTTTAAACTTTTTCATCTTCTTCTTCAAGACAAGGTACTCGTATTTAATATGACCAAGTTGTTTACATTCATAGCAAACAATCTCCTTCCTTTCTTTCTTTTCCTCCTTTTCTTGAAAGCTTTTTCCTACATTAAATTTGTTATACTTGTTGTAATTTTTGAACTTCTTACCTTTCTTCAAAAGTTTATTCAATCTTCTTGCAAGCATGCTGACGTTCTCCTCTTCATCATTGTTGTCATCATCAGAGTCGGATTCTTCAATGGTTACTTTCTTTACTTTAAATGCAATTGCTTTTGAGTTGCTTTCGGTTTCCTTAGTTGTGTTGAGGTATGATTCATATGCTAACAGCTTCTCCCTCAATTGACTAAGTGTAACCTTGTTTAAGTCTTGGGCTTCCTCAATTGCCGTCTTTTTAGCATCCCATGACTTTGGCAATATTCAAAGAATCTTCCTAACAAGATCAGAATCATCCATTTTCTTTCCAAAAGATGTTAGTTCGTTAGTTACAGTAGTAAATCGATTAAATGGGTCCTTGATTTTCTCATCAGGTTCTATTTTAAATGACTCATATTTTTGTAATAAAGCATTAATCTTTGTTTCCTTAATGTTATTGGTTCCTTCATATGTATTAGACAAAGTATGACAAATATCTTTTGCTGTTTCACAAGAGGAAATTAAATAAAATTCAGATGGAGCTATTTTTGTGAGTAAGAGATTCTTACCCTTATTATTCTTCTCTATAAGTTTTAGCTCGGCATCAGTGAATCCAACTTCATCAATTATTGTCACTTGAGTATCTCTAAATGCAATCACCTACCAAGAACCATAGTCATTAACTTTTATGTAAGTAAACATGCGCATCTTCCAATATAAATAATTTGTGCCATCAAAATATATAGCTCTATTGATTGCTATGTTGTTTTCAGCCATTTTTGAAAAGATCACTCAATTTAAATAAATGAGCACTGCTTTGATACCAATTGTTGGTCCCAAAAGAATAACCAAGAGAGGGGTGAATTGGTCATTAATACAAATTTTACTTTTCAAAATTTCAACCACTTAGTTACTCAAACTTTAATGACTTTAAAACCTACTTGAAAGCAATAAACTTAATAACCAATTACTTTAAACAAAATTCGGATCAAACAAATTAACTCAAATCCACAAAAGATCGACCAACAAGTTCAAAGTTAAACTCCCAGTTTTACTCTCTAATTTAGTTTTTTCTTCGAAAAAGATGTTCCTGTTACTCTCTTATTTAACTTCTGAGCATAAAACACAGCTAAGCAAAACAATTAAACATGCATGAAATAAAGAGAGATGAGAGAGAAGAGAGTGCAAAATCGATTTATAGAGATTCTGCCTTGAGCGTCACTCCTCTCTTCCAACTCCAAGCCGAAGACCCGGTATTCCACACCGGTATGTTCCACTATCCAATTAATCAATAAGTTACAAGATGTTTTTGCCAAAACACTTGGCTATAATGCACTCAGCTTGATTCTCCAAGCTTTTCCTCAAGCTAATAATCAATCTACTGAGCCTACTTATAGCTCTCAATCTCACATAAAGTGAATAAATCTAAATAAGAGGAAATAGAATAAGAATCCTCAAAATTTCGAGCAAAAGAAGGCAATAAAAATGCAAATAATTTGCTTGTATGAAGTGGAAATTTGTGGCTTTTTGTTTGCTGTTATCTTTCACGTAAAAGTACTTCTTTCTCTCTGTTCTTGGCGTGTAGAATTTATCTTGTTTTTTTTCTTCCAATGGCTAGGTCTTGAAGTTGATAAGATTAAGTCCTGATCTTGTGCATGTTATTCCAATAGGATCTATTTGTTGAGTCTTCTTCCACAAAAAAATTGGAATAAGCTGTTATCTTATTGTTGTTATCTTGTGATTTTCTCCAATAAATAAGGTTGAATATCCATCAACTAAGATAATGATCTTTATCTTGAATTTTGAATTTGATTTATGATGTTGTTGACGTATTCTTGATGAAAACTATCTTCTGAAACTGTTCACTTGAAAATAAGACCATATTTATATATTTGTTGAATTCCTTGTATGGCTAATTATTTATCAGACAATCTCCACATGGAAATCTGGATCCTATCTCAAACATATCGAAAAGAAACTTGAATAGCCTGTTGAGATGTATTTTTTCTTCACCACGTGATTTTCACTTACTGTCAAAAACGTTATCTTTCCAAGATTAAGCTTTGATCCAATAAAACTTGAATTCCTATGGATATTTAAACCAACTATGTGGAACATGATTGAATGTATTGCCCAAATACATTCAATTTTGGAGCTTCAAGATAATGAATCAATCAAGGAAAATCTGATCTGTAAATTTATGTTCGTGTTTTGCTTCTCTTTTGCAAGTTACAGCTCTAGTCTCTGATTTACCTTATGACTGTTATAAGCGTCTTGTAAACCATCGATTTACCTTCTGACTATTCATTCATTCTTAAAAAATTTCCAAACACTTTATGAAATACTTTCTGAATTGAATTTCTTTTGAAACATTTTCATATACCAACTTTGATTACACTTAAGTACTGTACACTTAATAAATTTGTTAGTAATTACTTAATCCTTTTTGTTATCATCGAAACTCATATTGAGAGAAACCAACACGGCCAATTACAGCTAACAATTTTTAATAAACAATTTTCATAGTTCTTATCGGCTACTATTCACTACCAAAAACATGTAGATCTTATCGGCTCCTACTCGCTATCATTTTATGTAGTTATTACTAGCTCCTACTCGCCACATACATATTCTACCGGTTATGCCAACCACCACTATTATACACTTATCCCACCAATTGTATAGTAGTGAATGTAATGAGACTCAACCCGTGAAGTGCATGCATTAAATTTTATTTAGAGTCTATCCATTTATATTCAATTTCTTGCTAGTAATCAACCAATTTTAAACACTTCAATATGCTAGTAGAACATGCAATTCATTATAGGCAATTCATGGCTCGATATGCTTAAAGTTCTTTCACCAAAATTATAAGTCACATGCACTTTTCATTTTATCTTTTTCCTATACCTAGTGCTACTATACTACAAGTACAATCATAAGTATGAAAAACAAGGGAAGTAGATTGACTCGGCCATGTCGTGATGGTAGCTCCCTTAATCGACATAATCTTCGGGATAGTAGACATCGTTCTTCTCGACATAAGAAATATAGAAAATGAATATTTCATGGAGTTTCTAATCAAATTTTCTAATTCTATCTTCTAGTTGTGGTAAAATTTGTATTGGTGAAAATTCCAATTTAAAATGGCTATAACTTACTTATTGTAACTCAGAATTTTGAATATTATATACTGTTTTCTACTTACTCAAAAAAATCTATCAATTTCTAAGGTTATTATGGTCATAAAATCCGTTTGGGTCCTAAAACAACAAGGTACAAATTCACCACGAATATCCCAGCTTTCAAAACACAATTTTCAAACTTTTATTCATCCAAAATTATTGTACAAAAATATAGATATTTGTATAGTTGAAAAATCCTTTGAATATATATCTATATATATATTGACTCATATTGTATGCATGAATTTAATGATGTTGTCTCAACAATGATTTTTGTAAAACAATATGTTCTAAAAGTTGGAAAAAGTAAAGATTTGAAAATCTACTTAAGTTTGTTGGAAAAATTTCTTGAATTATCATAAATGAATGTTTTCTTCTTATAATTTTATTTCTTAACTTTTGAGAATAATTTAATTTTCTAAAAATAAATTTAGTTTTTTTAAGATTCCTACAACTTCATTTCTAGTGGTTGAAAAATGTAGTTTTTCTAAGTATTTCTTGGTAGTGGCTAAATTTCCTTAAAGTAGTTATGTTTATATGCTCTTAATTTTTCTAAAGTTAGTTCCACTTTAAATAATAATCCTTTAAGTCATATACTAATTTTATTTCCTAGGTAAGATTTCTTTCTAGGATGTTAATTTTTTGTAAAACATGTCTAGTTCTTGGGATTCTAGAGTGTTGGCGGAAGCTTCACAAATAAATTTAAGACAAACCTTTGTCAACCAAGGAATAAATAATATTGAGTTTTAAAGAAACTTTCTTATTTTATTGGTTTGAAAAAAGTGTGTGATAAATATACTTTGTTTATTCTTTGATGAAATTCTTTGTACTATTATTACTAAAAACTTGTGATGAGCTTATCTAAATTTTTGAAAAGATTTGTTATGGTAAAACTTTAAGCTTCTATGGAAAAATTATTTCTTAAGTGACAAAAATTTATTGTTAAAGTGAGTTCTTCTCTTTCTTCATTTAAGAAAATTTCTTTTTATTTATGTTGAGGCAATATTAACCTGTTCATGCATGTTTATGGATATGTAGTCATGAGAAAGAGAATAGTATCACATAATAAGATAATAAAATATATAAGAAGTAATATAAGCATAATAATATGGTCAAGTATAGGGAGCCTTGGCTTCATCAAGGCAATCCGAGACTAAAAATAGACTACTCTCCCAAAAAAAAAAAATAGAAAGAGAGAGAAAGAAAAGGCACAATAATAATAATAAGAGCAATAATAAGAACATAATAGTAAAAGCAATATAATAAAAACATAATGTATGAACAAGAATAAAACATGAATATAATGTTGCTTTCTTAACCTCTATGGGTTTTTAGAAAACATAGACTATGTTCATGCTAAGTTACATAGACATAATAAACAATCTATTAATAATCTAAAATCATAAGAATGAATGTATGAACAAGAACAAAGTATGGGCCTATTGTTGCTTTTCTTAATCTCTTATGGGTTTTTAGAAAACACACACTAAGCTCATATTAAGTTACATGAACATAAAGAATGGTTTGGGATAATTACCTATTAGTGAAAAGAAGATAAAAGAAAGTGGTGGAAAGAAATTTTGTAAAGAGGATTTTTGTGGAGTGATTTTGAGAGAATTTTGGTATGTGAAATAAGTGTGTGAAAGAAATAGTGGGAAATGGGGTATTTATAGAATTTTGTGGAGAGAAATTAGATGTAATAAAATAATTTGAAAAAGAAAAATAAATAGAGAAAAGGAGAGGGGTGAGGTGCCGTCCGTGAAGGGGAAATGGGGGAGAAATTTGTTAAATTTGTATTTTTATAATAAAAAATAATTAAGATATAAAATATGATATATGTGAAGTTTTATTGGAAAAGAAAAAATTAAGAAATAGATATATAGGTAGTAAAAATAAGTAGTAAGAAAAAGTAGAGATAGATGAATAGTAGAATAGGATAATGAATAGTAAATAAGACTAACAATATACCGCTAGTAAAGAAAATACCCGTATAAATGCAATATTTGTTATTTTTAGCCACAAAAAAATTATAAAAATAATATTTTTGGAATCCTTGTATTATTATGAATCTAACGGTATCATCATAATATTTTTACTATTCTGAATCCCATGACACGTTTTTCGAGAACTAATCCCGCTTTGATTCGAAATATATTAAAAATTATCGCATATGATATTTTTAAGTTTTCCTATATTATTACGAACTATTATCCACAGTTATTTCAATTCCGTTGTTTTGGGTTTAAGAGTTCAAGATTGCTGGATCTAAACACTGGAATATCCACAATTATTATCATAATATTTTTACTATTTCGAGCCGAGGACATGTTTTTCAAGAACTGATTCTGCTACTAAAAATTAGCAAATTTGATATTTTTAAGCTTCCCTATATTATTGTGAAATATTATCCACAATTATTCTAATTATGTTGTTTAGGGTTTAAGAGCGCAAGATTGTCGAATCTAAACATTAGGGTTTATTGTAGTCTTTTATTGAATTTTAGAGTTTCCGGTTGACTTCCAATTCTACGATTTAAGCATAAACTTAGTAAAACTTCAAGAGTTTACAAAAGGTGAGTCGATGCCCTTGGAGACTCAAGATGAGTTAGGATAGGTCAAGCTTGGGCTTAATGGGTCAGATTAGCCCTAAGGAATCCATGATCCATATTTGACCATCAGCAATACTCTTACTATACAAGTTAGAAGTTAGGGTATCAATTTGACATAGTTCAATTTTGTTCTCGATATAGACGTGCTTAAAATCTGGAACTATCCCAAATGAAAAATGACAATATAATTAAGATCAATTTTGGTAAAAAAGTCAACAGTACAATTCAATTATGGGTAATTTATCAAAATATTTAGGGCAGAATACATTAACAGGTATTAGCGTTTACATATAAGTTCATTTAATATATTAACATTTCAAGTGATTAAAAAAGGGAATTAAGATTTTATAAATGAGTCAAATGAGTTATTGACATGTTATTGGTAACAACTTATGCATGATGTTTTAAAATAGTTAAGTCAAGTGAGAAACATGTTTTGTATTTAAAAATCTTGAATCAAAGTAACATGCATGGACCAGATAACAAATATAGATCAAAATACTAGACATACATAAAAGTTAGTGCTCGGTCAAACTACCACATATGGACTAAAGAACTAAATATGGACCAAAATACTAGATATAGACGAAAGTTGATACTCAGCCAATATGTGGTACTCAGATAGAAGTTCATAATTCAAATGGTTCATTAAGGCATAAAATATTTGTTGGAACAACATTTTATTAAACAAATCAATTGTATCATTACCTAAACTGGACTAAAAGATTGGTCTTTCAATTCAATTTGATTCGTGGTTCAATTTGCACTTAGTATATCGGTCCGTGGTTCAACTCGGATGTTTGAACAAAACTAAATAGTTTGTAACAAACCAAATTGTTTTACTAATATAAAAGAAAAAGAGATTCTTCCTTAAAAAACTAATATGGTTTAGCTTGACTCAGTTTAGAAAGGAAACTTAAACCACACCCATTAGGCTAAAAAAATTGATATAAAAAGGAAAAGGATAATATGACTGTGGATGGACTCTCCAGGATGCATGGCTCAAGATGTGCTAACTTATTTCCTCTATTACCACTTCTCAATCATTGGATGGGAAAGAAAAATGAAATAATATCAAAATCGCGATATAAACTTTACATTTTTTTAAAATACCAAACTTTAAAGATTGATATCATTAATATCACTCAAAATTTTCATTAAATTTGATCCTTGAAGTTTACAGTTGCTAAATTTTATATTTAATTAAACTTTTATTTATCAAATTTATTATCCCAAAGCAAATAAGGTGAAAAAGTCACAGTGTAAATAAGGTACTAAACTTGACAAGTAAAAATTTGATCGAATACGATATTTAGCAACTTCAAACTTTATATATATAAATGACAAAAAATACTTCATTATTTCAACATGGTCCCTATATTAGGAAAAACTTACAATTGCAAGGCATGACTAAGAAATATGTATCGAATACAAAGGTTAGACACTGCATATGAGAGGACGACAATGAATGCCAAGGAGTATGCTGGTGACACTTTTTTATTGCCAGTCGCGTGGTGGCATAAAATAAATTACCACTCTACCACCAAAAGCTCTTGATAGGAATCGGAAGTCAAAGTTTAATAACAATTAACCAATTGGAAAGAGGAATATGAGGAAAGCAAAGAGCGGCTTGCTTAGTGAAAGGAGTGTTCAAAGTTACATGTTCATGAAAGGTAACAAAGGTCAACTTAGAAATTCAGAGCATTGTCACGGGGTTCTTGCAGTTACTGTAGATTCTAAAACTAGCAATAAATTCAAAAGTAAGTTCAGCAGAGTTCACATGATTAGGAGAGTCAAGCTTTTGATAGGCGTATCGGGAGAGCTGACTGATGCGAGGAGGTTGAAGATTCAAATTAGAAAGACCAAAGGATATGTCGGCTTAGCAAAATCTTTAATCAATAGTAAGCAACATTGCAAATCTTTCAAGCATTTGGAAGGCAACTGATTTAAATAATAAGGATTAGGAATTTTATAGGATTAGGATATTACTTTCCTAGAATATTGATATCTTATTCTTTTTTTTTTTTTTGTTGTTGGCACTTTCTATTTATATTTTTGATAATTTCCTATTTAAGGATATCAAGAATATTTCTTTCATGTATTTTCCATAGTTGTTAGGAGAAACTACACATATAAATAGGCTATCTTTTGTAATGTGGAAAAAAAAAAACTATTTGTTAATCAGAATTCTTTTTTTTTTTTTAATGGATATCTTTATTGAGAGCTATTTGTCTTAAAGTATTATTGGCTCTTATCAATATAGTTTTTACCTAGCAATCTCTCAACAACATGTTCAACATTTATTAATTATAGGAAATCTTGGGTTATATTGATTCCTATTGTTTAATCACCAACTAATTATTTCTAGTATTATACGTCATTTCAATAGGAGTTAGTCAAACTTAGTTCATCTCTTAACAATTAGTGCATCATATCCAATGTTAATATTTATCCGTATCTTTTTTAAAAGTCCTTATGCATGGTTCAGCAATTGAAGCAATTCAATTGTTATATATATATATATATAATATATATTATTATGAAGTCACGAATGTTTACTAATAATAACAGCAACAACAACAACAACAATGAAAACCTAGAAATGTTTTATTTACGTCCTTGTGGAAATGTTTACTTACGAAATTTAAAACTTTGAGCCTTTAAGGAAATTGTATTTTCTTTACCATGTGGTTATTGATTTTTTTTATCTTTTTAATCACTTAAATTCTGCATGTTTGACCGGGAAAAAAAAAATTCTGGGTGTTACTTTGATGGATATCCATCTCCAATTCATTTGTTATACTTACCCATCCCTAGTGATTCTTAAATATCCGCTGTAGATTGGAACATTGAGTGACGGGAGAGATGTTAGGAGCCTTGCAGTAACATCTTTGACGTACGCAAGTTCAGATTTGTCAGCAAGCGATTGCCATTGTCAAATAGTGAAAACGTTTGACTTAAAACTTTAATTTCACCGTCATTTGAACCTAGAGGATCAAAAGAATCAGAAATTACCCTGCAAATATCGTGGACCTTTCAAAACGACAGACAGCATCGGTTGCATAGCTTACCTATTAAATCTTTCTCCATCAAACTTAACTGCTTAATGATGGGCTCATGACCTCAAGACATCCTCCAAGTTATGATATCCTCCAAATAAAGTATGACGACCTTCTAATATAGAAAGTGCTTTTGGGTGTAATAGTCTAGAGTTCAGTAGATTACCAAATTTAAGCATGCTCAAAAGGGAAAATTCCCAGGATGATTGTCTTGAGAAGCAACTAACATTAAGGGCTAGATCATGAAATGATAATGTCAATGCCAATGATCCTTTGCGGCTGTAAGGATTGATCTAAAGAGTGGTTTGAGTTATGCTCAATGCAAGGCAGGCTTTGCCATTAAGACGACAATTTTGTTATGACAATTTTAACAACGCCAAGTGGGGCAAAGAGAAAACCGATCTTTTTTTTTTTTTTTTCATTTCTTAATATCGGTAACAATAGGAATTTAAATACTTCAGCCGTTTAGGTACTAGGCAATATCTTAGGCTGATTTACACCCACGAAAAAGTATTGAGCAACAGCCAAAGAAGCAGCAATTAGTAGAAAGCTTGTTGCACCAATCTTTGGCAACAATGGGCGCATATCTTTCTGATTTTCCTCCATTTTGCCATTGGATTTAGATTTAAGTAGATCAGAATCCGGGGAATTTACTGTTGGAATCTTTGAAAATGATGCATATGAATCGACTTCTTCCTTTGTTAATGCAGGCTTCAAAGCCTTCCTCACAATCTGAAAATGACGATGGCAAACAGCTGTGGCTTGTATGTTTTCCCGCAGAGCAACCATTCCAGCTTCTCGACACAAACCCTCCAACTCAGCTCCAGTAAAGAGATCGGTGTCTTCTGCTAGTTTTTTCAGATCCACATCACTCCCCATCTTCATGTGCCGAGTATGCACACGGAGTATCTCATAACGGGATTCCATATCTGGAGGGGGCACAAAAAGCACCTGCGATTCAAGTCGGCATCAGTAAGAATTTCTAAGGAACAAAATGCTGCCTCTAAGCAGCCTTATGACTTAAACATGGCACCATAGATGCAGATAGTTGTCAAAAATAAATATACAGAAGTATGACTTTTGCTTAATCTGAAGTAGACGCAGATTCAGTCAACTGCATAGTTGTTAGATGAATATGCAGGCATCTAAAACTAACTGAATTTTAATTTATAAGAAAATATAAATTTAGTTTGGCACTCTTATAAACTGTTCTTTCAGGTAGGGCTTCAAAAGACAAGCTTGATGAAAGAAAACAACCTTAGTAACCATTAGCATAATCCAGCATAAGCAATGTCTTTCTGGTGGGAAAAAACCAGAGCAATGTCTTACCAAGTCAAAACGCCCAGGGCGCAGAAGTGCAGCATCAATTGCAAGGGGGCGATTGGTAGCAGCTAGTACAAGGATCCCCTGTATCAAAATTAAGTGCATATTTATTTTCTTTCTTTCACAAATGTAGAATTATGCAAAATCCATCGATTGACGCATCAAACTTACTTTTGCCTCTTCTAAACCATCCATTTCAGTTAGCAAAGTAGATAACAGCCTCTCTCCTACTGAGCTACTGCTGCTTGATTTCCCACCACTGCCAAATAAACCACATGTATAGTTCTCATGTCATTAACATATGTGAATGATCCCACAGTTAGTTGAAAAATTTAATCATCAGCCATAACATTAGAACTTGCAGTATAATACATGTAACATATGCCTGCATACTAGGTTTCTTCTTAATACAGATGTGGCTAAATAAATTTGGCAGAAGAAAAGAAAATTTCAACCAAGGAAGATTAAGAAACCACCTATAAACATCTATGGAAAACAATGAACAATGGTACACCCAGTGAAGGGTGGGACTAAGGATTCTGGGTCTGGAACACTGGGTTACAGTTCTGTCCAATGTAGAACCATAACAGTATTTTACACTTGCTGGATATGTTATTTATTATTTATTTTTGGTAGTAAGGAACCGGACTTTGAACACCTAGGTGCATGTAAAGCAAACAGAGAACATAAGATGCAAGGTGTAGAATATGTAATAACTCTGGCCAATATCTCAAAGGTTGCTATCACATCAGCCTCATAAAAAAAAAAAAAAAAAAAAAAATTATAGTTGCAAAATATGAAAACATAATTACAAGAAAATTACTCACCGTTTGCTTGCTATCACATCAGCCTCATCAAAAAATATTATGCTTGGTGCTGCTAAGCGAGCTCTACGAAATGTGTTACGAAGTAATGATTCTCCTTCTCCAACATACATGGAATACAATTCTGCACCACTGAATCACAATGCTTTAAATTTAGTATGCCCATAATATTCTTGACAAGCTTTGTCTGGTGCACTAAGTTGTCGCTCCTTCAATAAATGGTGAACGTAATAAAGCATAAGTAAATAGCCTAATCGTTTCATTAGGTAGACTAGGTTAACTAACAAGGTCAGCTGCAGAGACTCTAACGACATCTCCTTCACTTTCCAAAACTGAGTTGACTGATAAAGTTTTTCAAAAGTCAGAAAGAGATTGAGAATAAAAATGTTTACAATTACATGTCAAATCTGCCAGCTACATTATTGTAGGATAGCCAGCTTGACATGATGACAGCTCTAAAGCATTTATTTATTTTCTGTTGGCTGAAGGCGGGATATTGGGGGTGGGGGGGGTGTTTTGGGGGTAAGTACTCCAAAAGAGATTGTTACTATTGTTTTTTTTGAACTTCACTTCAAAGTTTCAAGTAATGTACCTCAAGGAGAAAAATGGAGATTGAGCAGCGTTTGCTGCAGCTTTAGCAAGAGTAGTTTTAGAGCACCCAGGAGGTCCATGTAAGAGAACACCCCGAACAGGTGATATCCCTAGCCTGGAAAGGGTAGCTGAATGTTTGATAGGCCACTCAACAGCTTGCTGAAGTTTTTTCTGACGTTGTTATAGGAAGTTAATTATCAAGCCACCACTTAGAGTTAAGCATTTACATGAGCAAAGATATATATAATGCCACATACCTTCACACACTCCAGTCCTCCTATATCATCCCACGAAACTTTTGGGATTTCAACAGTAACTCCTCTTGTAACACTTGGACCTACATTGGATTTAGCATGCATCCAATCGTCCATAGTTACAAGAAGTTCATCAGGTTCTTTTCCTGCATCTGTTATCCTGTTGAGAGCACTCACTACAGCTTCACGGCACAAGGCTTCTAAGTCAGCTCCAACATATCCAGTGCACATTGAAGCTACTGTGTTCAAATCAGTAGACACACATAGTGGAACCTCCTTCGTATAAACCTAAAAATAGTTTTGTTGTGACAAAAAAAAGAGTAGTCTCAAGGACAGTAACAATTCAAAAAATAAATAAATAAACCCTAATAAGAGAATGCAAGATATAATTCATTGTTCCGTATCATGAAATGAAAGCTCGCAATTATAAAGGACATCACTGACTTGATTACTAGCAATATAGCCTCTCAATATGAAAGATTCAATTACCTGAAGGATTTGGAAGCGCTCTTCTTCAGTTGGTGTAGAGACTTCAATAGCATGACCAAAACGCCCATTTCTTCTTAGAACAGGATCAATGGCCTCAACCCTACAACAGACAAAACAATCATTGAGGACATATCAGGAAAAAGTTGAAGCGATTTCACCTGAAGTACTAGTGTTACCTAATGTGGTTTACATGTTCTTACAACAGTACGGTCCACAATACAATGGAATGGAACACACTACTTGTTTCAAAGAATTAATACTGAATATCAGCAACTATAGGCCTTTTTTTCTTTTTCTAAGTAGTATTAGTTACTATAAAATATACACAATTGAAAAAGGAGAAGTGTTACTATAGGATTATGATTATAAAATGTTTCTGATGCCATTTATTTCAAGAAAATGCTATGGGGTTCAGCCTGTAAACTATCACAACATCATGCCTTGGGACAATGTGCATTGGTTGTGAAGAATAAGACAACACCTTGTTGGCGCATTTTGCATCCCAATGATGTTGTGACAAATGACATGGCAGAGACAAATGATTATGGGAATATTTTTCACTATAAATTTTAAGGTATATTAATCATATACATATTGCGAGTACTTTCCAAGATAAGAAATGAGTTAAAGATAACCTGTTAGTTGAAGCAACAACAATAACTTGTAGTGCTGATGAAGATGAGGGTCTATTTGAGTCCATCAGTGTCTTTAACTGATATGTCAGACGAACAGCTTGTGAGCTTCTGCACTTCACACATGACGTGAATACATATAAGAATCTAATAGTCTCCGTTTTTTTTCCCTGGTGAATATCTAATAATCTTTTTACAACAGGAACAAGCTAAAAACTGTCACACTGTCATGCCAGAATGCTAACTTTTCCAAATTTGTATAAGTTGCTTCTAAGAAAAACACAATCCTTCTTACCTTCCATTTAAGAAAGAACAGATATTATGTATCAGTTCTTTCATAAATGTTATGTGTTTACTACATTTAATACAGGCTTGGCCCTGATCTGTTTACTTTTATGAAGTTAATCTAGTAAGAAATACATTTCGCCTACCAACAATTATGTCTTGACTGGTTAATTGCTAAAGAATATGATTCTATAATGTTTTTCAAGTAATTGCACTTATTGCCATGCCGGTGCTCTGTACTAATTCTGACTGTAACCAAACGTTTGCCATTTATTTTATGCAATATTTTTTGAATTCAAGTTTGTGTGAAACATGTAACGGTGCCTCCACATATAAAAGGTTTCTTAAGCTTAGTTGCATACTTGGAACCACAACGAGGACAGAGGACATCCATCTCATCTATGAAGATAACCGATGGCTTCCCTAACTTTGCATGAGAAGATGCCTCCGCAAAAGCATCTCGCAAGACTCGCTCACTTTCTCCAGCTTCCGCTTTGTGAATTGAATGCGGACTGCAATATAGACATCAAGTTTAGCCTTTGTAATGAGTTCCAATCTAAAACAAAGGATTGACAGAGAAAAGAGTAGCCAAAAAATGCGTATCCCCATTTTATGAAACTCAGAAAAGTTGCAAGACAGCAAATTTATTAACAGTAATGGTTGTTTGCATCACTTTGATTTGCAAATGCAAGCATAAACATCTTGTGCATTCAAAACTCAGGATTTTAGTACCTTATAACGGTTAAATGAGCATTGCATTCCCGAACAATTGCCCTTACCAAGCTTGTCTGCCAAGAAAGACAGGTTAATTAAATAAGGTATTCCAGATAGTGTCAAAAGCACAATCATGACAAAGCGCATGATGTTAGGACACACATAACCCAGATTATATAAGGGGAGAAACCAATCAGCAATTATCTATATTACTCAGGAAGACCATATATAGTTTAAAAAACCAGATACAGTAGCATAGATTAATTACATACACCATTGTGCATGATCTAATTAACTACCAGAAATGATAAAGCCACAATATTTGTAAGGCACCAGCTGGTCCAGCCTTAGGTATATGCATCCACTTCAACTCCAATATGATTTAAAGGGAAGAAGTACCATTTCCCGGATCACTTATTTTTTTTGGTTAAATCAAAATTTCATTCAACCAAAAGGAAGGACATACAAATGCAATGTGAAGGGTGGAGGGGCAGCAGCCCACAATATACAAAGCTCAAAACTAGGACAAAACCCCTACATTGCTGATCACTTGTTACGAGAAGAAAATTTTCACCTAGTTTTTCTGGTCAAGTACCCAATCAACATGGACAAATGAAAGATTTTTCTTTTGTACCCTTAACAAGAATCTAGAAATGGAACCAATTAGATGTCATTAATTGATGACTCGTTGTTATTCAAATTTAAGAGACGAAAAGAATATTAGAAAAATACGTCCAGACCCCAAAGTTTCTATAAATGGATTAGTACCCACAAGTTGTTTGTACGTTATCAGATAAAACCACAAACGCTAGATACATATCACTACAATTTTTTCTATTAAGTGATAAACAAAAAGATTAAAAGAAAAAGTCACTTTTTGAAGTGATGAGTATAATTTAGAACAAATGAAGTACCTTGCCAGTGCCGGGTGGACCATGTAGAAGGAGACTCGTCGGCCATTCCTAACGAACAATAAACGATCAGAAAAAGGGCATTAAATAGAACAACGAGAAGTGAAATTTAAAATACAGTCAAGAAATTATGTTGACCTTAAGGCCGATCTTTTGGGCCTCACGAGAGTAGAGAAAAGGAAAAGTGATGAGCTCTCGGAGAGTTTCAAGAGCTTCTCTATTGCCTCCTATGGCTTCTTCAGCTCTCCATGGTTTTCCCATGCAGCCGTTCTCCATTGTTCTTGATTCACTGGTTATCACAGACATTTTACCGAACGGTTTGCGTGCTATGTCAATCGCGAGCGAAATCAACTTACGGCTACTATCACGTTATAAAGACAGCTTGCACACCAACAAATCACAGTTAGACACGCGATTTTGATTCTGTCTGCTCGTTTGTCGCGATCAGCTGCCCCTCTCGCTCTTGATTGTAGTGTGTGAGTTACTTGATTGAGCAATGATTCTTAGCAATATGAGCGAGGGGCAAAAATATTATGAGGGTTTTACATATCATGTGAATGTGTATTAACACATGAAGAATATAATAGGTGGTTTTTAAAATAACTACCATTAATATGTTCATGTGTTAAAGTACCATTGAGAGTTACACATTACAGGTGTATTCCACGTAACGTGTAATGTTTATTGAATCTTTTCTCGAATGAGGAAGCTTCTATCCACTATCTGGTCAACTATGTAAACTCTTAAATATTAATTATCTTAGTGATTTAATTACAATTAGATATGATGTGAGCCGTTGGATAATTGATGAGATTATAAAATTTCTCTTGTTAAGTATAATACATTTACTTATAATACATACATGACATTATCTATAGATCACTTAGCGATTTGTAGTTGCACAAATAAAGTTCTTACATAATAATACTAGTGTGTTTGATTTACAAACCAATTGTTAGCCCTTAATCTACTAATGTCATGTTTGGTATGCATGTATCGTTTGGAATGGATTGGAATGGGAGGAATGGAATGGGAGATGGAATGATAAATTCATTCATTTGTTTGGATACATCCTAGAATGGAATGGAATGGAATTGACATGTTATTTATAAAAAATATCCTTAATAATTAATGTAAATAATAAATAGGTAAGAGGATAAAGAGGTAACTTAATGTTAATTATTTATGAGGAATGAATGGAATTATGATTCCACCTTCTCAAGAGCAGAATCGAATTCCTCTTCAAAGTTGAAATCGTCGATTCCCAAGAATTGCGATTCCTACTTTTAAAAATGCAACTAAACGTAGGAATGGGAATGAAAACTGAAATCGTAATTCCATTCCGGGTTTATTCTTACATACCAAACATAACATAACTACCATTGAAACTACAATAAAACTAAACATGCACAGCACTAAATTTAGCATAATTAAAAGTTAGAGCTAATATCATGAATGGTATCTAAATTTTGACAAAATATAAAATTAATTATTTCAATTTTAAAATCGATCAATTTAGTATTTAAACTTTAAAATTAATCAATTTAATACATGAAATATCCTTTCACTTTACGCTATCAGTGTCTCAATCAAGTTCTTTTAGGTATTAAATTGATCAATTTTTAAGTTTTAAAGTATTAAATTAATCAATTTTTAAGTAGAGCTACTAAATTGATCAATTTTAAATTACATGTACCTAATTTCATATTTTGTTAAAGTTTAGGCACCATTCATGATATTATCCCTTAAAACTTATTATTATCACATGGTGAATAGGAAGAACAGTTAGATTATTATTTACAATCATTGGACATTATCAGATCCACCTAAAAAAGCATCATTAACGATCATACTTCATTAAAGGAATTAAAAGAACTAGGAAGATCGTGTGTTACCAACATCTTGTTCAATTTGTAGTTGTAGGTCTTCTCATAAGATTTATAAACTTAAGATTGCATTTAAGGTATCCTGAGTAGAGTTGCATTTAAGGCACTCTAAAACTTTGCAAGAAAAGAAACTATAGTTGGAAGACTTGGACACCAATTTAAGAGGGTAGTTTAAACTTTACACTATTAGAGGAAGACGTGTCATGTTGCATTGCATACACATGTCGTCACAGCATATAATTGATAACTTGTTTGTGTTTAGTGTAGTAATGAGACTATTGAACTCTTGTCTTGCTAAGTAATGGTTTTGCTTACATTGCAATAGAACCTTTTTTTTTTTAAAAAAATGGTATTTCCATATGAGCAAGATGAGATATGAGTGGAGTGTATGGGAGTTACCTAACTCTAAGGCGTATCGTAGAAACTTGCAAGGATAAGTTAGGAATATATGACGTAATCATAGTGACCTAGTTGTGAATAAGATTTCTATTGTTATTTGAGGTCAAGTTAGTAAAAGTTACCTATTCTACTACTTGGTAAAATATACTAATTCTCTACAATTCTGACGATATATGGAAAGTTGAACTACATAGTTATTTGTATGCCATGAAATATATATGTACTTTATATTGGCTATAATAATTGAGTGTTTAACTTGTGATCTCTGAATTTTAAGATAATTATCATGTAATGGGTGCTCAAATAGTTTCACAACTTTTAGCAATTTCTACGTGATAAGCTTTATTTACTTTATTTAAATCAAGAGGAATGGTGTTTGTTTTATTGATAATTTTAGTAAATCCTCTTGAAGTAAGTACTTGAATGTTAAAATTGTTATCCTAGTTTTTGTGGTCAAACAAATGAATTGAAGATTTTTTAATGAAGAAAAGAAGGAAAACAACAAAAATGAAGAAGAAGTCATTCAACCGCACCACAAATGTTTTATCAAGGAATTATTTTCGCATTTTGATCCACGACTGCAATTAGGAGGTAAAGCTAGGTGATGAAATTCACAGTCGCAACCATTCCCTTAAAGGCATGCACAATTTAAGATGAAGTAACTTGAGATGCAATAAAGAATTTGATCAGTGTTAACCGTGCTTAAGAATCACATCGGCAGTTGCCCATGCATTCACCTTTCATGCCAAATTTCAAATTTCCTTCATTTTTATTTTCTTTAGCTCTGTATGTTGGTAACTACAAATAGCTATTTGTTACAACTAGAAAGATGTCGAATTTTGTTTCACTTGTACATATTACTCTCTTTAGTTAGTTTGGAGGAGAAAAAGAACTTTGCTTTTCTCTCTCTTTAGTTTTTATTCAGAACTTTGGGTTTTTGATCAATTCAAGTACTTTCTTGGAGATCTTCAACAAGAAATTTAAGCTAAACATGTTTTTATCTATCTTAATCTTCTTATACTTCTCTAAATTCATATTTGAATCGCTTTATCTTATGGAGGAGTGGTTGAATTTTGCTTAAAATCTTGTGGATCTAAATCTAAATCATGTGATCTGTTCACACTTTAATTGAAATATTGTTGAATTCTTGTAATTGATAGCTTGAACCTGTATGAAGTTGAATTTATATATGCACTATATGAATTCATGTCAGATTTCATTTGAATTGAATCGAGAAATTGTTCATTTGAATAAATCTAAACTATTGATGAGAATTGCTTATGGCATCTAGAGATAGAAGCAGTGAAATTCTTCTATCATTGCTTGATTGCATTAGATACATTGTTAATCAAAAGATTCTTATTCTTTATGCAATTATAAGTTGCTAGTAGTCAATAAGAGATTCCAGAGGTTTGACTTAGGTTTAGATGCTTTTGATCTTGAGAGAAACTCTAGCATATCTTAGTGAATCTGGTAGTATGGGTATAATTCAACAATGCATCAGTGATGTTTGATGATTTCTCTCTTTGCTCACATATGAAAGATTTAGAGAAACAATTTCTAAGTAATCTCTTATTTATAATCTTAATCTTTTGTAGAAATGAAATGACCTAATTTGATTAACAATTTAATTTTCATGTGGATATATTCTTAATTTTAAATATCAAGTTTGAAAGTGTTTGATTCATGAGATGAATATGTAGAAATAGAATTTGATATGTTATATATGTGTCCTGTTTGTATAAATATATGTGTAGAGTATAATTGGTGTTAGTACGTATATTAAATTAATATTGTGTTAGTTAATGTAAATTAGTGGTTAAATGTGTATGTGCAGTGTTGGATTTCGTTAATTAAAGCTTAGAGTTGAGTTAACATGTAGTATAAATTTTGTTAAATTCCAAGCCCATACTTAAGCCAATTTTGAGCCCAAAATAAGCCCAATTTATGCCAAATAAAGGCCAACCCATGGCAACCCCCAAAAGTCAATATTTTTTATAAGTATAAGCCATATTTTGATAAAAAAAAAACACACTTTTTAAATAGTAGCAAAAATCCATTCGAAAATCACATTTCTTTTCTTTCTTTTGTTCTTCTTCTTTCTTCAAGCAATACCCTCCAAATCCTTAGCAAGAACAAGCTCTTAGATTCAAATATCTTCTCCAAGCAAACGCTTCTTTATGTAAGTTAATGCAGGTTTATAAGTTCTTTGTTTGTTCTTTCTTTTGGTATGGATATATAGTTCATTGTAGTATGAGTTTTAATGTCACATATTAGTTTGAGTGGTTTTATATGTTAGTGAATGTTGGGTTGTGTCTTGATGTTATGAGAACTTGTTATATGTGTTTTAGAAGTAGTAAGAAGTATTGGAAAGCTTGAAGTGTATTTTAGGTAGGTGGAAGCTATGTGAAGGGTAGAGGAATGCTTGAAATTGTTAGAAGTGGAATTTGAAGTGATAATTATGTTGTTTGATGAGTTGGAAGCGAATGAATAATGTTAAGTTCATACACTAAGTAGTAGGAAGCTTATTATGTGTTTTGAAGAGAGTTTGAATGTGTAAAAGTTGATATATTGTATAAAAAAATTATGGAAAATGCACGTTTACTGTTAAAAAGATTTTCCCCGATCAACATTACTTTGTACACGGGCATGTACGAGCTTGTGTTGATCAAAATAAGCTCTCAAGTCACTTTTTTAACCTCTGCCCCACTGTGTACACGAGCGTGTAGGTGGTTGTATAGGTCATAAAGCCTTGAAAAATTGCTCTCGGGTCACTTTTTAGTGCCCTACACGGCCCTAAGCACGTTGGTGTACTAGGTAGTGTGCTTTCTTCTGTTTCACAGCTTGATCGTATTTTAGCCATAACTTTTTCATCTGACCTCCGATTGAGGTGATTTAAGTTGTGTTAGAAAGCTTAAAAAGAGATCGTTATTAATGCTTAAATTTTACTTCTTTCTAGCTCATACATTTTTCAAACAAAGTTTAAAAACTCGTTTTTGATTGTTAAGTGTGCGATTGCTTAGGAAATGGATCTTTTTAGACTAAAATGAGATAGATTAATGATATTTGATGTGTGATGATGATTTTGTGAGCTTGTATGATCTTGATAAATGTATAAATGATATGTTATGACCTTGTGTTATATTTATTTGAAATTCCATGAATGCTAGACTTAGATTTAGTTATGTTTTATGCATAAAACTAAGTAGAAATATTAATTGAGTTGATTTTCCTTGTAACAGTGATAGATACTCCTTTGAGTTCTTCCACTGATCCTCTTTTGAGTGTTCCTATTGATTCTCTTCATAGCACAAGGACGCAGTGACTTGCTTGAATGCTTGTTAGGATAGGCATACTTTGAATTGACTTAAATTCAAGACGGCTTAAGTTTTGCGCTAATTGATTGTGTTTTTTGCCTCTAGATCTGGTCCAGAGAGTGGCAAACCTATCATGATGTAATAACATGTTAGAATTGGTGCTTAGACCACTTGTCATGATGCAATGACTTCATACCATGATGCAATGATATACCGTGATGCAATGGCGACTTCTTTTTAAATGGTTCAGCAGGTAATCGATAAGAAATGTAGTAACGGTATGACATTTACTCATCTTAAGAGGAAGTAATATAATTTAATTTAATGTTTCTGGGAGCATGTGAATTATTTTATATTATGGATTAAGTTAAGTAAAGTTAAGTAATGACTATGAACCCTAAATAAGATTTCTTTTAATTTGTAAAGCTATCTAGGAGATATAGGTATTCGCGCTACCTATATCAACCCCTTGAGCGTCGAGAGCGTTACTCTGGACACCAGATTTCCCTAGATTGTCTCGGAGTTTGAGTACTTCAATATTGATTTGTTTAATAAATATTAAAGAAAGATAAAATGGGATATCAAGTTGTTGCATTAATTTAAGTTTGCTTGCCATTTCACCTTTGGTTTTGTTGCTGTGTACTAGGCCTTTAGCTCATTATTGTTTCTTTTCAGGTGATGATGATGACTGTTATGATGACTTGGGATATGAGACAAACTGGGAGAAATTCTTGGAAGAATGGGACGAGTAGGATTCCAAGTGGCAACTGGTTTACAAAGAAGTTTTTGTAGAAAAATGTTTTAGAAACTTAAATGTATTTTATATGGAAGGCTTATTAGTTAAGCCTTGTATTGTATAAACAGATTCTAAAGTTTGTTTTCTTATTAGGTTTAAACACAATGAAATCCTTTTTGTTGTGTCATAAGATTGACACAAGCTTTTGTAATATTTTGTTTTAATGTAAATATGTATAGATTGCTCATGTGAGCAATCTTTGTCTTAAATGTTTTTTTTTTAATGAAGGTGTAGTGGTATTAAACAAACAATCAACATAAACATGTAGTTTTATGACAACCTTACACGTAATATGAAAATATTATATGTGGTTGGGGACTTGACTTGTTTAATTTTATGATAAAATAGGTCCGGTCTTTACGAGAATTGATCTAAAACTTTCTTTTATGTAAATATTTGTTCTGTTTGATTGTAGCATTTTGTTAAACGTGATCTTCTGAATTTCTTGAGCTAGATAATAGATTATAATGAGTAAAGTAGAAGTTTATGATCCCTAGAAATATGACCTATTATTCTATGGTGCTTTAGTAGGGGCGCTTGCCTTTAAATCATTGGTAGTGACCAAAGAGAAATGGAACTTTAGATTTTATAAATTTTAAAACTCGATTACAAATCATTTATCACAAGTGATTTACCACATAGAGAATCACTATGGAACCCTTTTAGGGGGTTGTTACGTTTAGAACTGGTATTGAAATCACACAATCTACATGTGCCTAAAGTAGATACACAATATCACTAAGAGTGCATATAGTATATGTCTAGGTTAATAATACAATTTTATTAAAAGTACATGTACATATGCCTTTAACACAAATGCATTAATTTTTTTTTTTTTAAGGAATGAACTTAACCCATGTCATCCGGAGACCAATGCTCATGTCACTAAATCACAATGGTTTTGACCACTAAAGGTATTATATGTGCCTTTCTTATAATATCTACGCACACATAATATACGTGCATCTTCATTACCTAACTTGTATAACTATTTTATAATCACTTTTCATGTATTTATTTTTTTATAAGGGAGTCAAACAAAATTCAAACTTATATATGAATATACATATAAAATACTAATTAAATTACTACAATAATTTATATTATGATTTTAAAGTGTCATTTTGAGATTAATATGTGAATTGGTGCCAAAAAGAAAAATTTATGAGAAATGGAAATGCTGTAGTCCATATGAAGCCATGTAATCACAATACGTAAGTTAATAATTTAAGAGGAAATGATACAATAAATTCATTCGCTTATCTCATTTGTAGTAACTATTGTTAATGCATTGATTTTTTTTTATATCCTTAATTTAATAATAAACATCTTGTATATATTTTGTGCCCTTGTCCTTCAAATTAAAGAAAAAAAAGTTGAAGAGTTTGTTGTTTGTTTAATATATAATTTTTTTTTCAAAATCTCAAAATTTAGAAATAACAAAAGGTAAGTTATAAAACATAAAAATAATAAAAGCATACAATTATAATACTAAATCACAAATTTTAATAATGTGAATGTAGATCGATATAAAAGTTTTGGACTTAAATGTTGTTGGCTGAGCTGTTGAACAACTAGAAAAATTACTTGAGAGCATATTTTGAGCATTCACTTACCACAACATGGTTCATTTCTCAATTTTCACATTTTAGTATTTGCCTTATAATCTTGTCAATAGAGATATAGGCTCATAAGCTCATTAATGTGTGAAACTGGATCTATAAGACCAAGAATTTGTAAGTGGAATGGCTAGGAGATTATTTGGTGAGGTCACTTTGATGCTGAAGTCAGGATCTAGGAGACAATTTTGCAACATAATAGCATGGAAGTACATAAGAGTGTAGATGACTTTATCAAAGCATTGTGGAGCCTATATATAAGAGATGACACCATCATAGAATTCAAAAAGTGGGCCAATGTATTTAGATTTAATTAAGAAAAGTGCATCTAAATAAATTTGAAAGTATATCATCGTAGAATTGGATACATATGTTGACTGCTCAACCAATGCAAGTCTAACCCAATAGGCTAAATGTTTTTGGAGGGTGCTCTATGGTCTCTAGTCGATGATATGCAAGCAGTAACTGAGCTTTTGTTAGCTAAGGTAGGTTGGTTTAACTTTGCATCATTGCTTAGGAGAGGTTGAATCAAGTCCAAAGACCTATACCCATGATCCAAACAAGTTGGTATGAATTTGGAGAGCCTAAATCCAAAATAGCCTATCAACATTCATAATTTAAGTTCTACCTTTCTCTCATTGACATAGTTACAAATATAATGACTAATATACTAGAATTTTTTTCAAATGCAAACCACTATACAAACCCAACTAATAAAATTGTTAATTTTGTTGATTTTACCTAAATATAAAATGATATAATCGCTATCCAAAATAAGTATAAAATGGTTAAGTTAACAAACTTTTATCTCTTGTATTAGCATTTATGTTTCAATTATAGTGACTTTCATTTTGAGATCTGGTTAAATCATTAATTTTTTTTAAATTACACAAATACAAATTGGATAAAAGAAATTATATAAATACCAATATTGTATCGCATTACGGACATGTTATGCCAAAATTGCAACTATATATCACGCAAAGACTATGCAATACACCTAAAAGTATCCCAAATGGTAAAGTTTTAAGTCCATACAACTGTAGCAACAGTGTATTGCATATGGTATGTGTGATACACTAGCAAGAATCACGATGATAAAGTTTTTTTTTTTTTTAGTGCATTGCTATATCACACATAGATTATGTGATACCCATTGAAAGTTATCCAGTGCATAGCTATATTGCATAGGATATATGCGATACATGTACCAATATTTGTATTGCAACTTATTCATGCGATACAACATTGGTAATTTGGTAATATTTTTTGCTCAATTAGTATTTTTATAATTTTTTTCCTAAGTGTGGCAGACATGATAAAAGTTGTATCCATTTTCCAACTGAGGATGTGGTAGACTAGTTATTTTATGGGAAAATGTTACATTCAGTACCTACTAAATTTTTCACAAAAACACAATGATATCCTGTCTCTTTCTAGTCAATAAAAAAAGTTGACCATGTTAAGAAAATAGAAAAAATAGTCCTAGAAAGTGTGATTGGATATCGACCTCTTTAAAGTTTAAGTACCAAATTATATTTTGTATAAAATGCAGGTATCAAATTTGATATTTACCTTATTTTATCTTTATCATATAATTTACTTTGTGAAACCCGATAATAAGTATATACTAAAAACAAAACTTACAAAAAAAAAAAATTTTATTGTGAAAAAGTTAAATAAAGTTTTGAAACCATTCTTTCAATTAAATAATGCACATTGAATAGTTTGGAATAAAATCTAGAGGTTGAAAAAAGAAATATAGAGGTAAACTAAACAAATTACATTATATATAATGGTAATTATTTTTTAGTATAAAATAGTGTAAAATCCATGAAATGTCATTGTACTTTCTACAAATTGTTATATTGAATTTTTTTTTTTATTTTAACCATCATCACCATTGAATTTTCTCGAAAAGTCCAATTAAACCATAAATTTTCCATCATAAGACAATTGGAATCCTATATGGAACTTATACTTTATTATTTCTCCGATTAAGATATCTAGGTGTCATCTTAAATATAAATATTCTAAAAAAATCAATTCCTTTGTCTCTAAAATTCAAAATTATATATTTGTATGTATAAATTTAGCCACAAAACTTAATTTTATAACTTTAAAAAAGGATTTGCAATGCAACTAACTACCCGAACTTTACCCAAAAGAGCAATTAACTACCTATACTTTTAAATGATCAATTTACTAACTAATTCAACTTTTCGCGATCGTTTTTACTACCTCCATCAACTGCATAAATTCCATAATTCTTGCTAGACATTTTGACGAATAATTGGATGACATGTGTCGATATCAATTAAAAAAACACTTTTTTGAAAATTTATAGAATTAATAGAAAATTAAAAAGTGGAGATTAAAAAAAATAAAAGATGTGGGAATTTTATTAACAAGAACATTCATCTTTTTAATGAACTTGAATTGAATTCATACTTATCCCAACTCGATACTACAACAAACTCCAAAGTCCAAACTCCTTACATCCCAATTTCGTCTCACTTTATCTTTTGTTTCCATCTTTCTCTCTCAAATCGCAAAACTTTAATTTACCTTCAAATTGCAAAAACCCTAATATGTCTTGGATGTTCTTCAATCATCCAATGCCAAAGAAGAAGCAAATAGTGATGTATTACAAAACCTCAACTGCTCTCTAAACTCCTTTCATCGTACCTTCTTCAAGTGAAATCCATAACCCCTAAAATTGACAACACAACACTTGTTCTCTTCATAATCAGGCTTTGTTTTGTGCTGTTGGTGAATTGTAGTGAGTGAAGATGGTGGAGTTGAGACACTAGTGTTCTTTTGCAGTTTTGAAGGTGAAAGGAGATGATTCGATTCTAAAAGTTGGTGGTGGTTGGCTTGTGATGCATCGAGATTGGTTTAAAGGTCAGTAATAGTGATTTGTGATAGACTAAAAGTAAAGATGATGCTTTTCCTAATCTAAGGCCTGTTAGAACCCCAATATCATTAATCTTTTGCTTCAAAATTGATGGTGGAGATCGTAGATTTAGAAAGAAGTGTAGGATGGTTGGTAGCCATCGTTTAGAGAGAGAAAATGGTTGTTAGAAAAAAGATGGATTTTCTTGTTAAATTTTTTCTCAATCTTTTTTTTCCTTTTAAATCCTACTTTATAATTTTTTTATTATTTTTATAAATTTCAAGAAAATAGTTTTTGAGATTGACACATGTTACTCAATTATTCATCAAAATGTTTAAGTAGGATGACAAAATTAACGAAGTTGACGGAGGTAGTATAAGCGATCGTGAAAGGTAGTAAATTCATCATTCAAAAGTATACGTAGTTAATTACTCTTTTAGGCAAAGTTCAACTATTATTCAGGTCATTAACCCATTGGTATATTTCATTTTTGAATGTCATATGGTAAAAAGATTTTTGGGAATAATATGATTGGAATATTTTGAAAAGTTGAGTGGTTGTGATGGTCAAAATAAAAGTTCAATGGTCCATATAATATATGCTATAAAAAAAAAAAAAAGAAAGAAAGAAACAGTTGCATCTCTTACTCATTCGATAAAACAAATTATATTATATAACAATTTAATTACTTTATGGTCTAAATTATGAAAGATAAACACATATTGATGAATAATTATATTAAATATGAGAAAATTTTTATTATTTATTTTTTTGTATTGGAACTTTAGATGTAAAGCTTTAAAAATAGATGAAATTTAAATTTCATGTAGTTTTCAAAATAACCATTGATAGAATATAGTTTTCCTTTTGCTTGAATTTTAGAAGCAAAAGCAAACAATTCAATTCATTGAATAGTTCTCACAATATTCAATATTCAAGTTACAAATAATTTTAGAATGAAAAAAAAAACACAAATATATTATGTATTTTTTTATACTTTAACCAAATAGTTACTACAACTAAGGGTGTGTATAGTATAATTTGATTTTTCTTTTAAATTCAAACCTGATCATACGATTTAGTTCGTAATTTTTTTAACAAAAAAAAATCATTATTTGATATGGTCCGGTTTACAGTGCGAACCATTTTTTTACTCTTAATTAAAATAAATTCTATTAAAAAGTTTCTATGACATATTGCTTATCACTAATGTAAATATAAATAATAATATTTAAAATTAATTATTTACCTAAATAAATATGTCATACTTATAGTGGAGGAAAGATTTCATCCATTATAAAATTATAGTGGTAATAAACTATAATGATATACTATACTCGATAAAATAAGAATACGTTATCCCAATAAGAGACACAAGTTTTTATTTATTGTATCATTGATTATATAAACCAATAAGCAACTAAGTATTAGAATTGGATTAATTAGTAAGAGAAAAGGAAAAAAACTGTTTGGAACACTAAGGGACAAAATCTAAAGTTATTTTATTCGAAGACAAACCACAACAATTGAAATATGATATAACAATTCTAATTTTATTGTCATGAATGATACATATGTAAATAAAAAATGTAAAAATAATTAAATTTTTTTATAAAACAATTGAAAGAAAAAAAAAACATTTTTGAATTTTTTTAATAAAACATATAAAATAGTTCGATTTAGGATTTTGAACCAAATTATAAGCCATTTACTCTTTATTGAACCAAACCGTTTAAAAAAAGAATTGAAATTTTGTTGTAGTTCGATTCAGTCCTATTTACTTCGCAATTTTGTCATTTATTTTTTTGCACAAACATAGCTATAGACAAATATTCATTGTTTTGAAAATCATAAGTCAAATATATGATTTTATGAGTTTATAATTTTATATATTTTTTCTTAATTAAAATGGATGAAAAATTATTATGGTACAGACTTTAGGTAAAATTATGAATTTAGATATATGATTCTATACGTTTATGATTTTATAGATTTTGTATGATTCTGTACGACTCTAATATACAAGTGAATAATAAAATCGCTATTTTAACAATCATATAAATATCTAGTTTATAATCATACAATCCATAAAACTATAACTTGAATAAACATTCATCTATTTATAGCGATTTAAGATAACAAAAAAATGATGAATAATTAAAATATGTTCGGTTAAAAAGAATAATTAAAATATGGCTTAATGTCAAATTTGGTATTTAAACTTTGCTGAAAAGTGCAATTGTGTACTTAAAGTTTAATTTAATACTTAATTGAAGTTTTTGTGTACACACATGCTACCTCAACTAACTTTTTTAAGTCCGTTACCCGACATGACACTTTCAACCAATAGAAACATGCTACATGTCCAAGTATAATATATTTAATATTCACAATAATTAAAGTAATAACCATTATTATTATGTTATTATATTTTTATTATCTTCTTTTAGACAAAATATTTTTATTTTCTTAAGAATGTAAAGGACTTCTGCCTAACAAAACAAGCTAGCCCAATTAAAGGTTTTGAGGCTACACAAATGAAAAATAGTATTTCATTGATTCATTTCAATATACAAAGATAAACTTTTATATATAACTTTCAGAAAAAAATATTCTAAGAAAGTCATATCGCTCACAAAATACTAGCTTAAAAACACTAAGCTACTTCCACAAAAATAGCCAATAATAATGGTATTCCATAAATAGTAAAAACGTGTCTATCCAAACTTCCAAATATGAAACCTATAATTTCTCCTCCATTTTTTCTATTGACACCCCCACAAAGTTGGTGCATAGATGCCTTCAATGCCTAACTTGATTGTTGAGTTATGGAATGTCTTACGAGAAATAGTGTTAGTAAGGATATCCGCCAACTGATCTTTTAATTATACAAATGGAAACTGAACTATTTTTGCTTCAAGTTCTTTTTTTTTTTTTTTTATAAAATGTCGATCTACTTCAATATGTTTTGTTCTATCATGTTGGACCTAATTTTGTGTAATCTCTCTAGTTGATTTATTATCACAAAATAGGTTCATTGTACAATTGGATGAATATCCAATTTCTTCGAATAACCTCTTGGGCAAAAGAAGTTCGTAAAGTCCCTTAGTCATGCTTTTAAATTCTACCTCTACACTAGACAATGCAACCACTTGTTGTTTCTTACTTCTCCAAGTAACTAAATTTCCACCCATGAAAGTGAGATAACCTAATGTAAATCATTTATTAATACTACTTCCAGCTCAATCTGCATCTATACAGCCATTAACATTTAAATGTTCATATTTTTTGAACATAGGTCCTTTTCCTGGAGATGACTTCAAGTATCTCAGAATTCGAAAGATGGCATCCATGTGATCTTTGCTTGAATTATGCATGAAATGACTCACTAAGCTTATGACATAGGCAATATCCAGTCTAGTGTAAGATAAGTAAATCAATTTTCCTACAAGTGATTGGTATCTTTCTTTATTTGTAGGTGTTTGGTCTGGGTGATCTCCTAATCCATGATTTTGAACCATTAATGTGTCTGTAGGCTTACAATCAAGCATTCCCATTTCTGTTAGCAAATCAAGGTTTTATTCCTTTATGATAAAAAAATACCTTGATTTGATCTAGATACTTTAATATCCAAGAAGTACTTTAATCTCCCAAGTTTCTTCATTTCAAACTCAGCAGCTAAGTGTTCCTATAGACTAACATCTCCTCCTTATCATTTCTTGTAATTATCATATCATCAACATAAATTATCAAAGCTTTCACCATCCTTTCTCGATGTTTCGTAAAAAGAGTATGATCAAAATTGCTTTGTTTGAAGCCATGCCTTTTCATTGCTAAACCGAATCATTCAAACCATGCTTTAAGAGACTATTTAAGTCCATAGAATGCCTTCTGTTATTTGCATAAAACTCTTGTTTGTGACAAACTAACAAAGCCAAGTGGTATGTCTATATAGACTTCTTTTGCTAGGTTCCCATGTAGAAACACATTTTTTACGTTAAACTGGTGCAACAGCTAATCAAGATTTGCAGCAATAGGCAGCAAAACTCTGACAGTGTTCAACTTTGCTACCGACGAGAATGTTTCATGATGATCTATACTATATGTCTGAGTATATCCCTTCACCACTAATCTCATCTTGTATCTTTTATCGACCCTTCTACCTTATGTTTAATAGAGAATACCCATTTGCATCCCATAGGTTTTTTTCCTTCAGGTAATGGCATAAGCATCCATGTACCATTTCTTTGTAATGTTGTCATCTCTTCATTTTTTGACATGACCCATTAGGGTTTATTCAAGGCTTCTTATATGTTATTCTGAACCTATTCAATTGAAAAAGTGTGTACGAAGGCTTTAAGCGGTGGTGATAATCTTTGGTACATACATGGTTGGCAATTAGATACGTTGTCTTCTTATCTCCAACAACATCTAGCGAGTACCGATGTCACGCCCCGAGGGATACCCTAAATGTGGCAATCCACCGTACGCAATACTAAAGCCTAGGAATGACTAACTCAGTCACGCAAATGCTTCCATATCATGTACAAGGCGTACATCACAACCAATAGAATGCATCGAAGTAGCATAATTTATATTGATAATAATTAAGTAACAAGGCAAGGAGAATACTTATCATAAAATATAAATATGGTATATTACAATTCTTAGGGGTGTATCCCTCTATTGTCTTCAAATCAAATTAGATACACTCTTAAAATTTCTAAAACACTAATATAGAATACATTACATATAAGGAACCTTACAAAGTAACTTTATCTTATGTTCCCATTGCCTTCATAAAAATTGAACATCCTTCTATAACTTCCTTAATGTCATGATCTTCGATTTAAGCCACGAATATACCAGTTTTAACAAAATCTATAGGGATATAAGCTTACAACTAGCTTAGTGAGGTATTACTTTTTATTCACACCATGGTTTCAAACAAGTTCATTTAAATTTTCACACATATGCTATACATACAATGCAACAATCACGTGATTACACAAATATATATAGTTATCCGAAAACCATATATAGAACGGATTTACCCCTCCGTATCGAAGGTTAGGGAATCGGTGTTGAAAATCTACGACCTTCTACTGCTAGTCTCCAGGTCCCCACCTAAAGCGTTCGGTTGGCTCAGCTCCAAACCTAGATTTGCATTTCTCGGGCGATTTGAATTCTCTAGGAAGAAACATGGCCCGTGATCCACCACGATAACAGCCAATCCAACTCTATACGTAGGAGTGGCAACCTTCTGAAAGAGATGTGACTCGATGGATGCTATGCGTGAGTGTTTTATTTTTCTTAAGCCAAACTTTATTAAGGTTTATTAGGGGCGATCAATCAATTTGGCAAGCAATAAGTAATCATATGAGTAAACAAAACACTTAAACAGGCAATTTGAAGTTACGATATTCTTAATTCTCATTTTACATATAAGCGTAGAATCACATATATATACATATCCCTGAATTCCCCATACATATCCATTTTTATCTTTTCTTAGTATATTAATGCCACTACTTTATACGCACAAGCAAGGTAATGAAATTAAGATGAATAACTCACTCGTCCATTTCGCAATCTTCTTAGTCATAGAAATCCTCAGGCAGGGTAATGTTGTTTCCTTCGTCACCTAAACAAAAGAAATACCCGGGATGAGTATTTCATAGAAATTCTACTTAAACTTTCTAATTCTATTTCACTATTTTCATCAAAATCACATAGAATGAAATTCCAATTTAAAATGGCCATAACTTGCTCATTTTAACTCGGAAGTTCACATATAATATACCTTTTTCTATATATTCGAAAAGATCTATCTATTTTTAAGGTTATCTTTGTCATATAAGGCCACTTGGGTTCCAAAACTGTAGGGTATAGATTTAAAACGAAATTTTCTAGATTTATGAAACAATTTTCCAACTCACCTTCATTTAAAAATCCTTTAATATAGATAAATATATGATTGATAAATCCCTTTAGTATATAAATAAGCTCACTTTATATGCAAAAATTCTAATGGTAGTGTTTCAACAATTTATTTCATAAAACAATTTATTTTGAAGTGTTAAAACTTAACTTGACAAATTCCCTTTTCAAGTATTTTGAAGAATCTTTATATTTTCCTAAGTTATTATAAATGAGTATATTTTTATTTTATTTTCTTAATTCCTCTTTCCAAAACAAGTAAAATTCCCCTTTAACTTTGGTCTTTTATAATTTCTACTTCTAGTGATAAAAGATCAAAGTTATCAAAAGTCTATTAAATTGTTAATCACTTATTTATAAATTTGCACTTAGAATGGTTTTAGAAAATAAGTCTTTTCTTTTTATATTTCTTGTTTAAAATATAAGTTCTTATTTTCTTGGTCTTTTATTTCCTGTACAAATTTTATTTGAAAAGAATCCTCTTTATTGTTAAAATCCTTTGTTTTTGATCTTATCATATTTGTATTCTTTGAAAATAAGTTCCATTGTTAGAAACTTGAAAATCATCATTTTTCTAAGCGGGTTTATAACTTTATAGGTTAATTTTTATCTTAACTTTGAAAATTAGTTTGCTTCTTAGTTTTGCTATGGAGTTGAAAAGAGTTTAATCTTAAGCTTTTTGTGAAAACTTTGAATACTAGCAAATTATTTTACAAAAACTTAGGTGACCATATTATAAAAAAAAAGTTTTTATTTCTTATGTTTCATTGGTAAAGCTATCTTTGTTATTTGAGAAAACTTGTATTACTTCTATTTCTATATTGTTGATAATAACTCCATTATTTAATGACAAGTAACATAATATAAAATTTAGTTTTAAGTTCTTTTAATAAAGAGAAATTCTACTTTTAATTTAGTTGAGACAATATCATTATGTACATGCAAGTACTATGAGCATGTAAAATAATAAGAATATGAGAAAATACTAGAAACAATAATAATAAGCAAAGATAAAAATATCAAGTATTGGGAACCTTAACTTCATCAAGGTATCCTGGTCAAGTATTGGGAACCTTAACTTCATCAAGGCATCCCGGGACTAAGAATAGACTAGTCCGAAAAAGAATAAAGAAAATAAAGAAAAGATTGTTTTGACTTGATATGGACAAGTCTAAGACCAAAAAAACTAGTCTTAAAAATAACATGAAATAAATAAATTGTAAAGCATGAAATTACATAAATAACAAGTGAGCTTATATGCTCTAAAGATTTTATATAAATACATAAATATATTTAGTTAGATATGAATAAGAAGTTAGCATAATAATAACAATGATAATAACGAATAATAACAACATATATCATATCAAGATAATAAAATAGGATTTTCATGTGTAAGAACAAAACATGAATATGTTGTTGTTTTTACTACTGATGTGAGTTTCAAAACAACACCATAGTCATGTTAAGTTACATGATATGAATAAACTAAATGGTTGGAAGAAATTTTACCTAAAGTGTTTATGTGGTGTGAAGATGGTAGTGAATGTATGATTATGTGGTTATTTGAGAAACGGTAGTTGGATTGTGTATAGAGAGAAATTTTATTAGTATTTAATAAAAGAGAGTTTTGGTAGAGGAAAATTTTATGGAGAGTGTTTGTGTAGAGAATTTGAGAGAGTTTTGGTAGTAGAATGAGTTGTGCGAAAGAATGAAGGAGGAAGGGGGTATTTATAGAATTTTGGAGTGAAAATTAGATATAATTAAATTAATTAAAAAAATAAATGGGGAGTGAAGAAAGAGAGAGAGAATTGGACGGCAATTGTGAGGAAAGAGAGAGAAATTTGATTAAAAATTAATTTTAGAAGAAAAGTATAAGAGAAGTTTAGTAATATGTGGTGTAGAATTTTTATGGGAAAAGAAAATTGTAAGAAATAAGCATGTAGGTGTAAGAATAGGTAGTAAGAAAAAGTAGAGATAGAAGAATAGTAATGAATAGCAGAAAAGTATTATGAATAGTAAACTAGACAATTAAAATACCGGTAGTAATAAAAATACGTGTATAAATGCAATATTTGTAATTTTAAAATACCAAAAAATTATAAAACTGATATTTTTGAAAACCTTATATTTTTAGGAGTCTATCGGTATTAATGGAATATTTTTACCGTCAGGTGTACCGAGGCACGATTTTTGAGAACTGATCCCGTTCGGATTCGAAAGACACTAAAATTTTACGAATATGATATTTTTAAGCTTTCCTATATTATTACGAACTATTATCAATAATTATTTCAATTTCGTTGTTTAGGGTTTAAGAGTGCGGGATTGCCGGATCATAAACACTAAGGGTTGTTGTAAGCTTTGTTGACTTTTAAGATTCCAGTTTGACTTTCGGTTTTTGGTTGAGTTATTCGTAAGATCATAAAATTTTGGAGTTTTGCTCGTATTATATTTTTAGTTTAACGTCTACGGTTTATCTCATTTTATTTGTGATTAATTAATTTTTTTAGTTCTCGGGATCGTTTAACTAAGTTTAGGGTTAAGGGTTGACTTAGTTTGACTTTTGGTGAAATTTGAAACTTTTGATTCTAAAATTCACCGAAAGATTTAAGATCTTAGTATTTCGTTGTTGAGCATTATTGATCCGCTGAAAATGATCTTATATTTATAAAAGCGAATTCTCCAGCAAGTGTACTGGATCGAATCAAGTAGTAAAAGGATGAGTGAGTATCGTTCCCACGAGGAAAGTTTAAGTACTAAACTGTTGTTAGTTTAATTTAATATTTAGGTAAAAGAATTTAGATGAATTGTTTACGAACACTGCTTTATCTATTAATAAAATTTACTTAATCTACTCGAATACTCTTAATCTCAGAAACTTATATGACAATAGAGTGAGAACAAAGATCAAATCCTAGTTTTTACTAAACAAGTTGAATATAAGTTATACTGACTATTAGATCTCTTGCAAATTCAAGTGGAACTATCAAAATTAACCTTAGAACAATCCCGTAACTTCCTTACTTGAATTATCAAAGGAATCAAATTTACAACTAAGAACCTCCCGATTCATTAATTGCTTAGTGCCTTAAATTGTATTTCTCCTAATTCCTTAGCAAGAATCCAACTTAATTACATTGCATTTTTCACTAAGATAGTTCCTAAATCAGATAAAATATCTCAACTTCCGCATCTTGTTGTTATATCCACATTTATGAAGTCCAGTAAAATCAGATTTCTCTCCCGAGCAATCTTAATTTCTAATTAAACAAGATACTTCCACATACAAGGTTAATTATAGGACAAACAACGTGAATTTTACAAAGTTCTAACAATCTTATAACACATCTCAACAATTGTGTGAGCAAATCTCAAATTAAATCACATTCCCACTGTAAGAGTTTAACAAATCATTAAAATGTGTACAAAAAATATTTCAATTAGATAAACTAGACTCATTATGAACATAAGATAATAAATTCAGATCATATAAACATAAAAACTTAAATTGAGAAGATAATCTCACCGTACAAATTAGTCTACAACGATAATCTGATAAATCTTGAACAATTAATAACAAAGTTGCATTCTGGATCTAAGGTTTTTGTCTAAAACTATATTGTTCTCTCTATTCTAAAGAAAGTCTCCAAACTATCATATCTCCTGTGTCTCCTTATCTCTCCTCCACTTTCCCTTTTTAAAACAAAATAACATATACGACATCTGGTAACTTTCAAATCCAATGCCTGCAATTTTAAATTCTACACTGGCGGTATAGAAGCAGGCGTTAAACATTTTTGAACTGTGGATTCAAACGCCAGTGTAAACACTAGTGGCTTTGAATGATGATTGGCCGGCGTTGTGTAACGCCGGTGGCGTTGAATGATTTTCGCGCTGCTTGATTTATCATTGCAACGCCGGCGGTATAGCTCCTGAATTTACCAGCATTTGAGTATTTATGCCCTGTTTGCTTTGTTTTAAAGCCTATTCCAAGCTCAAAGTTTATTTCCACCAATGATTGCTTCTCCAAATCCTCTATAACATGAATTAGCCAAATTGCCAAATCAAAGTACCAATTTTTCACATTTCCACAAGCATAAACATATTATCTATCAAATAAGAGATGAAAAGTGTATAAATTATGAGTTTATCAGTTATTTGGATATATTGTCTTGATTTGCATGTTACGAATCAGATAGATGATTTGATTGGTGTACGGATGTCAAATTAACCGATAGCTGGATTTTCTATTTTGTTTTGAAGGTTCTCTTTTTCTCAAGATTAAGAATTCTCCTATTTGACCTTATTTAGAATTTGGTTTTAACTTGGGTCGATTTTTAGGGTTTCGATTTTGGTGTTAGACTTCTAGGATTTTTTTCTAAGAATTATGAAAATTTTAGGGGTTTACAACCGAGTTGGTAGCTTGTCATGTTGTTAGGTAATCTATAGACAATAAAGCCACTAGAATCGCCAGGAGAAGAATTTAGAGATCGTACCTCTAGAATATTCTTAGGAGAGTGGTTATGTACTAAAATGGGAGAAATGGGCTGGTCTTAGTCAGTTGAGAGCTCTTGTTCTAATTGAGGTTCTTGCCTAGTCGAGGGTTGTTCTTGTTCACCTCTTGTTTGAGAGACATCATTTTCTTCTTCTTATTCTGCTATAAGATTCTTCCAACTACTTTGACTATCATCATGTCTTGATTCCAAGCTGGTGTTTTCAAAAGGTAGCCAATTTTCCTAAATGCTCTTATTCTATTCTCCATGAAGAGAAGAATTATAATCTATTTTTTGAACAAGATTTCTTTTTTTTCCAAAAATGTGACATCTATTGTAGTATAGAAGCAGCATATAGTATTAGGATTATAGCACCAATAACCTTTCTCATGTGCCCTAAATCCTAGAAAAAACACAATGAACAGCGCATGGATCCAATTTTGTTCGTTGGTTTTTTTTTTTGAAGATGAACATAAGCAACACATCTAAAACTCTAGGCGGAAGCAGTAAAATTGAAGGTAATTGCACATGGTGAACAAGAGCTTGTAGTGGAGTCTCAAAGTTCAAAACTTAAGATGGCATTCGATTCAATAAGTAAATGACAGTGACAACTGCATCCACCCAGTATCGTTAAGGTGCATATGCTGATGTTAAAAAAACTCTTATTGTTTCAAGAATGTGTCTATTTTTCATTTCTGCAACACCATTTTGTTGTGGCGTATGAGAATAACTGGTTTCATGAAACAAACCATGTGCTTGAAAATATTCCTGAAACTCCTTATTCTCATATTCTCCACCATTATTAGATCGAAGAATTTGAAATTTATCTGAAAATTGTGTTCTTATCATATTATGAAAAGAACAAAAGTCTCTGAGCGCTTTACTTTTATTTTTTAATACATAAAGCTAAGTCATTCTTGTGCAATCATTCACAAATGTTACAAACCATCTGATTCCTAAAGAGATTGAAATATAAGCTAGACCTCAAACATCTGAATGCATTAATGTAAATGGTATCTTACATCTTTTCAAACTTATTGGATAAAGGATACGGTGACTTTTGGCCAAAATACAACTCTCACATTTAAAAATAGATTCATGTCAATTAGAGAATAAACTTGGAAACAAGTGCTTCAAGTATGAAAAAAAAAAGATATCAAAGTCTATAATGCCACAACCAAATCTGTCTTTCTTGGTCACCAATTCGACCCATAGTATTTGCTTTACGATTAAAATCATCCATGTAATACATCCAATTTCTTTTAGTACCACGACTAATAATCTCTCTGTTGAGAATATCCTAAAACAGATAAAAACTTAGATATATTAATACAAAACAATTCAATTTCTCAATCACTTGTCCTATAGATAATAACTTGTTTGAGAGAGATGGGACCAATAGGGTATTTGATAAAACAAAAGAAGGTGTAAATGCCACTATTTTGGCCCCTGCAACTGGATATGTCACCCCATTAATGTTAGCAACACGAGTTTGTTTTGGTTGACTAGTTTCAACTAAGTCTTTTATATCAAAAGTCATGTGATCACTTGCTCCTGAATCAATAATCCAATCATTGTCACCTGAATAATTTCAAGCAATGAATTTATTTACAACAGTAAGACAGGTGTTCTCTTGTGATATGGTAGTTGGAGAAGAGTTCCCTTGTGGTATAAGGGATAGTTGAGATTCAGTATTTGTGAATGCAACTTGGCCATTATTTTCTACTATACCAACTCCAGTTTTCTTTTTCCCTTTGAGTTCATCCCACCATTCTAGATATCCGTATACTTTTAAAACAAGTACCTTTGGTATGTTTCATATTCCCACAATGTGTGCAATCTCTACCTTCTTCGAGTGACTTTGACTTCATTGAAGCATTAGGTTTCCTATTAGGCAAAGTCTGAAATGAAAGCTATTGCCGTGACTTTTGCCCACCCTTTGACAGCATAACTGTCCTAGTATCTCTTTCTCCTCTTATTAACATCACTGCTCGCAATAGATCTTCAATACGAATGAGTGTACATGCTTGCTCTACTCCACTATAGGAAATGGTTATGTTTGAAGCACGTCTCCTCGAATCTTATCAAGCTAATCATCTAGTTCATCTAGGAAAGATACAATCTATCCTCTTGCAAAACAGAGTTATACTTTTGTAGGTTAGTCTCACACATCATGGGGTTCGGATGACAAAAATCAATCTCTCTTTAAAAGCCTTATAAATTGTTATAGTATGTTTCCATAGATCCTCCACCTTGTTTAAGTTTCATCACCTTTCACCTAAGAGCATAGACCTATGGGGTATCATTGCCATCGAAAAATGTCATAGCAACAGTACCCCACACGGCTTTTGCCGTTGGGAATATGATATAGTTACCAATAAATTTTGGATCCATAGAATTAATCAACCATCCTTTCACCACCGCATTCTCAATTCTCCATTTTCTGAAAGTAGGATCATTCTCTTTAGGTTGTGGAAGATCTCCATTTATATATCCCAGTTTATCCTTGCATGAGATGTATATCTCAACAACTTGGGACCGAAGACCATAATAGGTACCATTCAACTTGATACCAATTATTGCTTCACTAAGCTCCTAACCTAAAGAAGTTGGTGTTGTTATCTGATTCAACATTTGTGATATTCTAGACCAAAGGTCTTCAACAATTGAATTCTCTCCTTGAGAATACTCTATTAAGGAAGAATGGTCTTCCATTTCTCTCTCTCTCTCTCTCTCTATCTATCTTTTTTTTAAACTGAGTCATAGAATCTATGCTTTGATACCATGATGAAAAATGGCATTTCATTCATTCATTTCAATATACAAAGATAAGCTTTATATACAACTTTCAGAAAGCTATTATAAGAAAGTCATATTGCTCACAAAATACTAGCCTAAAAGCACTAAATTACTTCCACAAAAATAGCCAATCATAATGGAATTCCATAAATAGTAGAAATTGTGTCAATCTAAACTTTCTAATATGAAACCTATAATTTTTCCTCCATTTTTTCTATTGACAGCTCACGTTAACACATACTATCCTTTTAAGGTGTTCAACTTGAATTATGAGCTATCCAATTAAATAATATATAGAAGATTACTGGTTAATAATTTAACAATATGGGACATTAGTTTCATACGAGCTAATTTTTCCAATCATTTCAAATGAAGAAATGCATTGGCCCTCTCGATCTCTTGAACTTTCTCTCTCTCTCTCTAGTCTTTCTCCCGCTACTTATATCTTCTCTCTCACTCTCGACACATGCACTCTCTCTAGTATAGGTGAGTAAACTTGATGGGCGAAAACTTTTGCCATGTGAATTATTACGTTCGTTGATTTCTAGTTTATGCTGGCCTTCACTTTTTGTTCAAGTCTTATCAGATTCTTCAATCCAGCCTTCACCTTTGAACATTGGTTTATAACCAATCTAAAATAGGTTGTGACCTCAAGACAACATTGACATCGGCATGCATGACATTCTTTAACTTTTCCTTGAAATCTTGTAAGGAAATACATTCATGGCAGTATAATGACTTGAACTATACATATATAGATGAAAGATTCTAATTTTTTGCAACCCAAAAGCCAAAAATGAAAAAGAAAAAAAAAATTGGAATTGTGAGAGTTATACGTTGCTTAGGATAAGAGATGATGTGAGCCAACGATAGTTATCAGGTTTATGGAATTTAAAACATAGTCGTTGAGGACAACAACGGCAATGATGTTATGCTCATCTAGTTGGATCGTTTATGAAGACTGCTATTAATAATAAGAAGCAACACCGAGTCCTTGCTTCGAGCTACTTGAAATTGAGCCAAAAGTCCAAGGTTAAGCGATGACTATTAACCATTCGACTCAAAGTTGCCAACTTGAACCTGCAATTTTCAAACCAAGAAGATAGCCAATGTGTGTAGCGTAGTGTATTAACCGAACTCGAACGTCTTGCTTCTATTATCCATGGGACTTGCTTGAATAAGTTTGAGCTTCTTCTGAGCACTCCAAGTTATGTTGAATGAAACTTTGGCATTTAATTGTGCAGTGGAGAAAGTTTCAACTTGATGGTAAAGAAATTTAGAGAGTGTGAGATCCTAGAGAGAGAAAGTCCTTGTGATTGAGGAATAATTATTTTTCTCAGTTCTTAAAATATTGTTTTGTATTTTTGCAAACATAAATCCAGGATATGAAATTGAAAATTTGAAAAATATCCCATATGAAAAACAAATGAAAAGAAAAAAGTGAAGTTCCACATTTTTTTTAACAACTATTCCTATCTTTATTGTGTAATTGGATATTTGTGATTGAAATGGTTAAGATTAGAAGAAGTATAGGTTAGAAGTTTATTAGTTAGGCTAGCTTAAACGTGATGTATATTAGGTGCTAAGCTTGAATGTAAGTTTAAAATTCTTTTAAATAATAAAATAATATTAATTATAATAAAATAAAATAAATTATAATAAAATATAATTAAAAATTAAAAAGTTACCACATCAGAACGAAAATAAAATAGAAATATATAGATGCCACATCGGATGATACATATCATTGCACTTTTTAGCAAATTTTAAGTACTAAATTCAACATTAACTCTTAAAAATATTATTATATAGTTACACATATTTTACATTATATAGAATATTCCTTAATTCTATTAAATTATAACAATGATTTTTATATACAATAAATGTTTCTTTTGAAAATTACATATAAATTTCTTTGAAAAAGTATTTAAACAAACAACTAAAATGGTCACTCCAAAATGAGAAAATAATTTAACATTTTATTATTCAATATTATTTACACTAAGAGACAATTTATTCATTATCAAACCTGATGAACCTTGGGTTGTGACCTTCTATCTTATAGTTCGTTTGGTTCATCGTTTTTAGGTCGTTTTGTCATTTTATTTTTGTTGTTTTTAAATAGACTACTTATAAAAAATAAATACAAATGAAAAATAAACATTTTTACTCATAAACAAATCAAATAAACTAGATACAAATAAAATACATATAAGATATAAATATTGATCAAATACAAATAAAAATTAGACAATCTAAACAAACCTTTAATAGTCTATATATTATATAACTCTTAAGGCTCTAGTTTATCTTACCAAACCTACAGGGCATGGGTTCGGACTTCGAACTAGGACCTTCTAACCTTAATAGTCAATACATTGAGGAGCTCTTAAGGCTCTACCTTATCTTACCAAAGACAAACTAGAAGTCCCTCTATGGATGCGTAATGCTTTTGCATATGTAATCACCCTAATTTTACATAACATAATTATAATCATTATTTAAAATATAATATAGAATTATAAAAAAAAACTATAATAAAAAGTCAAAAAAATCACTCCCAATTTTTCACAAATTAAGAAAATTATTAAGGTATAAACAAAATTGATTATAGTTAGAAAAATTAGAATTTTTTTAAACAAATGATGATCGATGATAAATCAATCGTTACAAAAAAATACAAAATCAGTTTTCTTATAGTTCAATAGTTAGAAAATAAATCCTATATTCGCTAAAATAATAAAACAATGATTTTTGAATTAATTCTAACATTTTACAATCTTAAAATATCTTTAGAAGAGTTATAAACACCAATTATTAAAATAAATAAATTCATAGAACATGATTCTACAACACGAATCAATGACTCAACAAATAGTTGTAGTTGACTTTAAATTTCGAAATACAATAAAAGACGATTAAATTTTTACAACCTATTAGTTATACAAAGATGGTTTAAAGATAAATCAATAGAATTATGAAATATGCAAAGAGATAAAAAACTGATCAATACTAAAGAATATAAACCCTAATTAAATATTTGAATTACATCAATACTTTAGTTAGAATATTTTGAGTTTATAGAGAATAAAAGTCTAATTTATTTAGTGTAACTTCAGTATTTTTGTAACTAGTAAAATAAACTGAATAGTAAATGTAAAATAAATATTAAACTTATAACCATATAAAAACTCTAAAATAAAACTACGAGTAGTAGTGAGCCTGTATATGGTTTCAAACCTTAAGACAAAGTTTTCTAGATAATGTTAAATACTACTAATAAGATTTTATAATGGGTATTGAAAACTTAAGATACAAGAATAACTTAGTTAAGATTTGAAGTGCAATAAAGAGTAAATAACTAATAACGCTTATAGTTAGAAAATGATAATCTAAAGATAAACCGTTAGGGTTTTAAATACATAATAAAAACATAAAAAAATCTATAACTAATAATCTAGATTCCAAATAAATATTTGGATCACACCATTAATTTAGTTAGAGTACTTTTAAGCTATTAGAGCCTAAAACGAAAATTGACCTATTAAGCTTAGAAAACTCTAATCGGTTGAAATAAAATCCAAAAAAATTAATCGCTTAAACTTTAAACCCAAAGTTGAACTCAATAACAATCTATAAAATTTGTAGGACTCTATATAAATTTTTGGAGATAAAACTCCTAAATATTTGTCATATTTGTACTCGTTTAACTTAATAAGCTATCCTAAAATCTAGATAATTATTAACTAACTAATATTATATTAATATATATGTATATATACGGTGCAAATTGCACCAAAAATTTGGTGGGAAGTGCCTTGATTTTTCCAGCTGAAATCCCGTTCAACTTACACAAATAATGCACAATTAAAGTGAACAATTACAACAGATACACACCAATTAGAATTATCCATGTGGACAGCACAATTAATGCATGAAAATTGCATGGAAGACAATCAAAATTCGGTGGGAAATGCATCACTTTCTGACAAAAAACTTGCAACCCATCTTTACCTATTTATACATATTAATGCAAATAAAACAAACCCATTTAAAAGCTCAACCATAATACCAAAACAATAACTCAAATCACATACAAACACAACCCTAAATCGTGCATAAAATTATCCAACAACAACAATAAAACACACTCACACAACTCCATTAAAGCTTAACAATAAGCTTGGGAAAGGAAGAAAATAAGGTGAATAATTTCTTTTTTAGTTACCGATATGTTAGAACACTAGCTTAGATAAAGTTTTATTGATCCTAGATTCAAAAACAACTCAAAAAAGAAGTTCAAAATATCCAAAACAAGGTAAGTTTCAATAAAACCCTAGTTACACTCTTTACTTACATAAAACAAAGATTATATGCATATTGATGTGTTATATGATGATATACGTATATATATATCATGTATAAATACTTAGGAATAAGTGAGAAACAAGTTAGATGTGGAAAATCATCAAAAATTGGATCAAACACGCGAGGAAGACGATAAATAGTAACACTCGCAGAAGAGCACGGGTACTACACTGCCAGATGAACTAGTCGTGTGTCTCTCGGCATTGAATTGCATCGTGTTTCCAGAAGAACATGGCTAGTACACGGTTATGTACCTAGTTGTGTTCCTCTCGACTTCATATAAAAAAAATAAATTATAAAATTTGTTTTCTTATTTCCGAATATTATTGATATTATTATTATAATTATTATTATTGTTGTTGATGTTACTATTGTTATTGTTATCACTATTGCTATTATTATTATTATTGTTATGGTCATTAAGATTAGTATTATTTTTATCAATGTTATTATGAAAATTAATACTAACATTAATAACATATCATCATCATCATCATTATTGCTAATATTAGTATACTTTGTAATAAGAATAAAATTAAGATAATTGTAACTTGTTTTATGTAGAAATACATAAGAATAAAAATTTAAATGAGTTAAAATTATGAATAATGTGATTCGTAAAAATGAGAAGATAATTATATGAAGTAGATTAAGAGAAACACGATGAAACTAAACAAATATTCATTGCTATAATAGGTTAACTAAAGAATAGTATAAAAATGATGATAATGGTAATGATAAAATATCAATTCATTGAATATAGATTCTACAACTACCCAATAAAAATATATAAATATCAAACAAGATCAAGAAAAGAAAAATAAAAATAAATATTTAATAATAATGTGTTATCATAGGACCATTAAAAGACTAATATAGTAATATAAAGAAAACCAAATACCAGTATATGACACTTAGACACTCATAGGAGTTTAATTATATAATTTATGTTGTATTGATGAATATATCTATCCATCTCAATAGGTGACCTTGATACTTGTGAAGATTTCCCCATTGATTATCACGATTAGCCAGTATAAACAGGTGAGTAACTTTGATCTTATCATATTGTTTGTGCTTGTAGGATTACTGCACCTATAATAATATTTTCAATTGATATGCATGCGGGATTGGGTATATTGCATGATGTATGGTGTATGCTTGATTATCAAACTATACTATTATAAGTGATAAATCTATTGTATGATAATTACTGTATGAAGCATGTTGATGATGTATGTAAATTGTATGACCACCTTAAACCTGATTAAAAATTATTGGTACCATAAATGAAATGAACATGTATTGCTCGATTTGCATAAACAACATTTGAGTAAGTGGCAGCCTACTACATGTTAGTGTTTCGAATCTATGGTAATGCTTGGTTTATCTAGGCCAAAAGCTATTAGTTATTCACAAGATTATCTTAGTTCTATTGATACCATAGGAACTAAATGGTAGATGAAGGACGCCACTTATGGTATTGCTTGAAATGACTAGCACTTAGTAGAGATTCTAAGGCTAAAAATAGGAAATGAGCATTAAGATATGTTAAACTTAAAGTAATAATTAAAGTGAGTATTGTTGTTTTTTTGTATGCTTGGTCTCTCTTGGGTAGGTGGGCTATAGTATTGTGTTCCTTTTCAACCCCAATGAGAGAGTGTAAATCTTTATCCTATTTGGATTCCGGATCTCCAAACTTGTACTGTATATATGATTGATTATTGCATGGCATATGCTTGATAATTAAACTTGTCTGTTATTGTTTGATTTGTGGTCTGGTTAAGTTATCTCATTAAGTCCATGGTTTGCTCACCCCCTAACAGTTTTTTTTTTTATTATGCAGGATTAATACTAGTTAAGAATTGGGCTAGGAATGTGTGAAGAGAGCTTCTCTAACAAACTTTATTGAAGATAGAAATATAGGTTATGATAAACTTATAATGTAAATTAGATAAATTGTATAATAATTGAATTCATAAGTTGTAAGTTTGAACCCCATTTTCACTATTTCGTAGGGATACCATTCTTTGCGGTCTTAGTAGAAAGTGGAAAATTGGATTCCATAATTGAAATCCAATAATATAATTATATGTAAATACCTCACTTAGATGATAGACTTTAATAAATAGGCAGAGTCTTGTACACTTTGACTTATATAACGGCTCTCATAATATAGGTGTACACGTGGTATGATAGCTTTAGAATAATCTTATTAGACCCCCTTTTGAGGCATGACAACATACTTTAGGCATCATGGAAGAAACAAGTTAGGAGACAGAAAAATTGTTCGTTAGCCTAAGCAACTGCCGCATCATCCCCCTACACATAGCTTGTGTCAATTATAGGATTTCCCAATTCTCAAGAACTATACCAAAATCCTAGATGATCTCTCTATGGTAAGACCGGACAAGTTTCTTTGAGAGTTTGATTGAAATAGACTGCAAAGATAATCATCCATTAATTGAAAAGAGAATACGATACAATGTGATGGAAATTCTTTGATGATATTTTTTGTAATCTGGAGAGGATGACATCGTGGGACATGGAAAGTAGTCATTATGCATGTGATACAAAAACATTAGTAAATGGTATATAGAACCCTCTATTTAGTTATAGTAACACCCTCTAAATAAGGAAAAGGAAATTAAAAATGCCCAAAAAAGTTCAATATCAAATATCAAACCCTAACCTAAATCCCTAATCTCTATTTTCCTTGAAATCACATTTTTTTACTCCAAATTTTGTAAAATCCACACATCTATACCCTTTAGTTATCCTCTGATTTCTCCATAGATTTTTCACTCAAATTCACTAAACCTTAGGAGCCACGAATGTATCTCTTCTCCTTATTTTTTTTTTCGTAATTTACATTTATTTTGCAAATTTTAGTAAAATAATACTCCATTTGTGTGAGTTACCACTTCTGTGGCTTGTTTTCATGTTTTTTGTTCTCTTTTAATGTTATTGACATTGTTTTTGTGCTATTTGTTCTCTTTTAATCTTATTGACATTGATTTTGTGTAGAAGAATGTATGAATGACATGCAGATAGCAAGAAGTGGCCCTATGACAACATGAAGGTAGGGCTTTGAATGTAGATAAGTGGATTATTCCATATATGGAGTATTTAAGCTTCATTGGAGCTACACACTTGTTGTTCATCCAACTTGATTGGCATCCTATTATGGCTTTGGTAGAGAGATGACACCCAAAGACGCATATTTTTCACTTCCCTGCTGGGGATATTGTGACATATGTCCTTTTTAGTTAGCCTATCTATATATGGAGAGGTAATCACAGGGAGTGCAAATATGAGGTAAGCTGATCAATGTAAGCAACTACTGGTTATTAGGCCATCAAATTAACATATTTTAAGTGTCCTGACTTAAGTGTCCTAGCTGAAGGAGGATCTTAGTGACATACCAGAGGATACAGATTACAAGAATATCCATTGGTATAGTAGGGCACACGTTTTGGAGTTGATTAGGGGGATAGTTTTTATCGATAATTCACTAATGCTTGTTCATCTAATGTTCCTCAACCTCCTAGTAGGCTTATAAGTAGCTGGCCAATATGCTAGGGTATAACATGGTTATTGTGGTTATATTGTTGTAGACACCCAATTTTTGCCCAATTAATTAAGGCTTAAAATTTAATTAAATTCATTTTTCCAAAAGCCTTAAATATTGATGAAATTGGCTAAGTGATCAAGGCACAGGCCAAATGGCCTGTTGGTTAAACACATTGACCCAAACACACATTCAAACTCAAGGACACAGGTTCAAACCCTAGCAAAGGCAAATTTTTGCCTTTTTATTATTTTTGTCTTTTCATTTTCCTCAAATGTGACTTTTGCCTTACTTTGCATCAGTTTTTAACTGACAAAACATCATTGATTGTCAAAATTGATGATGGAATTGCAAAGTGGTTATGGAATATGAAAGATTAGTGCAAAAACAACCCAAAAGTTACAAAATTCAATGTATAAAGCATTCAATTGTACATGAATGGGGAGTTACAAAAATTGATTGGATGAATCTGACATGGAATATGAAAACAATCATCAATTCATCAGTTTCAAACAATTTAATCATGGATTTTCGAATTAAATTCGTGGAAAAATCGAGGGGCAAAAATCGATTCATTTTTGAAACTGTTCGAAACTGAAAATTGAGCTTGCAACCTATAAATAGGAGGTCCTAGGAGCAAAAGGCACAAGTCAATTTCAACAAAACATAATCAGAATGAGTGAATTCGAAGATTTCGAAAATTAGGGTTCTTAGAGAGAAAATTCGAAATTTGAAAATTTTGAATTGTTTTTTATTCAATTTGAGTGTTTAAGGAGCTTTAGGAACAAGTTTAAAGTGATCAAGTGTGCTTTAATTTGATCAATTTGTTCAAAATCATCTCTGCAAATTTTTTTATTTTTTTCGGATTTGAACCGCCGGCGACCACCACTTCGAACCGCCGTCCACGGTGGTTCTGGGCGTGAACCACCACCTCCAGAGGACGCGCCACCACCATAGGAGTCGGGCCGACAAGCTTCCAGCTACCGAGGACCACCAGAGCCGCCGGAATCCGCCCCGAAAAGTCGCGTCATCGTCTTCTTCACCCGCCGGAGCTCCGAGATCCGACCCGAAAATCCGAATCCAACCCGGTCGGTCATCGGTCAACGATCGTCGGTCATCGGTCAACGGTCAACTCAGATCGGACGGTCCAGATTCAATCAAGCAGATCAGCGGTCCAGATTTGATCAAGCAGATCAGACGGCCCAGATTCAATCAAGCAGATCAGCGGCTCAGATTTGATCAAGCAGATCAGACGGCCCAGATTCAATCAAGCAGATCAGCGGCTCAGATTTGATCAAGCAGATCAGATGGCCCAGATTCAATCAAGCGATCAGACGGCCCAGATTTCATCAAGTGATCAGACGGCTCAGATCGAGTCAACAAGATCAGACGATCCAGATTGGTCAGCGAGATCGACGCTCCAGATCTCGTCCGCTTCATCCGACGGTCCAGGTTAATCCGCATTATTTTATTTATATTTTTATTATATAATTAATTTCAGAAAATAATAAAAATAGTAAAAAATTCATAAAAATTCATAAAAAATTCAGAAAAATTCAGAAAAATCCAGAAAATTCAAAATATTTATTTTTCATATAAATTTATTTTTTTTATATTTTTTAATTTTTTTAATATTTTAATGTGTATTTATACATAAATTGCCTTAGAAATACATATTTAATGCATGAAAAATATTTTTAATATATTGTAAATTATTCTGGATATATTGTGAGTTTATGTGATGATTTTTTTTAAAAAAATAAATAAAATTGGATTTTCCAAAGAACAAAATTTCTAAAAAAAAAAAATGATTTTCGGACTTAGAAAAATATGTTTTCATAAAATAAAAAATCAATTGATTAGATCATAGGATCATCAAAAAATGATTTTTTATAAAAACTTGAAAATTTAATGAACTTAAAATGAAAAAGAGTTCAAAAAAATTAAAATTGATCAACAAATTAAGGTTCTTTTTTAAAAGAACTACGTTTTGTCTGATCTCGATTAGCGAGTACGTAGGCACCTGTGGGGCGACATAAAAAATAAAAAAAATGTTTTTTTTATTGTGAATAAATATTTTTGTAAATATAAGATATTTTGTTGATGTTTATGTTCTAAAAAAATAATAAAAAATAAAAATGAAGAAAAGCACATAAAAAATAAAAATAAATGATTTGACTTGCAAATATTTGTTATGTAATATATTATTTGATTTTTTTTGAGCATGAAAAGGATAGATCATAAATTTAAAATTCCAAAAGTGGTAACCAATTTGGTTTTAATAGGTTAGCCCCCGAATCCATGATATCTGATTTTAAAAGTTGATTTTTTAAATCAAATTTTCGCAGACTAGTAGCTAAGTTAGGATCAATCGACCCATTGATCCTAGCTTTTTATTTTTTTCCCGATTTATATCGGGTGGCGACTCTAAAATTTTTTTTAAAATTTCATTTAACCCCTAGTCGAGGATTCATGTTAAATGGGTTCGGGTTTAATGTGAATCGGGTTAGGAGAAATGAACCAAATAGTGGAAAAAATCCAGGCTCGACAATTGTCAATAATGTTTAGCTGTCCATGTTGATGTTCAAGAGATTAATGACCCATTAGTCCTCCCCAAGTTTAGGTATGTGACCACTTCCCATATATAGCCTCTTTGTGCAGACGGGTGATAGTTGTAAGCAAGGGTCAGCCTTAGTCATTGATTTACAGGTTAAGTACGAACTTCGATGTCATTATGCAACCAACCTATGTACTGGTATGATATAGGGATGCTTTTAATCAATAAGACTTGAATCAAGTACTAAACTGATGCATTGATTTTCTCATTTCATAAAAATCCTTACTTTATTATTTAGTGTTTGATAACTATGCTTACTATAGTTCGCCTAGAGCTCGTACTCTTGCATAGATATGGCCAGTTTACACACTTATTGTTAAGTAGATAGTATTGTTTGGCTTACACGTGTTTCGGTAGTATGCTTTTGTATAATGGAGCATTATTACTTAAATGGTGCTACTAGATAGTTTGAGGAATTGCAACATACTCTAAAGCCTTTAGACATAGACATGGAGTTACATGAGTTAAACCTTCCTAGCTAAATCAAGACTAACTAGGTGATTTACCATGACCATTGTTTAAAGCATTAGGCAGCCCATCAAGATCATCTCATCTAGTTAGAGCTGGAAATATGGGTCGTGGCCTGCAACCTAGCCTACCAACCCGCTTAAAAAATTGGATTGCAGCCAAAATTTTTTTGCCCTTTTAAAAGCGAGTCGAGCTTGGTTGGTCCACGAGCCAACCTAAAGGGAAATAAAAACAACAACAACAAGAGGAGAAGTTTAAAAACAAGAATAATATAACGTTTTAGTGATTATTGAAGTATGTTATGGAAGAAGAAGAATGATGGATGCATGTATCACAAGTATTATAATATTTTTTAAAATACATATTTATTGATTTAGACGTAATATGATATCTAATAAATCATTTTAAAAACTTGTTTTTATATATAAATAATCAAAATAGTAAAAAAAAATTAGTCGTTAATATATATAAAACCTTAGAATATATATATAATTCTAATTTTCACATAAACTAATATTAAAAATTAAGAAAATTAATTTTGGCCCACGAGCTGGCTCGTTTAGCCCTCGGACTAAGTTCGAGCCTAAAAAATCTGGCCTGTTTAAAAGCAAGCCAAAATGGTTCGATCCGTTTAACCTGCGGGCTAGGCCGGGCTGGCTCGTTTACCCACTTTGCCCATCTCTACATCTAGCCAATGCCTCTTAGTTGATTACCCAATGAAGCGACCTTAGAGTACAGGACATGATATACTTAAATCACACAACAATACATTGGTTATACTAGATTTATTTTAGGTTATAAAGTAAGCTCTGAGTAAGTCTTTATAACTTTTCTTCTTTTAGATGTTTTAACATCTCCCTAACTCATTATGTGTACAAGCAGGATTCATTCACTAGTTGCCTTATATAAAGAACGCAAACATTACATTTAAGGCGCTAAAAGTTGACAAAGTGGTGTGTGAGTTCCTACACGCCTTTCTAGATGACTTACTATAACCTGCTACTCAAGCTAATGACAAAGATGATTCCCAACCACCCAAATATGCTTAAAGAAGTCATCAAAGGACACATCGAGAGGGCTAAGGTAGAAGGTGAGCCATAACAAATATTGGGGACAAATGATCGCCTAATCATTAGTTTAAAGAGCCAAGACCACTAGGAGAAAGTTTTGGAGTACCCTTACAAACTCCGCTAACTCTTTAGAGGAGAAGGCCTCTAACATCTCCTATTAATGATATGGGTGAAGGTTTTACCTAGGTTGGATTAGATCTAGTGCTAATGCATTTGACTCCATAATACAATCTACCTAGTGACGATTAGGATAACGCACAACCAACCAAATTGGATGCTTAGCTACTGCCACAACCATAGCTAAAGATAAAGACAAATTAAGGGGTGTAGTTCTTTACTCGCGAGAGGAGCAAATAGTAAAAATAGTTCGTCCTTTACATTACTGAGTCCATGTATCCATATGTAATGAATTTTACACTTTTATGTACTCATACACACATTAAAAAGTATGAGTGAATGATTATATTGACATTTGATTAGCTCATGATATTTTTTTATGACATATGGTTATTCGTTTTGTAATTTGTGGAGTTTACGACTCGTTTACTTGGAGGTAATAGCGAGTAGATAGAATAATTATTCCTATAAATCAACCTATTACCTCGTTTACTTGTTTAAACAAACTTGACATAATTATTACTGGTAATATTTCTATTCCCTCTACAGAGAGAATAAGAAAACCCACCTACTTTATGGGGTTTTTTTTTTTTTTTTGTTATCACTCTATTTTTCCTCCTATGGAAGTAGAAATTTAAACAATATTATTATTTTACCCTAGTAAATTTAGTCAATGATGAAAATACCCTTATCAATACACAAATATATAAGTTATATATTCTATAAGTTGAGGCCAAAAAAAAATATATTCTATAAGTTACATATAAGTTATAACTTAAATATATAACTTATAAGTAATATATGTTATATGTCATGCACCGTAGGGTATCTTAAACATGGTAGCTCGCCACATATAATATTAAGACTCAAGAATGACTACCTTAGTCATGCGAAAGTCTTAGTATTATGTGTAAGGCGTCTAGCATGGTAATATGAGGAACTTTTGGGAAGTGTGGTATAAGCAAGTAAAAATAAACATACAAGAATCCAAAAATAAAATAGATCATAATATCAATAAACAAAGGTCTATTACACGAATCTTAGGGGCATACCCCCACTAAATCCTAAAGATCAAAGATAACTAATAGTCTATACAATACTTAAATTCTACATCAAAGATTTCAAAGGAAGTCTAATCTAATTCTTCAAGCATTCAAAAGAAGACTTACGCAGATATGAGGAGACCTCGAGTACATAAATAAGTGTTCTTGAGAATGCAAATACCTATAGGGGCGTAAGCTTACGGGCTCAGTGAATAAATCCCAAAAATTCATACTTAAAGTAAAATATCAATCAAGTTTATTAGGCAAGCAAATACGTAGCGACAAACACATGAGCATACAAGACATGTGACTTTCCAGGATTCATATGTCCAATGAATTACGCCCTTCATTCGGGGTTAGGTATTCTGGCCCATTATGGCCACTACTTAAAAACATTTTTATAGATCTTACCAGCTCCTATACGCCATCAAAAACATATAGTTATTACTGGCTCCTACTAGCCACCAATTTTATGTAGTTTTTACCGACTCCTACTTGCCACATACATGATATACCGGTTATGCCTACCACCACTATCATACACTTGTCCCACCAATTATATAATAGTGAATGAAATGTGAGTCAACATGTGAAGTGTGTGTGTAAATTTTAATTAAAGCCTAGCCGTTATTTTTTAATATCTTACAAATGATCAATCAATTTTAGACACTTCATCATGCTAATAAACATATAATTTATTACAAGCACTTCATGCTTCGATATACTTAATATTATCTCAACATATTTATCATCTAACTTCCATTTTATCTTTCCTTAAATCTAATGTAACTAAATTTACAAGCACAAACATAAGTACGAAAATTAAAAGAGAGTAGACTCAATTAGCCATGAGGAAACTTTTCTTCTTAGGGATGAGTTGCTCGGGAATTCCACTAATTGTAATAATCTTCCAGGTATGAACAATCTGCCTCGAGATCACCTAATTAAGAAGAATACCCATAATGAGTATTTCTTTTTGATTCTATGGTACTTATGAAAAACTATGTCATAAGATCGTTAAAATTCATATAGAGGGTAATTCCAACTTAAAATGGCCATAACTTGATAATTTTAACTCGGAATTGCGCATATAATATACCATTTTCTACCTATTCGAAAAGATCTATCCAATTCTAAAACTATTTTTACCAAACTAAGTAGTTTGAGCTCCGAAATAGTGGTGATCAAATTCACCACGAATTTTACAAAACTTACTTTCTTCTTTTTACAAAAACTTGTATCAAAGGGATAGATATTATAATAGTTTGAAATGACCTTTGAAATGTATATATATATATATATATATTCATTGACTCATATTAAATGCATAAATTTTAATGAAGTTGTCTCAACTATAAATTTTTTGTAAAAGCAAAGTCTTCTAAAATTTTTGGAAAAGTAAGACTTTTGAAATTTCCTTTTTAGCTTTGTTAGAAAATTCGTCAGGTTTATTCAAATGAGTATTTTCCTTAATTCCATGTCCTTAGTCTTCTTAAATTTCAAAAGCATGATTTTAATTTTTCTAACCTTTTTATAGCTTAGTTTGTAATATTTTTTAAAAGTAGTAATAATTCTCTATTTTCTCACATTTAAAGAAATGATTTCCTAAGTTGTTCATTAATCTTATTTCTTAAGATCATTTTATTTTTATGAAAGGGGATTTCTTGGTGTTTGTCAACCTAGTCTATTTGAAATTAAAGTATTGATGAAAAGTGAAGTTTAATAAAACTTTTGTTAAATCAAGAATTCCTTTCCATTTTATGACTTTGTAAAGTGTATGTATATATTGTTTAAAACTTCCTACGTTTATAATGAACTCCTCTAGATTTCTAGAAAAGATTTGTTAAGAAAAATTCCTAAGTTTTCATAAAAAAAATCACTTCCTTCATAACAACATTTATTTTTGGACATGGACTTCTATTTTAAGAAAACTTTTCCTTCTTTATCTTGTCAAGACAAAATCAATATGTTCATGCATGATCATGAATATGAAATCATAGAATTATGAAAACATAAAAAAGACATAAAATAAGCAAGTAAAGAAATATGTCAAGTATTGGGAACCTTAGCTTTATCAAGATATCTCGGGACTAAGAATGGACTAGTCCCAAAATAAATAAGAAAAGAAAAACAAATATTATTTTGACTTGATGAGGACAAGTCTAAGACTAGAGACTAGTCTTAAAATTCATGAAATAAATAAATAAATTGCATTACTTGGAAGTAAATAAATAACAATGAGCTTATATGCTCTAAAGATTATATATAAGTACATAATTATATCTAGCTACATATATATAAGAGATTAACAATAATAATATGAGCAAAAGTAAAATAACAACATGGAAATACATAAATATACTTTCATGAACAAGAACAATACATGAACATAGTGTAGCTTCCATAACATTAAGTTTAGGAAACTCACACAATGGTCATGTAAAGTTACATGACATGGTAAGAGAAATCTAAAGAAAATTATTACCTAAAGTGTTTGTAGGAGAAGAAGAAGAGAGTTTTGTGGAGAAAATTTTAGAGAGTTTTGGGATAGAAGTTGAGAGGGGAATTGGAGAGAGATTTGAGAGTGAAATTTGTGAGTAGAAGATGTATGAATGAAGTGAAAGAGGAGGGGGGTATTTATAGGAAAATGGGGAGAGATTTTTTAGTGATTTAATTAAAGAAAAATTGAAAATAAATAGAGGATGAGAGAGAGGGGGAGGCGCCGGCCAAGCATGTAGGAGAGGGAGAGAGATTTGATTTTTTGTAATTTTGTGTATTTAAAGTAATAATATGTAAAATAGGTATGATATAAAGTTATGGGAAAGGTAAAAAGTAAAGATAATAGGTTATGGTATTGTAAGAGTAGGTGTTAGAAAAAGTAAAGATAAAAGAATAGTGTAGAATAGTAATGAATAGTGTAATGTAAAGTAGATGTGACTAGTAAAATACCGGTAGTAAGAAAATATGCGTATAAATGCGATATTTGTTATTTTTAGTTACCGAAAAATTGTGAAACTTATATTTTTGAAATCCTTGTATTAAATCGGTCCTAACAGTGTTATCAGAATATTTTTACTACTCCGAGCTCCGTGACACGCTTTTCGAGAACTGATCTCGTTTGAGTCCGAAGGACACTCGAAATTCGCGAATATGATATTTCTAGGCTTCCTCAAGTTATTAGGAACTATTATCACTATTTAACTCAACTTCATTTTCTGGGGCTAAAGAATACGGGAACGCCAGATTTAAATTTTAGGATTTGTACTAGACTTTTGTTGACCTTTAGGGTTTTGGTTAACTTTTAATTCTAAGATCAAACTTAAAATTATCTGAAATTTTTAGGGGTTTACAACCTCCCTCCCTTAAAGAAAGTTTTGTTCTCAAAACCTGAAAGTCGTACTTGATTCTTCAAAGAGATTCGGATATTTCTTTCGGATCTCTTCTTTGGCTTCCCAAGTAGCCTCTTCTTGCAAATGATTTCTCCATAATACTTTGATATATCGGATCTCCTTGTTTCTCAACTTTTGAACCTTCTGATTTAGGATTTGAACCGGTTGCTCTTCATAGGTCAAGTTCTCCTTTAGTCTTATTGGTTCAAGTTCCACAATCCGATCGGGGTCGGGTACATGCTTTCTTAAGATCGAAACATAGAAGACATTATGTACTTCCGATAGGTTTGGCGGTAGTGCCAATCGATAAGCCAGATCTCCCACTCATTCAAGAATCTCAAACGGTTCGATATATCTTGGGCTTAGCTTTCCTTGAGCCTGTACATAATGAATACTCTTTATTGGATTTATCTTTAGATACACATGATTGCTAATGCCAAACTCAAAGATTCGACGTTTTTTATCTGCCCAACTTTTCTATCTATCTTGGGCCTCTTTCATCCTTTGTTGAATAATCTTGACTTTGTCTGCGACATTTTGGATAAGATCTGGTCCAATTGCAAACTTCTCCACATCATCCCAAAATAGGGGTGATCTGCACCTTCTTCCATATAAAGCTTCATATGGTGGCATTTTGATTGTTGAATGATAGCTGTTATTGTAAGCAAATTCTACCAAAGGTAAATGTGCTTTCCTGCTTCCCTTGAATTTCATAACACATGCTCTCAACATGTCTCCCAAGGTCTGGATAGTTTGCTTCGAGTGTCCATCGGTTTGTGGATGATAAGCCGCACTGAAATGTAACTTAGTTGCCATACACTTCTAAAGACTTGTCTAGAATTTTGACACGAATCAGGGGTCTCGGTCTGATACAATTTCTGCTAGAACTCCATGGAGTCTCACAATCTCCTTTACGTATAGCTGGGACAACTTCTCCATCGTATAGGTCATGTTGATGGGGATGAAATGTTCCGACTTAGTAAGTCGATCCACTATTACCCATATGGCATCATATCCTGCTGGTGTTTGGGGTAAACCACATACGAAATCCATGGTAATTTGATCCCATTTCCATTATGGTATGATAGGGGTTTCAAAAGTCCTTCTGGTTTCTGGTGTTCAATCTTTACTTGTTGGCATGCACTTCATTACGAATTCAATTACATCTATTTTCATACCATTCCACCAAAAGTGACTCTTAAGATCTTAGTATGTCTTGGTACCATCGAGGTTTATGGTATATCCCGAGTTATGTGCTTCATTCATAATTTCCTTTTTCATATCCTCGTCATCTGGCACACATAATCTTCCCTTCATTCTTACTACATCCTCCTCATCTATCTCAAAATCATCATACTTTCCTCCTTGTACCTTACATTTCAATTTTTATATAACTTCGTCATATCGCTGAGATTCCTTGATCTTATCTATCAGAGTTGACTCCATTGCCAAATGGGAAATTTCTACTTCTACACTTTGTCCTGCAAATTCCATGCTCAATCTCTTGAATTCCTTTATAAGCTCATTTTGGGTTGTAAGCATGGCTGCAACTTCTCCATGGTTCTTCCAACTCAAAGTGTCTGCTACTGCATTTACTCTTCCAGGGCAATAGTTTATTCCGATATCATAGTCCTTGATCAACTCCAACCATCTTCTTTGCCTCATATTCAATTCTTTTTGGGTAAATAAGTACTTGATGCTCTTATGGTCTATATATATCTCACATCTCTGGCCATACAGGTAATGCCTCCAAAGCTTAAGGGCAAAAACAACAACATTTAATTCAAGACCGTGCATTGGGTAATTCTGTTCATGCGGCCTCAATTGTCATGAAGCGTACGCAATTACCTTCCCTTCTTGCATAAGTATGCATCCTAAGCTATTCCTTGATGCATCACTATGGACGGTATATGGCTTTTCTGGATCCAGTAGGGTTAGAATTGGAGCAGATACCAACTGTCGCTTCAATTCCTGGAAACTTTGTTCTCGCTTCTAATTCCAGATAAACTTCTCATTCTTCTGGGTCAATTGAGTTAGCGGCTTGGCTATTTTTGAAAAATCTTGTACGAACTTTGTGTAATAGCCAACTAATCCAAGGAAACTTCTAATCTCAGTTACCGTCCTTGGTTGTTTCTATTCCATTACGGCCTTAATCTTTTCGAGGTCGACTAATATTCCACTTCCCGAGATAACATGTCCTAAAAAGGATATTTGATCCAACCAAAAATCACACTTGGATAGTTTGGCGTATAACTTGTGCTCCCTTAATGTCTGTATTGCCATTCTCAGATGTTCTTTGTGTTGCTCCCGGGTTTTGGAATAGACCAAAATATCGTCAATGAAGAAAATCACGCACTTATCTAAGAACGGCTTATACACTCTATTCATCAAGTCCTTGAAAGCAGTTGGTGAGTTAGTCAATCCAAAGGGCATAACCATGAACTCATAGTGTCCATACCGAGTTCTGAAAGCTGTCTTTGACACATCTTCTGATTTAATCCTTAGCTAGTGGTATCCCAATCGCAAATCGATGCGTGAGAACACACTTGCTCCTTGTAGTTGGTCAAAGAGATCGTCAATCCTTGGCAATGGATACTTATTCTTTATAGTGACCTTATTGAGTTCCCGGTAATCAATACATAGCCTCATCGATCCATCCTTCTTCTTTACGAATAACATTGGAACTCCCCAAGGCGAGACACTTGGTCTAATGAATCCTTGGTCAAGCAATTCTTGTAATTGCTTTTTAAGCTCTTTGAGCTCAACGGGTGCCATTTGGTACGATGCCGTGGATATGGGTTTCGTTTTTGGCATCAAGTCAATCTCGAAATCAATCTCTTGTTTTGGAGGTAATCTAGGCAATTCTTTCAAAAAAACATCGGAGAATTCACTAATGATAGGGATGTCGTCAATGTTAGGCCTTTCCTTCTCTTCTTCTATGCTTCCTATATAGCTTTCAACTCCTTCCTCAACTTCTTTAATTAACTCGAATGAACTTAACTCCAATCTTTTAAAGGCCAAGGATTCTCCTGAAAATGTAGCTTTCTTCCCGTCTGATCCCATGAATTCCATTGTCTTACTTCTACAATCTACCTTTGCTTCTACTACGGACAACCAACTCATTTTGAGAATTACTTCATACTTGCTGATTTCTACTACCATATGATCAGTGGTTGCTTCATGGCCTTGTATCTTCATGGGGCAATTCCTTATTACTTCTTTTGTAGTCACCACGTTACCTGTGGGGGTTTTTATACGAAAACTTGTTGTGGTTGTGGTGGTGGGTAAACCAGTCTTCAAAGCTATATTAGCAACGATAAAGGAATGTGTTGCACCGGTGTCGAAGAGGGTATAAGCGGTCAGGTCCTTTATTTGTATGGTTCCTGCATTCATGACACATGTGTTACTATCCTTATTGTCTTTATAGGGTTTCCTAAGTATCTATCGTTTCCCAACACATATCATATCTTTATACTTAAAAGATATCAAAATAAGTAGATATTTATGGATTGGGGCTAACTTGTAACCAAGCCATAGTCATACTCCTCTTCATTTTCTAGGGTAGCCAATTCCACTCCTTCTTCAGCAACATCTTCATAGACCCATTGCCCTTCAAGGTTGTAGATCTTCAGTCCGTGCATAGATGATGCGAGCAACTTCCACTTCCATTCCTACTCCTTGTCGGGGCGAGTCCTCCTGAAGATCCAACAGGTCGATCTGTTGTAGATTTCCTTTGAGGACATTCATTGGCAAAATGTCCGGTTTGTTTGCACACGAAGCAAGTCAGAGAAGCTTTCTTTGGGTAATCTGGAATCTTATGGCTTGGATCGCCATAGAAATAACATTTTTTCTGGAAGAGGGGGCGTCTCTTCGGGTAGTGCACTCTTGTGCACTTCCAACAAGTTATTGCTGTTTTAGAAGCATCCTTTTGTCCATTGAAATTTCCCTTAAAGTGGCTAATAGGTTTAAACCCCTTAGAAGGGAAATAGGAGCTTGTTCCTATTTGAAACTTCTTTCCAAACACATGAACCTTTTTCTTAGAAGTCCCAGCTTTCCTTTTCTTGGCCCCTTCAACAATCCTTGCTCTTTTCGACTAATTCCCTAAAGGTGTGGATGTCAAATTCTTCTAACCGCATCCTCAGATCTTTATCTAACCCATTTAAGAACACTTGACGCTTTCGCTCTTCACTATACTTATAGGAATTAGGAGCGTATTGCAGGAGTCGGCTAAACTCGATCTCATATTGTTCTATGGATCTTCCTTTCTGAGGTATGTGCAAGAATCCGCACTATGCCTTACTCTTAGACTTCCTGGGAAATAGTTTTCCAAAAACTCATTCCGAAACATATCCTAGGTGATAGGAGGTAGCAACTCTCTACTCTTAGACTTCCACCAAACTCGAGCATTAAACCTTAACATATAGGTGCCATAGCTTAGTTGAAGATGATGAGAAACTTCATAAGCAGCAAAAGATGGTTCTATCTGTGCGAGCCAATCCTTAGCTTCGTCTGTTTTCCTGAAAGCCCCATCAAAGTAATGGTTGCTTTTGATGAAATATGGGAGTGAGGTCCTGTATGGTTGGGGTGGTGGCTGAGGCGGCGGAGGTGCGGTATGTGACTGAGCATCAGGTGGTACTGATCCATGTACAGATGCTTGAGGTGCTTGCTAGGGTGGTGCTTAAGTTGGTGCCTGAGGTGGCATGTTCATTTGTTGTTGTTGAACTAACACATTGAGACGCTGTGTTAATTGGCCAAGCGTGGCTTGGAGATCTCCTTACAGATTCGAAGGCGGAGCTACACGGGGCACTTCTGGTTGGTTAAATTCCTTAGGCAGATTATTCGATGACTGTCTTACTCTCGGTCGTCCCCTTCTAGGTCGGATATTTTAATTTGTTTACATAAATACTAGATTATTAAGTCTTTTACATACTAAGTTACGAAAATTGTGGAAATATTTCAATGAAATAAACATGTGAAGAAAAAACATCATATAGAAGAAATTTAAGCAATTAAATCAAGAAATGAAATTTGTTCAAACCGAAATTCTTCATTAAATTAAAAGCATTCAAGGGCATGAAGCCCAAACATGAAAGAAATCAAAGCTTACAAAGAAATTCAAAACACAACAATATTAAACACCTTTCCAAAAACATAAATTAAACTCCTAATTGATCCTATATCCTAAGTCGATTTGGTTACAAAATTTCTGTTGGACATAAGGGATTGCTCAAGTGGATCTTTCCTTCTTTCCTTCTTTGGTCATCCTTCATGGTAAGGGGGTCATATCATGGTAGTTAGGGCTAGGAGTCGTCCTTGGCTTTTTTGCTACAAATTGGTTCAAGTAGCTTCGGACTGTCATTCTTTTTCCTTTGTGGGAAGGTCGATTCCCCGAAGTGCTCGGCTCTCCTTGATCATACCCCATTTGTGGTGCATGCTCCCCACCGGATACTTCCATTACTTCATCCTCGATTAGGTCTCTTATTAGGGGAGTGTGAGATCAGCTTCTATTTGGAATATTCCCATCTGAGGTTGGTTCGATAGGCCATCCAAAATCCTGATTGACTTCCTGGTGGTTGGAAACATCCTCATCCCATCTGTGATATGCTGGTAGCTCTTCGGGTTCTATTCCTTGATTCATATCTTCCTCCCATTCGACTTGTTCATGCATTCCTCCTTCCGGTGATGGTCGTGGAGGTGGTTCATCAGGGTGTAGCCACAAGTTCCTATAAACTCCGTACCAAAAGAAGTAAGACTATCCATCTGCTCATCCCCAATCGGTGTGATCCGGTAGCTCGTCGTGGGCATAGATATATAACGGGCCTATGGAATTCCAAGTTCGAAAATCGGGAAAGACTAAACATCCGTCGTTTCAAAAAATGAACGTAGCCTCTTAGAGCATAGGGGTATGGTTGTAGTAGCACATGAGTCGTTCCATTCCATAAATAACTTCCATTTCAGTCCAATTGGTGCATCTTATGGCATCATATCTTAACCCATCTATCACATGGTCCTACATAGAGTCACAGAGTCCTCTCCTCCACATGTTATACATCTCCCGAGCGAATCTAGGCCATCCAACTAAGGCAAACTCCTCACATAGGCTCCTCACTTTCAACCAGTAGTCTACAAGAGTCTCATCACTCCTCAAGTTCAAACGTTGGGCCTTAGCTCTAACTTCACCAAGAATAAGTTATAAAAGACAAGGAAAGTCATTAATTTTCCTTTTTGAAAATTGTAAGCTTATCTAACTTATCTAGGTCTTTTCTTAATTTTAACCTATCTACCTTTTTCTTTTCTAGATTCATTCCTATTACCTTTATTCCTTTAAACTTGTTGCTCTGATACCAACTTAAACTGTCACACCCCTTAGGGTATTCTAAACATGGCAGCCCACCACATATAATATTAAGATTCAAGAATGACCACCTAAGTCATGCGAAAGTCTTAGTATTATATGTAAGGCATCTAGCATAGTAATAGGAGACACTTTTGGGAAGTTTGGTCTAAGCAAGTATAAATGAACATATAAGAATCCATAAATAAAATAGATCATAATATTAATAAACAAAGGTCTATTACACGAATCTTAGGGGCATACCCTCGCTAATCCCAAAGATCAAAGATAACTAATAGTCTATATTATACTTAAATTCAACATCAAAGGCTTCAAAGGAAGTCTAATCTAATTCTTCAAGTAGATTTCCTTCAAAAGCTTCAAAAGAAGACTTACGTGAATATGATGAGACATCGAGTACAAAAATAAGTGTTCCTAAGAATGCAAATACTTATAGGGGCTTAAGTTTACGAGCTTAGTGAGTAAATCCCAAAAATTCATACTTGAAGTAAAATATCAATCAAGTTTATTAGGTAAGCAAATGGGATACAAAAAACACATGGGCATACAAGACATATGACTTTCCGAGAATCATATGTCGAATGAATTATGCCCTTTATTTGGGGTTAGGTATTTCGGCTCATTATGGCCACTACTTAAAAACATTTTTATAGATCTTACCGGCTCCTATACGCCATAAAAAACATGTAGTTATTACAAGCTCCTACTAGCCACCAATTTATGTAGTTGTTGCCGGCTCCTACTCGCCACATACATGATATACCGGTTATGCCTACCACCACTATCATACACTTGTCCCACCAATTATATAATAGCGAATGAAATGTGAGTCAACATGTAAAGTGTATGTGTAAATTTTAATTAAAGCCTAGCCGTTATTTTTTAATATCTTACAAGTGATCAATCAATTTCAGACACTTCATCATGCTAATAAACATATAATTTATTACAAGCACTTCATGCTTCGATATACTTAATATTATCTCAACATATTTTTCACACAACTTCCATTTTATCTTTCCTTAAATCTAATGCAACTAAATTTACAAGCACAAATATAAGTAAGAAATTAAAGGAGAGTAGACTCACTCAACCATGAGGACACTTTTCTTCTTAGGGATGAGTTGCTCGGGAATTCCACTAATCGTAATAATCTTCCGGGTATGAACAATCCTCCTTGAGATTACCTAATCAAGAAGAATATCCGTAATGAGTATTTCTTTTTGATTCTATGGTACTTATGAAAAACTATGTCATAAGATCGTTAAAATTCGTATAGAAGGTAATTCCAACTTAAAATGGCCATAACTTGATCATTTTAACTTGGAATTGCGCATATAATATACCGTTTTCTACCTATTCGAAAAGATCTATCCAATTCTAAAACTATTTTTATCAAACTAAGTAGTCTAAGCTCCGAAATAGTGGTTTTCAGATTCACCACGAATTTTACAAAACTTACTTTCTTCTTTTTACAAAAACTTGTATCAAAGGGATAGATATTATAATAGTTTGAAATGACCTTTGAAATGTGTGTGTATATATATATATATATTCATTGACTCATATTAAATGCATGAATTTTAATGAAGTTGTCTCAACCATAAATTTTTGGTAAAAGCAAAGTCTTCTAAAATTTTTGGAAAAGTAAAACTTTTGAAATTTCCTTTTTAGCTTTGTTAGAAAATTCCTTATGTTTATTCAAATGAGTAATTTCTTTAATTCCATTTCCTTAGTCTTCTTAACTTTCAAAAGAATGATTTTAATTTTTCTAACCTTTTTATAGCTTAGTTTCTAATACTTTTTGAAAGTAGTAATAATTCTCTATTTTCTTACATTTAAAGAAACAATTTCCTAAGTTGTTCATTAATCTTATTTTTTAAGATCATTTTATTTTTACAAAAGGGGATTTATTGGTGTTTGTCAACCTAATCTATTTAAAATTAAAGTATTGATGAAAAGTGAAGTTTAGTAAAACTTTTTATTAAATCAAGAATTCATTTCCATTTTATGACTTTGTAAAGTGTATGTATGTATTGTTTAAAAGTTCCTATGTTTATAATGAACTCCTCTAGATTTCTAGAAAATATTTGTTAAGAAAAATTCCTAAGTTTTTATGAAAAAAATCACTTCCTTCATAACAACATTTATTTTTAGACATGGACTTCTATTTTAAGAAAATTTTTCCTTCTTTATCTTGTTGAGACAAAATCAATATGTTCATGCATGATCATGAATATGAAATCATAGAATTATGAAAACATAAAAAAGACATATAAAATAAGCAAGAAAAGAAATATGTCAAGTATTAGGAACCTTAACTTTATCAAGGTATCCCGAGACTAAGAATGGACTAGTCCCAAAATAAATAAAAAAAGAAAAATAAATATTATTTTGACTTGATGAGGACAAGTCTAAGACTAGAGACTAGTCTTAAAATTAATGAAATAAATAAATAAATTGCATTACTTAGAAGTAAATAAATAACAATGAGCTTATATGCTCTAAAGATTATATATAAGTACATAATTATATCTAGCTATATATATATATATAAGAGATTAACAATAATAATACGAGCAAAAGTAAAATAACAACATAGAAATACATAAATATACTTTCATGAACAAGAATAATACATGAACATAGTGTAGCTTCCATAACATTAAGTTTAGGAAACTCACACAATAGTCATGTAAAGTTACATGACATGGTAAGAGAAATCTAAAGAAAATTCTTACCTAAAGTGTTTGTAGGAGAAGAAGAAGAGAGTTTTGTGGAGAAAATTTTAAAGTTTTAGGATAGAAGTTGAGAGGGGAAATGGAGAGAGTTTTGGGAGTGAAATTTGTGAGTAGATGATGTGTGAATGAAGTGAAAGAGGAGGGGGGGCATTTATAGGAAAATGGGGAGAGATTTTTTAGTGATTTAATTAAAGAAAAATTGAAAATAAATAGAGGAAAAGAGAGAGGGGGAGGCGCCGGCCAAGCTTGTAGGAGAGGGAGAGAGATTTGATTTTTTGTAATTTTGTGTATTAAAAGTAATAATATGTAAGATAGGTATGATATAAAGTTATGAAAAAGGTAAAAAGTAAAGATAATAGGTTATGGTGTTGTAAGAGTAGGTGTTAGAAAAAGTAGAGATAAAAGAATAGTGTAGAATAGTAATGAATAGTGTAATGTAAAGTAGATGTGACTAGTAAAATACTGGTAGTAAGAAAATACGCGTATAAATACGATATCTGTTATTTTTAGTTACCGAAAAATTGTGAAACTAATATTTTTGAAATCCTTGTATTAAATCGGTCCTAACGGTGTTATTGGAATATTTTTATTACTCCGAGCTCCATGACACGCTTTTCGAGAACTAATCTCGTTTGAGTCCGAAGGACACTAGAAATTAGCGAATCTAATATTTCTATGCTTCCTCAAGTTATTAGGAACTATTATCACTAATTAACTTAACTTCGTTTTCTAGGGCTAAAGAATACGGGAATGCCGGATCTAAATTCTAGGGTTTGTACTAGATTTTTGTTGACATTTAGGGTTTTGGTTGACTTTTAATTCTAAGATCAAACTTAAAATTATCCGAAATTTTTAGGGGTTTACATTATATGTTTTATAAGTTAAATATATATAATTATATTTCATACATATATAAGTTATATATATATATATATATGGTATTTATATAATACATCATTTGGAACGGGGTTAATTAATGCAGCTTAAAGTTGAATAATACCAAGCTCGAATACAAGCTAGTAATTAATGTAACAATTTGTATAATGCTCGAATGCAAGCTCAGAATCAAGGAATTGTAAAACTGTCATTCATAAAATCTATGTTCATCCCCTTACATGCTTATATGGATTTTTGCTCTTACAGAATATTCCCGTAATTCCCCATGTGCTATGACAGCTGGCTAAACAGAATAAATGGAAATGCTAACTAATTCTAACAGAATGTAAAATTGTTTGTTGTAACTAATTCGGAAATGCAAAATACATTAAGAAGTTTAAGCTTAGGAAGTTATGGATAGTTAGAGCCCACTTGGCCTATCCATGAACTTCTCGGCCCAAGACCTTCTCCAGCCGACCCAACTCCTTTTCCCAGCCCAGCCTTTAGCTCAGCCTTTTTCTCTGTTTTTCTCTTCCTGTCGTCTTCAGTTCCACTTCATCTCTTCTGTCTTCGTCCTTTCTGTCTGTCATCCTAACCCAAACAACCCTAATACACATTCACCCCGTTACAATCTTCCCCACTAGAAAAATTGCTTGCCCACAAGCTAGAATTAGGGAATTAGCCTCATGTCCGCAAGGAATTCCCAGGTGGCCTCCGAAGCTGGCTTATTCTTCCACGAGATAAGTACCACAGTCTCGGCCACATTTCCTCGTTTGGTCACTTTCCTTTCTAGGATGGATGCCGGTTCTAACTCTTCTGTTTCTTCAATTGCAGGTAGAGATGGAAGCGACTTGGGATGTTCTCCATGGAAGCGCTTCAGTTGGGATACGTGGAAGGTGGAATGGATTTCGGCCTCTGTTGGCATATCTAATTTGTAAGACACCTTGCCCACTTTATCTAGTATCTTATATGGTCCATAGAATTTCGCTGATAGCTTTTGAAATTGTCTTTTCTTAATGCTGTTCTGTCGATAGGGTTGCAATTTGAGTAAAGCCCAATCCCCAATTTCGAATTCCCCGTCGGTCCTCCCCTTGTCAACTTGTTGCTTCATCCGATGTTGAGCCCTCCTTAGGTGAAATTTTAGTATCTCAATCCCTTCCTTCCTGTTTCTGAGCATATGGTCCACTGTATCGTTACGTGAGTCCCCTGGTATATAGGGCAAATGTATAGGAGGTGGATAGCCATAGAGGATTTCAAACGGAGTTTGATTGGCACTAACATGGAAGTTAGTGTTGTACCACCACTCTGCCAGTGATAGGTACTGAGTCCATCTTTTTGGGGAGTCTCCTGTCATACACCTTAAATAAGTTTCAAGGCATTTGTTTACGTTTTCGGTTTGGCCATCTGTTTGGGGGTGGTAGGCCGTGGACAGCTTAAGCTCGACCCCTTGTAGCTTAAAGAATTCTTGCCAGAAATTGCTAATGAATATAGGGTCTCTATCGCTCACTATTCCTTCTGGCATGCCATGTAGCTTGTAGACATACTCTAGGAAGAGCTGTGCTACCTTAGGAGCTGTGTAGGGGTGTGAGAGCCCAACAAAGTGTGCATACTTACTCAACCTGTCTACTACCACCATGATGACCTCTAACCCATTTGACTTAGGCAATCCCTCTATGAAGTCCATGCTGATTTCAACCCAGCAACCTTTAGGTATAAGTAGAGGCTGTAATAACCCTGGTGTAGCTACGTGCTCGTACTTATACCTTTGGCAAACTTGACATTCCCTCACATACTGTCGTACATCTTTCTCAAGTTTTGGCCAATAGAATACTGACCCCAGCTTCTTGTAAGTGGCCTGAGCACCTGAGTGGCCCCCTAGGACTCCATCATGGTACATGCTTAGTAGTTTCCTTCTCAGCCCTATGGAAGGTCCCATCACACACCTTCCTTTCCTCCTCAAGATTCCCTGCTCATAAGTGAAGTGTTTGCATATCTTTCCTTCCTGCAGTTGAGTCAACAACTCAGCATACCCATCGGGCAAATTCCAACTCTGCCTTAATTCTTCTACTAGCTCAGGAGTCGTAACCGTAGTGGTCAAGGAATTTAAGCTAGCATGAGTGCATCTGGAGAGGGCATCAGCAGCTATATTAGCTTTGCCACTCTTGTTTTTGATCTTGTAGTCCATTCCCAAGAGCCTTGTAAGCCACTTATGCTGGCTAGTTGTGATCAACCTTTGTTCCAACAGGTGTTTCAGGCTTTGGTGGTCCGTCTTGATGACAAAATGCCTCCCCATCAGATAGTGCCTCCATCTTTCTACTGATAGAACAATAGCCAATAGCTCTTTTTCATACACTGATAGGGATTGCTGTCTAGGAGTTAAGGACTTACTCAAATAAGCAATGGGGTGGTGTTCCTGCATGAGGACAGCACCAACTCCTTCCCCGCTAGCGTCAGTCTCCAATTCGAATTCCTTAGAGTAGTCAGGTAGTCTAAGGACTGGAGATTGCATTAAGGCTAGCTTAAGTTTCTCAAAGGCCACTTGAGCTTCCTCGCCCCATCCAAAGCTGTCCTTCTTTAGCAGTTGCGTAAGTGGCCTGGCTATGATGCTATATCCCTTTATAAACCTCCTGTAGTAGCCTGTTAATCCCAAGAATCCACGTAGTTGCTTCAAGGTTTTAGGCTTAGGCCACCGCTTAATTGCATCAATCTTCTGAGGGTCTGTTGCTACTCCTTCTCGGGTGATGATGTGGCCTAGGTATTCTATCTGTCCAGCACCGAAAACACACTTGGTTTTCTTGAGATAGAGAACTTCTTTCCTTAGGACTTCGAAAACAAGCTTTAAATGCCTCACATGTTCTTCCAGGTGTGAGCTGTACACCAAAATGTCATCAAAGAATACCAAAACAAACTTCCTTAAGTAAGGCCTAAAAATATGATTCATGAGACCTTGGAAGGTTGATGGAGCATTGGTCAACCCGAAGGGCATCACTAAAAACTCATAGTGACCTTCATGGGTTTTAAATGCTGTTTTATACACATCCCCAGGATGCATACGTATTTGATGGTACCCTGACCTGAGATCTAATTTGCTGAAATAGGTAGCTCCATGCAATTCATCAAAAAGATCCTCAATGATAGGTATAGGAAACCTATCCTTCACAGTCTGTTTATTGAGATCTCGGTAGTCAACACACATTCTCCACGTATTATCCTTCTTTCTCACCAGCATAACCGGGGAAGCAAATGGACTGTTACTGTGCCTGATTACTCCACTGGCAAGTAATTCCCGTACCATCTCTTCCAGTACATTTTTTTGAATGGCTGAATGCCTATATGGTCTTAGGTTGACTACCTTAGACCCTTCCTGTAGTGGAATCTTGTGATCATATGCTCTAGGAGGAGGTAGGTTTGTTGGTTCCTCAAACAGGTCATAGTAGTCTTCCAGCAAATCCATCAGCTGTGGATTTAATGTTGGATTGTAGCTGTTTTTTTTCTTCCCTGTTCACCACTTGGACCACCCAGCATTGTACTTGCAGCATTGGTTCATGGGTTATCAATCTGGAGAAAGCAGAGCTATCAATCATCACCAGTTGATCTGTCTCCCCTGTTAATCTGTAAGCCTTCCCATTACATTCGAAACCCATAGTTAGTAGCTGAAAATTCCAGCGAATAGTTCCCAGGGTACTCAACCATGGTATTCCCAGTATCAGGTCATAGCCAGACAATGGGAGTATGTGAACTTCAGCTACAAACTCCTGACCTTGCATTATCCACTCAAATTTGTTGATCTTGTGGTGGTTAACCAATTCTGACCCATCAGCCAAGGATACCTTCAGTGGTGTAGTGGCAGTCAAACAGCAGTTGAGTCCTTTGATTAATCCTTCGTCCACAAAGTTGAGTGAACTTCCTGTGTCAATTAGGACACTCAAACTTCGTTTCTTGTATGCACCCCTGAGTCTCATACTGGTGGGGGTAGACTGGGTGGAATGTTGGATTGCATTGAGAGAAAGCTTGGCCAAGTCGGCCTCTACATCCACTGGCTCCACATCAGCTTCTTCCTCCTCTTCCCCTTTTTCTCCTGCCTCAACCACTAACATATTCAGTCGTTTCTTACATCTATACCCGGGTCCAAAAGCCTCATCACACCAAAAACATAATTTTTTTCTTCTTTTCTCCTCCAATTCTTCGGGGGTGAGTCTTTTGGTTGATCTATTAAATGGCATGGAATGGTTATTTCGATTTTGTAGGTTACTGTGGGTGGGGGTAGGGTTGTGTTTAGGTAAGTTTTGAATAGTGGGTAGTGTTTTAGGATAAAATGGGGCTCGGTTGTGCTGTGGTGTGGTGTGGTTCACTTGGGGTGTATATAAAGGTTTTTGGTTCAGTTTGGAGGTTTTAAGGTGTTGTTTGGATGCTAACAAGTTGGCTTCCTGTAGTTTTGCTAAGGTAACAGCTTGGAGTAGGGTTTGGGGTTGAAACATACGAATAGGGTATTGGATGGAGGAATGTAAGCCACTGATAAAGCAGCTGACAAGGTAGGGTTCTGGTAGTTTGAGTTGGGTACTGAGGTGCTTGAATTCTTCAAGGTATTCTTGAAGTTCCCCCTCTTGTTGCAACTCCTTCAATTCCGCCATTGGATCCTCATATGCTCTGTCATCGAACCGGGCCTGCAACTCCTTAACCAATGTTTCCCAAGTAACCACCTGATCCGACCCTTGATTTTGTACATAAGAATAGTACCATTTCAAGGCCCTTCCTTCAAAATACATAGCAGCTACCCTCACCTTCCAATCGTCTGGAGTCAGATCCATCTCAAAGTATTGTTGTGCCTTGTATAACCAGTCCTTAAGTTCATTTCCATCAAAGGTGGGAAAGTCAATCTTAGGTGCTCTCGACCTCAGTGGATGTAGAGTGTCAGTAACATGCAGGGATTCTAACATGGAGTTAGAACCACTCGCCGGTTGCTTGCCTATTGAGCTCAATCCCGAAGTCACCACATTCTCCGATTGTTGAGTCCTCAACTCTGTCAATGCATGATTCTGTTGATCCATCACTCCTTGCATTCTCAGCAAGGTCTCATGGAGTGAATTGAAGGTGCTCTGTTTGTTCTTTTATAGATGCTTTTACCAGCTTCAAGGTTTCCTCGGCATGCTCCTTCATGGCTGCTCGGACTGCTTCTTCTATTTTCTTGCTCTCACGTGTCTCCATTACCAGGAAGGAAGGCTCTGATACCACTTGGAACGGGGTTAATTAATGCATCTTAAAGTTGAATAATACCAAGCTCGAATACAAGCCAGTAATTAATGTAACAATTTGTATAATGCTCGAATGCAAGCTCAGAATCAAGGAATTGTAAAACTGTCATTCATAAAATCTGTGTTCATCCCCTTACATGCTTATATGGATTTTTGCTCTTACAGAATATTCCCGTAATTCCCCATGTGCTATGACAGCTGGCTAAACACAATAAATGGAAATGCTAACTAATTCTAACAGAATGTAAAATTGTTTGTTGTAACTAATTCGGAAATGCAAAATACATTAAGAAGTTTAAGCTTAGGAAGTTATGGATAGTTAGAGCCCACTTGGCCTATCCATGAACTTCTCGGCCCAAGACCTTCTCCAGCCGACCCAACTCCTTTTCCCAGCCCAGCCTTTAGCTCAGCCTTTTTCTCTGTTTTTCTCTTCCTGTCGTCTTCAGTTCCACTTCATCTCTTCTGTCTTCGTCCTTTCTGTCATGTCATCCAGTTTAACTCCAAAACAACCCTAATACACATTCACCCCGTTACATCATTTATATATATGAGTTATATATATGTCAAAGAAAAATATAAATACATAATCTAGAGATTATGAATACATAATATGTGAATTATATTTGTTATATATTTAAAAAATAAAGTGTATTGATAAAATATATAAGTTACTAGTTATAAGTTATATATATAGGATATATTTTATAAGTTATATTATATATATATATATATGTTATAACTCATACCTTGTTAATATAATTTATAAGTTATATATATATTAACCTATAGTTCATAAAATAAGTTATAAGTAATATTATATATATAAATATGTAAGTTATGAGTTATAAGTTATATATATAAGTTATTTGATATATTAATTATATATATAAGCGGTGAGTTATATATATAACTCAATCTAAAAAATATAAATACGTAATATGGAGATTTTTAATATATCAAGTATGTATTATATATGTTTTATATATATATATATATATATGACAAATGAACAGTGTATTGATAAAATACATAGGTTGTATATATAAGTTATAAGTAATAAGTTATATATAAGTTATAAAATATGTAAAAAAATATAAATATACAATCTAGAGATTTTAAATATAAATGTTACATTATATATATATATATATAACAAGTAAATAAGGTTTTGATAAAATATGTAAATTGTATATATAATTTATATGTGTTTTATGTTTTATAACTTATATATATTTACATACATATATATAGATGTCTAAAAAATACAAGTACACAATCTAGAGATTACAAATATTGCATAAATGGCAAATAAATAGGGCATTAATAAAATATATATTTTGTATATAAATTATATATTTATATATAATGTATTTGTTATGAGTAGCATTTGTCTGTGTATGTGTGTAAGTATGAGTATATGAGTATATTTATATAACTTCTTTTTTTTTGTTATAATAGTCAAATAAGGATTTAATGGTAATTTTAATTTTATTCCTAGTTTGACACTGTAATTAATAATTTAAAGTAAATGCTAGAATACGTATTTCTAGTTATCACACTTTGGCTGAAGTAAATACTAGAATACACTATTCGTAATCTATTACCGGTAACATCATTCCTAAGATATAATATTTCTGATGCCTCTCTATTCCATTCCTTCAAGTAAATAGGTAGTTAGTGTTTATTTGTAAAGTGAAGGATTAGATTGTGGAGTTTGTAAAGATTGGTGTTTGTCTATAAAGTTAGGGATCAAGATGTGTTGTGGAGTTTGGCAATGTTATATAATATGTTGCATAGTTAATTTTTTATATGTAATTGCGAGTAAAATCAATATTACCTTGTAATATTGGGATAATTCGCAATTGCAGCAGTTGTTGCAATTTTTACCATGTCAAAGACACGAGCCATTGTGCTGTAATGATGTCTTTAAGACAAAATTTCAATATGAAATGAAATTATATTTTCAAAACATAATTTCAAGTGCTGTATTTTTGGAGTTTTTTTTAACTTTTTTTTTCTTTTGCATTTTCAATTTTATCTCCCTCCAACCCACACATACCCAGCTCAATTTTAAGGTGTAATTATATAAGATTGAATCCTTATATAAGTCCATACATGGGACCATTTTTTTATGTGTTACATTCTTAATGAAAAATGATATTAAAATAAGTAAGCTTGTAAAATTTATAAAAAAAAAAAAAGAAAATTAACAAATAAAATAGCTAAGACAATTCTTGAGCATGGTTGGTCGAGTACTGCTAGCAAAGACAATTCTTTAGCCAATCCTGAACCATTACCTCCAGTGTAAACACTACCATAGAAAACTATATTCAAACTAGATCAAATTGTTAGAATAAACCAATTGCAAATAAAAACACACATTAGGTCTCTTGGGAGAAAGTAACAACAACAAAAAAGAAGGGATGTCTCGGATTAGAAAATCTACATAGATAGTGTCTAGCATGGTAAATGAAAAGGACTTAGGAATTCGATAATATAAAAAGACGTAGAGTAAATTGCTGAGAGGCAAATATAAGAATCGAATGTGTGGGGACTATTGCTGGACAAAGCAAACAGATTCCCCCTTTTAGAAAGAACTAGTGGAGGGACTTAACTAGCTAAAATAACGACAAACACATCATTGGCAATGGTAGAGTATATAGTTTCTTACTAGATAACTGATCCCATCTATGCCCCTTAAATCGTATTTTTATGGACCAATGTTAGAGAAAGCACACAGTTGAAAGTTGGTGAACGCTAGATCACTGAAACCTAATGGAATTAATAGAACATTGAATATCCAATATGTCACACCTCAAAGGGTACTCTATAAGTGATAGTCCGCCACACTCAATATTTAAACTCAAGTATGACATCCTTAGTCACTCCTGAGTTTAAACACCGAGTGTAAGGCTTACGTTCACCATGTAGGGGACCTTACTTTGAATCGAAATAGCTTAAGAAGACATACATAGCGATAAAAATATAAATCATAATAGTTTTAACCAGATTAATCTATTACAAAGTCCAAGGGGCATACCCCTGTTAAAATATTAAGAGTCCTTAGGTCCACAAAAGTCTCTTACAACAATATATATATATATATATATATATATATAAGATTAAGAAGATTTAACTAGAAGTCTATGCCTAACATCTAGGTTTCGACTTCTTCAAAAAGCTCCTTAAGTCCCAAAAGATGTACCTGAGGAAAGTGGCCTCTTGGAGATAGCCATAAATAATCGTACTGCAACAATAAACTATAGAGGTATAAGCTTACGAGCTTAGTGAGTTTCACTTCCAAATTAAATACTTTATCAAACAATAGGGCAAGCAAGTTGTCACGCCCCAAGGAGTACCATAAAAGTAACAGTCCGCCACACTCAATATTAAAGTTTAAGTATGACAACCTTAGTCATTCCCATAAGCTTCGGTATTAAGTGTAAGGCGTACTCTCACAAATTTAAAGGACCATTCATAGAATTATAAATCTTAATAAGATACAATAACAAATTAAGAAAAGAAGATTCATAGCATTCATTCATTCATAATAATTGTCTTACAAGTCTTCGTGGCATTCTCTTACCGAAATAGCTATAATCTATTATATGAAGTTTTACATCTTATCTAACACTAAACTTCATCTAAAAATTTTCTTAACAAAAAAGGAAAATACTTGGCTGCAGGGTCCACGTGGCCTCAACCACAAATAGGTAAACTGCAAAAGATATCTATAGATGTATAAGCTAATAGGCTTAGTGAGAATTATTTCCATAAGTAAACTTCTTGTGTGGAGAAATCCAAACAAGTTATTTAAGTAATCAAATGAAATGTAACATACACGTGGGCAAACAAGGCATATAGTTTTTCGGGAACTATATGTAGAATGGATTTACGCCCTCCATTCGGGATTTGGTGATGTGTAATCTCAAAACGAATAGTTTTAGTTAAGCTATGCTTTCGATCATTACCGCCAAGCATATTAAGTCTACTCGGGCTAAGCCATGCTTCTGGATTTCATCCAAGCACTGGATTGATTCCATGTCGCCAAGCAATCGCTTTCGATCATAACCGCCAAGTATTGCTTTCGACCGTGCTACTATCCTTTTCACCCAAGGACAATAACCTCATGCAATGTGACTCAAATGGTGATATGCATGAATCAATTTATTTAAGATGTCATAGCATCATTATTAGCAATTTTAAGTGATCATAAAATTTCATACATATCAAGTACTATACTAAAACAAACAATTACTTACAATCAATTCTCATCTCAATATTCTTAGAATGGTTTCAACAATCTTCACATACATATCAATTTATCTTTCCTTAATTCTAATACGACTAAACTACAAGCACAATCAAGTAAAACCTGTTAAGGAAATAAACCCACGTTGCCATGTTGACACTTCTTCTACATGAATGAGTAGTTCAAACAATCCATTTAGTCGTAATAATCCTCGGGGTACGGGTATTCTTCCTCAGAATCACCTAGTCAAGAAAGTACAAAAAAAGAGTATTTCTTGATAACTTTCTTGAGTTTTGGCAAAACTTTGTCATAAGAACGTCAAAGTTTGTATAAAGGATGATTCAAATTTAAAATGGCCGTAACTTGGTCATTTTAACTCGGAATTGCGCATATAATATACCGATTTCTACTTATTCGAAAAGATATATCTATTTTTAAAACTATTTTCATCAAAATATATCATTTAGGCTCTGAAACAGTGGCGATCAGATTCATCACGAATTTTTCCCTATCCTAAAAGCATTTGTTTCAAACATTAAACTATCTAAAAATTGCTTTGATAAATACTTAGTTATCTATATAGTTGTGAAATTCCTTTTTATAGATATATAGCTCATATTTCATTCACGCTCAAGTGTTTGTTGTCCAACCAAATTTCTTGAGTAAAACAATGTCAATTAAAAGTTTAGAAAATCATAGTTTACAAGAAATTTATTTTGTAAATCCTTTAAAATGAATATTTTGATTTTTTTTTTGTTTTCAAAGAATTATTTCACGTTTATCTTACTATTTTCCTAAATGACTTTTTGATAAGAATAAATTCCTTCTTTTTGAAATTCTCAATATTAGTGTCATTTTTCCTATTTGTTTTCTTTGACCATTTATTTGAAAAATCTTGGTTTAAAAACTTTCATTCCCTTTTTATGGGGTTTCCTTATATTTTGTTTTTATGGAAAACATTTTAGTACCACAAGTCATCTTCTTTTGGTAAATAAGGTAATATAGAGATGATTAAAAAGCTTTTCAAAACAAGAGCAGCTTTTAAAATTGTAGTGAGTTTTTCCTAAGGTTTGGAAAAGAATAAATTTACTTTTGTTAAAACATAGATTCTACATTTCATATAAAACCATTCTTAGGTGATAAAATCTCCTTTTTGGTCAAAATATAATCGGAGCTTGAGAGATTTAGACAACAATCTTTATGGGCATGATTATGAGAAATAATAACAAGCAAAAATAACATAAATAACATAAATAACAAATAAAGTCGAGTATTTGGAGTCTTAGCTTCTTCAAGGCTTCCAGGACTAAGAAGTATACTAGTTCCAAAAGAAATAAACAAAATAAAAGAGAGAAAATTATTTTGACTTGATGAGGACAAGTCTAAGACTAGAGACTAGTCTTAAAACAACCTGAAATAAATAAATTGCTAAGAAAGAAAGAAATAAATAAGTTACTTTGCATAAAGTAAATAAATTGCAAGTGAGCTTATATGCTCTAAAATATATATATATATATATGTGTGTGTGTGTGTGTGTGTGTGTGTGTGTGTGTGTGTGTGTGTGTGTGTGTGTGTGTGTGTGTGTAGATACATAATAATACTTAGTTAGATATAATAACAATAATAACATGAACAAGATAAAGTAACAACATAAATAGATAAATAGGTATTCATGAATAAGAACAATACATGAACATAGTATAGCTTCCATAACATTTAGTTTTTGGAAACTCACACCATGGTCATGTAAAGTTACATGACATGGGAAAAAGAAATTTGTAAAGAAAAGTTTACCTAAGGAGGGTTTTTGGAGTATTATGTGTGAATGGGCTTTGTGTATATAGAAGGTGGTTTGAGAGTATTTTTGAGAGAGTTTTGAGAGTGTATGCGGAGAGAGTTTTGAGAGGAAAATTTAGAGAGATTTGGTAGTGAATTTGTGGATGGTAATTGTGTGAAAGAAGTGAAAGAGGAGGGGGTATTTATAGGAAATGAGGAGTTAATTTTTGTGTGATTTAAATAAAAAAATTTAAAAAAAAATGAGAAAGAGAGAGACGAGGGGGTGGGGGCGCGGCGGCGGCGCTGGCCATTACATGAGAGAGGGGAGAGAGTGTTTTATTTTTGCGTTGTTGTTAATTAAATGTAATAATAAGTAAAGTAGATGTGAAATAAAGTTATGGGAAAGGTAAAAAGTAAAGATAATAGGTGTATGGTATTGTAAGAGTAGGTGTTACAAAAAGTAAAGATAAAAGAATAATGTAGAATAGTAATGAATAGTGTAATGTAAAGTAGATATAACTAATAAAGCACCAGTAATAAGAAAATACGTGTATAATTGTAATATCTGTTATTTTTAATTACCAAAAAATTATAAAACTGATATTTTTTAAAACCTTATATTTTTACTATTTTAACGATATATTTGGAATATTTTTACTATTCCGAGTCCCAAGACACGTTTTTCAAGAACTGTATCCGCTCGGGTTCAAAACGATTTGCGGTTTTACTAATCTGATCTTTTTAAGCTTCTTTATATAATTACGAACTATTCTATATACTAATCTCTTATTTACTTTCTTAGGGTTGCGAGCACGGGATTGCCAGACTTAAATCATTACGTCTAACTAGGGTTTTGTTGATTTTAGAGTTTTCATTTGACCATCCGATTAGGGTTTAAGCTAAACCGATCACAGAACTTTGAGGTTTACACAAGTTATATTAACAATCATATGAATGCACAAACACGTGAGCATACAATGCATAAGACTATCTGGGAATCCTATTTTGAATGGATTTAAGCCCTCCATTCGAGGTTAGGTGTTTTAGGCTCATATGATCATAGAATTCAATTTTTCTCAGTTATATAGTGGTTGATTCAGGTGCCCACCTACTCACTAATTTTGTAGTTGATTCAAGTGCCTATACCACTTCTATTTTAATTCAGGCTATTCCATGCCAACATTCGAGTTTTCAGGCCTACTCGTTGTCTAGCTATTATGCCTTCTTCCCACGAAGGTATAATAGCTAAAGTAATGTGACTCAACATATGATATGCATGGTCAATTTAATTATAAGATCATGGCATATTACTTAAGAAAATTATAGGCAATCATAGATATTTCAGAAACTTCAATTCTATACTAAATCATACAAATATTTATAACAATTCCCATTTCAATATTCTTATCATCAATTCAATCAAACCGAATTCACATGCACATTTCAATTTTATCTTGTCCTACTTCTAATGCCACTATTATTACAAGCACAATCAAGAGCATTTAATTTAAAGATAGTGAACTCATATTTCCATGGCACGAAAATCCAATTAATCGTAATAATCCTCGGGAAGGTCTAGTCCGTCTCCCAAGTCTCCTAATCAAAAGAAATAACTCCAATGAGTAATTCCTTGAAGTGTGAATGAACTTATAAATTCTATTCTAACAAGTTCGTCAAAGTTCGTCTAAGAGAAAATTCCAACATAAAACGATCATAACTTAGTCATTTTAACTCGAAATTTCGCATATTAAATACCAATTTCTACCTATTCGATGAGAGCTATCTATTTATAAATTTCTTTCCATCAAAAAAGGTCATTTGGTCCATGAAAAGTGGGATACAGAATGCTACATGAGATTCCCAACCCACAAATCAATTTCCAATTTCAATCCAAGCATCATTCCAACGTTTTAATAGATACTTAGCTATTATTATATCTTGAAAGACTCTTTTATATACATAAATAACTCAATATCATGTATGATTCATGGGTTTTGGTCAATCTATTTCCTCATGTACTTAGACAATGCTCCATGGGATGTGTAAGACATTATTTTTCTAGCTTTGTTTCTACCAAGTGCATTATATGTACATGCATTACCTACAAGTTATTATCATGAATATCATGAGATGAGCTATCTATATGTATATCCTTAATGATATATGATATCAATAATTTCTTCAGAAACTTTTGCTTTGCAAAACTTTTGAAAATACTAGATTTAAGAAAACTAGTTTTATTCCGTGCAAAATCACACTTGCTTTTATCAAAACTCAACCTTAATGACCTATATGCCTAACACCTTCATTATTTTAATAAATTTCTTTATTTTGGAGTTGGAAAATAGATGTTTAAATAGGGGGTTTACCTAGTTACGAATTTTACAAAATTTTAAGGAATGAAAACATTGTTTAATCTATACTTTGAAACATTTTCTTATTTTAGGATTATACTTTGATAAATTTTATTTATCCTTGTAAAAATTAGGTCTTTATTACATGTATTCCTTAGGACTTCTATTTGTCCATTAAAACCCTCATTTTGGCATTTGGAAATAGGTATTTAAATAGAGGCCATTTCTAAATCTGAAGTTTGAAATTTATATTTGAGATTATTTCTTGTGTAAATCGCATTTAATCTTTCTAAAATCAATTCCTAATCATACCTACCCCTTAAGGCTTCCATTTCTTTAATAAAAATCTTGTTTTGGGGTTGAAAAACAGGTGTTCACATATCAAGCTTTCCTTATTACGAATTTTAAGTTTGTTGTTGGGATTGAAACATAATGCTAATATAACTTTTGTAAACTTTTCTTGTTTTGAAAATATCCTTTAGTAGATCTAAGCTTTACTCATCAAAACTACTTATTTATGATACCAATTCCCTAAGCCTTTCATTTTTAATGTAAAATATTTATTTTGAAGTTGAAAAATAACTTTTCTATATAGGGTTCTTTTTAGATCCGAATTTTCAAAAACCATTTTTGTTGAAACTAAAATAGATCTTAGACTTTCTAACATCTTCCCACTATTATTATACTACTACAAATCCTTTATGTACATAAAACAAAAATCTTAGGCATTTATGTACTCAAAACAACTAGATCTATTATATCATGCTAGTCATAAATGCAATGCACTACGAACATTATGTAGATAAGGTTGAATAATGAATACATATACAAAACATCCATAATAACAACATAAATCAATAATAAAGCAAAATAATAGCAAAATAAATTAGATAACATAATCCACAACATTGTGATGACAAGAATCTCATGTTTAAGTGTTTCCACATCCCTAGCATAAAGCTCATGGGGATTTTGAGTGGAATCACACATTTAGGATCTTGCCATTACATGTTTTATTATGGTAAGGTGTAAATCTATTACCTATTAATGGTTTGAAATAAGAAAATTTGAAGAAGAAAAATGTGTTTATGTGTGTGTATAGGGGTCACAGCATGGAGAGGAAGAGAGGGAGAGAAAAAAATTTGCAAGGGTTTGTTTTAGAGAGAAAATGAAAAGTGAGAGGTATAAAGGAGTATTTATAGAAAAGTGGATTAAGATTTGTGCAGAATAAAAGAAAGAAAAATAAAATAAATTGAGAGAGAGCATTGGGGGGTGGAGGGGTTTGGCATCGATTCTTACAAGAGAGAGAGAGAGAGATGTGTGTTATTTTTTTTTTTTTTGTGTAACAAATTCAAATTTAAAAGTAATTTAAGTAATAAATTGTATTGGAAAAGTAAATGTAAGGAAAATAATGTAATATTGTAAGAATAGGTTGTAAGGATGTAAGAATAGGGTATGGGTGGTTGTACTTGTGAATAGTGTAATTAGAAATCAAAAAGTAGATTAAACAATTAAATTACCGATAGTAATAAAAATACGATAAAAGGCTATAATTTTAACTTTTATAAACTGAAAAATTATATAACTGATATATTTGAAAATTTTATGAAATTACGAGTCTAACAGCACTGATAACATATTTTTAGTATCTCAAGCCCTGAGATACGTTTTTCAAAGTCTGTATCTGATCGGATTTGAAATAAATTGAAAATTCACTAATATGATATTTTTAAGCATCCTAATATTATTACGAACCAATCTACACTCTCCATTCATATTTCGACTTCTTGGTTTAAGAACACGAGGTTGCCGGATCTAAACTGCTAAGGTTTTTCTAGGGATTTGTTGACTTAGGGTTTTCAGTTGACTTTCCGGTTTAGGGTTTAAGCTTGAAATTACCATAAAAATTAGGAGTTTACACAATATGTAAATGGCTTACATAGAAAATAAGGTCCATATGCTTAAGATCATCATATTTAGACGTATAGGGAATGTGTTAGTCAAAACAACACAACTAGCTAACATGTATAAGCAATTAGAACCATATACTGGAAATGAACAGCTGATGAAATGGCTTTAGACTTCACCCTTATGTCATAAAGTTAAATTTTTTATATAGATGGCCTTGAACAATGACCTACTTATAGGGCTCAAATTAAGTTAATATGGTATCAATTTTGACATCAAATGTCCCCGATGGAATCATGTTTAAGAGAATGTTGAGCACCACTAAGAACATGCCTCAATGTGACTGGAATCTGGAAAAATATATGGCCATCCACTAGGGCTAATGATCCTATGCTTACCTTTTGTTAGTGGATCCAAACAACAGCTACTAAAGCACCTTGTCCTATAATTTTTACCACATGTCTCCTGCATATCTAAAAAGAGAAATGAAATCATATCAATCCAAAATCCCTAGCCCCCAAATTATCCACAACATTAAAGACGCTGCATAGGAATATTAGATATATTTTAAAAATGAAGATCATCAAAATACTGTGTGCAAACATACCAAGGAGCACATCCTAAACAAATTAGTCTTCACAATGATGCATCGATTGTTGATGGACATATAACAATTGGAGGAGCCATCCTCGATAAAGGAGAATGGATAATGGATTATATAAAGAAAATAGGGCCAATCGATGTCGCAAATGCTTAAATATGGAGCATGTAATGAGGGCTCAAAATTTGTTTGAACCTAAGGATAAAAAAACATCAACATTTTTACTAATCCATTACTAGCAATGCAATTCTTAAAAAATGAAACTAACATTAAGATCAAATTTCTTCATTCTACAAACTCTTGTAAGGCAGGAATGTGTTGCCTTGACAAGAGTGTCATCTTCGATGTTTGTGGACATGGTAACAAGATAGCAAATGCCCTAGCAAGACCAAAAAGGATCGGAGAATAGGAGGAAGGAAAATTTTTGGGTTTGACCAGACATCGTGAAGAGAAAGGTGCTTTTGTTTCCCCTTCTTTGTATTTTTGGTATATTAAACGTACGCGAGTATTATACAAAAACCCTAATGTTGGATCTATAGGTGCTTTTGACTCTTTCTATGTTGCAGAACAACGTATGTAGACTAGGCATGATTCGGATCCAAATAAGGAATCAAACTGAAATTGTCATCGATATTTCTAAAACTAAAACCAAATCGATTGGCTGATTTCAGAATTGGCTAAGAAACCATCAGTTTTTTTTATTTCTAGGTGGTTCTACAGCCTAGAATTGGATGAAACCAACAGTTCCAACTAGTTATATTGGAAAAAAAAAATATAAAAGAAAAAATTTTAAAATATTATATTAAATATATAATTATTAATGTTTACCCTAATAGTAAAATTTATTATCTATTTATAATATTTTAATATATTATTATCAATAACATAAATATAACTTAAAATAATATATAATTTAATTTATATAAACTTCTCCTAAAAACAAAATTCATTTCCTTAATTACATATAACATAAGACTATGCTTTGTATTAAATTTTCTTTTTATTCTCTAGAGCATTTTATATTCCTAAAAACAAAATTCATTCCCTTAATAACATATAACATAAGATTATGCTTTGTACTAAATTTTCTTTTTGTTCTCTATAGCATTTTGTACAAAAATAAATACAAATTCTAAACAAGTTTTTAAAAATTTTATTTAAATAATATAACACTTCTAAACTCAATAATTAATTATTTTTAGTTTAAAATTTATTTATTAAAAACTAAAATCCATTTATTTTTAATTTTTTTTGAAAAAAAGGCAATTTTGGAATTTGAAGAAAATGCGGTTTCACAATTCTTAAATCGAAATTCTTAGACCGAAACCAAGAATCGCCGGTTCTATATAACTTAACCAGAACCATAAGAAACGATTCCAATCCCACATTTTCAAGACCCGAAACCAACAATTCCAGTTTTGGTTCGATTCGATTCAATTTGGTTTTTGAATCATGCCTATTACTAGTATTTGGGATAATATTCCTTAAGTTACTTTATAGATAAATAATATATATGCTTTAAATAAAAAATAAACAAACAAAATAAAAAAATATTTTTATAATAATAAAAATATATAATAAATACTAGAAGCAGATAATGCTTTTAATATAGTGAGTATTTTATCAAAAATCCTTAATATTTGTTTGATTTTGATAAAATATAAAATTCAAAGAAATTAAGTAATAAAATACCAAATTGGGACTTCTCACTTCAATATAATAGATAGATAAATTACTTGTCAACCACTTCATGCGTTGCCTGGACACATTAAAATCGATTTTTGCCACAATTTCATATAATAATGTGCATGATAACGGTAACGAGAAAAAAACGATAAATCATAAGAACAAAATTGCAGGCACACATAATTTGATGGTACGCTACACGGGGATCATTGTAGACATGAGACAAGCTACTCTAAATCAAATCATTGTCCGGCCATCCGGGTGACAAGCATATTATCCTAGAGTTGACACTGCTCCAAATGGGGGAAGAGAACATGATTGCAACTTTCCAGTACCAAAGTCATTCCATTCCCCAGTATGAAGATAGCAGTTTAATGTACTAGACTTTAACAGGCTGGGATAAACAGAGACCACTTCCCACAAGTGCAGCGTGAAAGATCGTTTTTGACGAAACCAACTGAGCTTCCTGCGTCAGTGCTTACGTGAACCCAAGTAATCACCATTCAGCAGCGTGCAAGCAGCATCTGGAATGCATATAGCCGTTCAGCTAAATTTGTTTAAATCTGGAAAGGATGAATTGGAAAAGGCCATTAAGGATGACAAAGCAACCCAAACTGCAATGGACGAGGCCTCAGATAGGTGAAGAAGGCTTCCGCTAAAATACTAGGTTGATTGATATATTAAACCATGTTAATCGTCACATTTCCTGCAGATGCCATGTTCGCAGCACGATTACTCCCAAAGTTCTTCCGGTTTGACTCCCTTGCAATTCTTGAACCAAACTAATACAGAACAAGAAACACTGGTCATTTTCATAGATAGATTTGTACAGCACGTTTTGTTCAAAAAATAAAATAATGGTAGTAATAAACAACCTTGCAGCCATAACCCCAAAAAAAAAAAAGATTAGTTTGTGACGGGAGTGGTCTTTTACAATAAAAGTATAAATGGACCGTCCCGACTAAAACTACGTAGCATTTTTTTATGCATCACTTGTTATTCAAAGTTCAGCCTTGTTCCTGTTCAATTCAATATAATCTGAGATGAAAAGCATTAATTTTAATTCCAAATGGTGATGCTCAGCATACAAAAAGATGCTTTATATTTGTAAGTATAAACCAAATAATACCATGTTTGGCCATACGTATAAAGTTAGGATACCATGGGAAACAGGGACATTTATGTTACACCATCGTGAACGTAATTTCCATTTGATCACTTAACAACTGACGTAAGTAATTCTATAACCAGTAAAATGACATACTTGAAGGAACAAGATGTCCTACCTGTAATAATTTTGCTGTAACAATAAGTGATTAAGCAGTAATTTACAGAAGACAAAAGGTTCGGCTTACTTAAGAGTGCAACTAGAATAACATGCAAGATTGAGGAATTACATTCGCCACAAGCCAAAAAAGTACGAAACATGTGAATGATGGAAAATGTAATGCGGTTTACTTTAATATAATTTATGGGACCACTGCCTGTAGGGCTTTAGCTTAAATGAGGCTACAAATCAATATCCTTCACTCCAACTAAAACCATCCGTAAAACCTAGCCAGATGCCAATTCTAAAAAGTATTCTCAAATCTTCCTATTATTTCCTTGACAATGGACAATGTCATCCACCCTTGGACATAGCAAGACACTAAAGCTCTGATGTTTTAACAATTTGCCCATCCCATTTCTATAATTTGATGACTATCTAAAGGCCTGTACATCTAGCAAGGAAAGAAGATAACAGCTAAAATAGTAAGAGGATAAACAAACCAACAAAAAAGCATACCTGGATGGCTCTCTTAGGCAGAGATGAAGCTTCATTCAAGCCAAGCAACCTTGCAACCTTCAAGACAAAATTTTAAATTGAAATGCTTTATCAAGATCCACTTTGAAAGTAGATCAATGCCTACTTGAACAAAAAGGTGGAATGCAATTGACCAATTAAAAAAAAAGTACAATGAAGTTCTATCATTTCTAGAAGTTGATTCTTAAAAAGTTGTATCAACTCTAAAATTCCAGGTCTAATTCGAGGCCAAGGCCATTGAATTGGACTTGCTAACATTAGACAAAACAATGACCCGACATCAAAAGAAAGAGAGTCAGATAGTACTTATTGAAAGAAAGATGTCCAATCTCAACCAATCTAATTTGAGGCCAAGGCCATTCAGAACTTTTTCCCATTTTACAGCAATAAAAAATTTAATGATAATCCCATATAACTATAGATCACCCCAGACATCCTAAAGGTAAATTCCCCTAGAACTGTCAACTTGCATGTATTAAGGTCTTCACCCCCATTTAATGAGTTTGGGGTAAAAGATTGCCATCATTCTAGGAGCAAAACAATGTTTGTTTTAAATTTGGCGATGCATCATTATACATGATCAATAGTGCAATTTCCTTTTTTTACCACCTAAGATGCATTCGTCTGTACAGTGTTAAAAACTCTCAGTGACATCTATAGTTGGCACAAAATAGTGGCAACCCTTATTTCTCCCATTACTAACAATTGCCCATTAGTTTGCACCAACCATGGATGTAATTAACACCACTATAACATACAGTTGCATCGCCAAACGTATGGCTGCCACCTCCATTAAGGCAGCTATCTCATCAGTTATATTGGTTTCATCAGAAATTTCACTTACATACCGTTTCTTTTCCTTTTGTAATTGCTTCTATCAATGTCGTTTACATGCATTCCAACAGATGATAATTTATATGCAGCAGAAAAAGTCCAAATTTAGTTCTTTAACTAGCTTCTCCACAAAAAATTCCTAAAAGAATTTATGTAGAGACACATTCTGAGACTATAATGGGAAAAATGTTAAAGTATATATATAGGGAAAGAAAAAAAATTGCAACAGAGCCCACAACAGAACACTTGCATATAGATCTTGAATTTCCTATTCGAGTTCAATGACTAGTTCTGGTTGGCAGGATAAACAAGGGAGTATAAAAAGAAGCATGATATATTATTATAGCAAGAAATCTGATCCCACCTCTCTTAAAATCTTCTTGTCACCAATACCACTTTGTTGTTCAAGGTCTGCAATCTTCCACAAAGGAATATCAAGCAATGTCCTTATAACATCTTCATCCAGGAATGGAAATCTGGCCTGTTGGCATGTCAGCTTTTCAATATGCTGGTATCATGGAAACAAAGAAATGCAAATCACTACCCACCTCTTTGCCACAATCAGCAATGCACCTATCATCCCTTCCAAGATTCCTTTTCCAGATTCTCTGCATGTCCAATCTCATTTCCTTGTCAAGACCAATCCAACTGATGGTTGCATCACATCATTAGATACAACACATGTTGAATTACAACATGAATTGACAAAATGTAGCAAACTAGATGCAAATCTCAAAAATGTAGTTAAATCACCTCAAGTAAGTTTACTACTTGGAATTTTCTAAATACGGATGACACAAAGGGGAAAAAAGAATACTCCCAAAATGTTACATATCCAAGACCTTTGTACCAAGTGCTTGCATGTATTCGACTATTCATATAAAGCGGATGAGCACTGTCCAGAAATTCCAAGGCCATATGGAAAAGATATGAAATCAAAGACAGCACGAACATTAAATACATACCATAATGATTCGTTAGATATCTACAGACCGAACTTTAAGAGAACCTTCCGAGAAGGCGAGAACCACAATTTTTTATTAGACTGCTGTTGGTCCAATTTATTATAGAGAAAACCAGTCATTTGGATATTTTAAGCTGAAAAGTGGCAAGCACTCGATATTCCTCCTAGCCCAAGTTGCAGTTATTTAACATGAATTCCTGCTGCAGACCATCGACAATCCAACTGAGAAAAGTCAATGCTCTTTTTCATAACAATGTGACAGTGATATCCATTTCTTATTACGTGGGCTTGCTCATATCCAAAGAACAAAATAATCACTCTGCTGCTAGTTATTTAAGGACATAATTCTTTTATGCCTCAGACAGAGAGAGAGCAACAAACAGACATTTTTATGCCAAAAGAAACTCCTTTAACAAACACAGGCATATACTATACACTTCCAAAAAAAAAAATACGAAACCATGATAACTAATATCATCAAGAGAATAAAGAGGCATGATATAATTTTTCAGATAATGTCAGATCGAAACATGACATATTCAGACGGGCATTGTTTGAAAAATAAAGATTAATTATGCATGTGCAATTAGAGTAGTAGTGACATCACAAAGTTCAGCATCAAATCAACTACCTTCCATGCCTAAATTTAGTCTTATGTCTGCCATAGCCAGCGCACTGCTCATCAGCACCAGATCCAACAAGGACAATCCTAGAGTAAGACTTGTATATATGACGCTGCATGTCATTGTAATCATCACAATTACTTCCTTCATACACCCAACCGTTTCCACTAGATGCAAGCCACAAAGCCATTCCTATATTCAAGTCCTGCAATGCAGCAAGTTCCATGTAAAAATCTGTCACTCACAGCAAGAAGGGAAGGTAGAGACAAGAAGTATATAGGTAATCAAGTTTCTGAAGAAATAAACATCACAAGCACTTATCCAATTAAAAGTAATTTATGCAGGATAACACACACGTGCACACACGAATAATTATGCAGGTTAAATATACAAAGAAAGAAAGGGAAAATAATATCGTGAACTTAAGGAATATACATTGACATGTAACTCCCTAGCATTGATGCATTGGGTGAAAACTCATGAGAAAATTCTTCTGAAAAAACAACATACCATATATGTATTAGCAGGATGAATGAGTGACATAACATGGTTCATTTCCAACGTCAAACTTGACAAATCTGCATCAATTTCCACAAGTCTCCACCTGCATTTAAAAAATTTATTTCCAAATTTAGTACAGTAATATAATATCGAGTGTGCAATGAACTTAGGTTACCACCGATTTTCACAATTAACAGAACTCATTTTAAGTGTTTTAAGCAACTCATTGCCCAAATTCAAGCAGGTTATGTAACACAAAGCAGTATGATAATACAAAGCACTGAAAGCTTCTTTTTTTGGTATTGGCTGTACGCTTCTTATTCTTCCAGACTACAAATGTCCAATTCAGCTTGAGTCTACTTGAGCAAAGAAGTCAACATGGTATTTACAAAAAACTGACTGGATTATAGCAGAGTGAAGCTTCAACTGATTGAATCATTATCAAAAGCTCAAACCCAAGCTTCAAAATATTTGGTTAGTTCAAACTCATAAAGTTTTGTAGTATCTTTCAATGCAAATTAAAGGACTTAGTTCTTTAACTATCCAAAACCCTAAATTGAATTTTCCTTATATTTTCACATTCTGGTGCAGCTTACAACTTTACAGCTTCCCTACTCTCAAATCTACCTAGTTGAAGGAACATCCACATTGTAATTGACGTCTCGACATCATGCATGTGAGCTACTTTCACATAACATCTGCAGTCTTTTATTTCTCACTCTTCTAACTTTATTTTTGTTGGTTTGACAAAAAATTTGTTTGAACCTAAAAATCATGCCATAAGACCTGTTATAGCAAAAGTACACGTTTATTTCCACCCCAACAAGCAAACTAGATTACTTTAGGTGTCTAGTTTGAAAAGAAGTTGTCTGGGGCCACCAAGTTGTCTGATCTTGCAACAAGCTCATTTTGGTAGTTTCTTGTTATAAGATAGTGTAAAGCTAGAGTTACAACTTGTTTAGAGAGAACGTAACAACCTCTAATTAAGGGTTTCACTTTAAGAGAACCCTACAATCTCCATGTAGAGCTCAATTACAGAGAAAACCCGAGATCTCTTCAAAAAAATGTTTTTAAATTTTTCTGGATTTCCTTCTACTGTATGTCCTTAAAAATTTGATGCACGAGCAGTCATTATATTCGACTTCTTATTTCCTAACTTCACTCTTTCTTCAACTTTTAAGAAAACATAACACAACTGCATACAACTTCCCTAAACTACCCATGTACTACCATTTATTTTTCAAAAAACATAAATCACGAATAAAACCCTATTGCTGTACATGACATCGCAGGCACTTGGACAACAAGATTACATACAGGCACTTGGACAACAAGATTACATCGCAGGCACATTGAAGACAGCTTAACAAAGAAATACACGTCATAACCTCTCTCTCACACACACATCCCTTAGCTTCATTTGTTTCTGTAATTTTGCACGAAGGGACAATTTTTTAATTCATCTTTAGGGACTTTATTTGCTGATGTAATAGTCATAACATTACTTTCCCCTTCAAGAACATGCATAACCTCACATGCAATAGTAGGATGCCTGCTGCTAGTTGCATCACTGGCCAGATGCCTTTGTTCAATCATCCAACTTTGAAATTGCACCTTGAAGCCGATGCAGCGTGGCCTTTTCAACTGCATTATCAATTGCTCCAGCAGACCCTACATAAGATTCATCCTTTTCTATGCTTTAAATTGTGCAACAGAACAGAGGGTCATTAAGCTGTTATTTTCAAGTGCAGTGCCCTCAACTTGAACCATTTTATTCTCAAGTGGAAAATTCCATGCAGCAGGATAAGTGGGAAGTTGATGTCTAAGCTGCTGTTGCTTTAATTCATAAAACATGACACTGGTACCACTTTGTTAAAGGATCATGCAAAACTACAGTTAGGGCTCACTTAGAAAAAACCCTACAATTTCTAATTAAGGCTTAATTTTTGAGAGAATCCGATGATCTCTATGTAGGACTCAATTAAAGAGAGAACCAAAAATCTCTGATGTATGAGCAGTTATTTTTCCAATTTTGTTTCCTAACTTCATTCTTTGACACATGATACAACTGCACACAACTTCCCTAAATTAGCCACACATGGCAACTGGTAACACTTGCTTCTTAAAAAACGTAAATATTTAAAACCCTACTGCTGTAGACATTGCATCCACAAGGAAATACTACAGGCACACACAATTTAGCTACATCTGTTTCCCTTATATCTGCATGAAGGGAACAATATTTGTACTCATCTTTAGAGACTTTATCCTCTAAAGTTGTAGTCATAGAATTTTTTTTTTAATTTAGTTAGAAACTTACCAAAAGATAAAAGTGAGCAAGCGTGTTCCCCATTAAAGTAATATACTCTGGACAAATTACAGGACATTCATAACATGGATATAACTTTTTTGCCTCATTAAATCTGTATGTCTGTGTGCAGATTTGAGTTCTACATTCTTTCCTTCCTTTAACACCTAGTGCTGAGTTCATGTCATTTATTTATCAGGTAAAAATTTCCCCACTGCCAGAAGAATAGCATTATCTCAAATTTCCCAGGCTTATGATATGCTTTATTCTTTTTTTTACAATTTGACAAAAGCTGTACACAGTTAAGATAGAACACACAATAGACCTAAAATCTCAAGTAGAACACCACTTAAACAAAAGATGTTAAGATCAAGATCATGGCAAAATACAGTCAGAGAATTATCCATAGCAAAGAAGTTAATAATAATGATAAAAAAATGGATTTTGTTGATGATATGTTTGTATTACATTTCAGAGGATCATGCCTTAACAATTTTCTGGTCTTACAAGAACAAAAAATGCTGAAATTATTGGAAAGAAAAACATAATTTCTTTTATACCAAGTGACAGAATCATATTTAAGTATACCTGGTGACAAATCAATGTAATTATAATCCACCATTATCTCTGCCACTAAACCATCAGCTATGTCTAGCAATGATCCTCGTATTAATTACCCAACCAGTGTAAAAAACTTGAACTTAAATTTCCATTAGTCCTGATGGCAGAAGTTCCAAATAGAAACATTTTCACAAAAAAGAATGCAGCCTAAAAATAAAACTAAGGGGTGGTGAAGAGGTCGTCATTCTGATTACAGGGGTGAACCCCTTTCCTCAATTTGAAAAAGAAAATCCCAACCTTAATAAATTTTATAACAATATCCAAGGTCTAGCAAAAACTGGAGTTCAATTTAAAATCTGCAGTGAAAGTAGAAAACTACACAAACAATCTGTAGCACCCACCTTCTTGATGGCGAGATTTTTCTAAGTTCCTTCAATCCTGATCTACCAGAAATTCTATCTGGTGCACAAGATCCATCAAAGCTTACATTGAGCAAATCCACCTCATCTGAGAAACAAAATTAGCATAGAAATAGCATTTAAAGAATAAGAGAGGAAGTCAGTTATAGAATATATATTGCCTAACTTAAAAGATACACCACAGAAGAAACTCCGAAAATATTCTTCAGAAACTCTCCAGATATAAGGCCGAGTAGACTACATTACTAACAAATTAAGTGCAGGCATAATCACATTTAATGATTGTGAATCTTTCACTGTTACAAAGTAAAATCATCAAAGAAGATACTCACCTTCTTAAATCATACAGTATTAAAAGCAAAAATAAAAGAAGAAATTATCTCCATATCGATAAATTACACCCTCATCACAACAGAAGATTTCAATGCAATAGTATGTAGGTACAGATCAAAGTGACTAAAGAGAACATGAAAAGGTAATTAATAAAATATCCAGCTAGCTGAGAGAAAACCCTAATGATTCCCATGAGTAGCATGTATTGATACAAAGAAAAATATCAACAGCAAAGGGATGGAAGCTCATATTGAGAGTCTTACACTGAGGATCTAAGCATTGGTCTAATAAGGCCGCAATTATCATGGAATCTAGGCCACCAGAAAAAAGAACAGCCACTGGAGCAAGTTGCCTTTGTTCATGAGGTACAACAGCCTGCATTGAATTCCAAAATGAGAAACAAACACAAAATAGCAAGCGGAAATCACAGGTTCCAATGCCTAAACAGAAATCAAATTACATGGAATAAAATATTTTATAAAAGATTACAGCTGCTATGGTTCAAAATTTATTTAAAAAAGGACAGTTCAAGGACAACTATCCCTTTTGAAATCATGGTTCTCTACATTTTCTTTACTGTATACTTAGACCCCAAATTAGACTATCGAGGATACTAATTCCACAAGTATCCAATGTCAGCACCAATCATCTGAAATGTACCATAATTAACCTAATCTAAATAAATAAATAAAGACATCAAACCATGTGAGATACCCAAAGAGACCAAAAACCAACATGATTTTTGAATTCCAACTCAACCTGATACAGCATTGCGAGCCCAATCACACAATAAACAATGTCCTTTGACACGGGCACAGTGGATCCAATGGGTTGGTTAAATTAAATAAAAAGGGGGAAGGGGATGGTCATGTAATTTCAGGAGATTACAAAGGTTGATAAAGTAATCAATCCAAATGTATGTTAAAGAAATGCAGATCCTCTTATTGTTTATCTACATGACTTATTATCATATTATGAGGTGCACAGAAATGTCCCACATGCAACTGGAGAACCATAGATTCCATAGAGACCTTCGTTTCTCAATTTCTTCTATCAGGCAAGTAGTTGTTTCCCGATAAACCCCCAAGGGGATTGGCCAAGTGGTTCAAGCCTAAGACACATCAAGATAATTTGCATGAGGTTTTGGGTTTGAAACCCACTGTGGACATTTTCTAGGTACCTATATGGCACAAACTATTCTTACCTAGTGCATGGATCTTATAGGGTGACTCATGTGCCCAAAGGTAGTCCTAATACGGCCGTGCTCTCCATTATCAAAAAAGAAAGGAAAAAAAAAAAAGTTTTCTGATAAAATATCACAACTTATTCAGATATTTATGCCAACTTATCTCCCAGCATCTCAATCGCTTATTAAGACCATCATCTATGCAATGATACATCTCAAGCACTCTTGCGTTAAAAAAAAAAAAAAAAACATATTTCTGAGACTACATATAAGCAATAATACATCTCAATCCCTTATAACTCTTGCCTATTAAAAAGAAGACAAATAAAAATAAAAATCCCAGCCAGTTAGCGACAAGATTATGATTTTATTACCCCAACCTTTAGAGCAGCAAAATGGAGAAACTTTTATTAACATTGTGAAGCCATTTGGGCACCACAAGGCAAGAAAGGAATATCAATTTTCCTATATTCACTATTTTGACTTTACTTGATCTACTTAAATTCTGTTTTTTCATTCCAAACCTTTGTTGGAGACAGCATTCGAAATAGCTAGCAATATATTGCCATTGGCAAAGTGATATCTATTGCTACCAGCAGTTGGCACAATGTGTATTGATAGAACAAAGTCAAAATAGAGAAAGAACTATAGAAACATAAGAATTTTTCAAAGATATCAACAGCATGTAAGTTGGACAGTTATGTAGTAAGAATAGATGAAACCTCAAAAAATAGATGACGTGCAGTGCGACGGAGCACAGATTCCTTCAGGGTACTCAAAACCACTTGTGCTAGCTCCAAGTTAGATGCATTAGGAATCCCTATTAGAAAAGAAAAGGGAAAAAAAAAAAAATTCTTCAGTTGATTAAAATATACATGTCACAAGCAGTAACTTCATGTTATGACTATCTTTTACAGTTTCTAAACTGCTTTGGTGTGCATCACAGAAGATGTTGGCTGAATCACACAAATTCCACTACCTTCAGCACCAGGTTCAACATGAATTCTCTCCCATCTAACTAGTTCTTTAACCATGGAACTTCTCCAGTCATGTTTTTTTAATTCACCATACAGATGGTTGTCTGCATATGTATCAACAGCTATGCTATAAATACCACAAGGAAGCTCCTCCCAGAATGCAAGTTGGATAACTCCATTTTCCATATCAGAATCTGCAGCAGAAAATTGTCTACAGTTATAATAGCCCATTGCATAAAATTATAATGGGCAATAATTAATATAAATAACTTCAATATTGGATTTTGTTAACCAAAGAAGCAGGTCCTTGCATAAAAAATACGATCATTCCATGCTCAACCTTTCTGCAGCAGCGTGAATTGAAAATATTTTAACAATGGAAAAGGAATAGCCCACGGATCAACATTTAAAAGCAAATGACATGAATTAACACAAGTGTGCATAGCAATTAATTTTCAAGCAAAAGCAAATATTGAAGCACCTCAGTAGGATCCAATTTATCCCATTTAATTACTGCAGACATTCAAATTTTATTGCAGAGAAGTAATAACAGGCAAAAGAAAGTGTTGACTAGCTTGATTTTAGGAAAATTTGATTTAGCTTGTTTATAGAATGTTTGTATTTTATTTTTATATACTTTCCTAAATTAGATACAAAATTTGTATATAAATACCCATGTTCAATGGGATGTAAAAATGAATTAGAAAAGAAAATTCTTCTCTAAAAATCATGGTATCAGAGCATCGCTGCCGCCTGAGGTGAGTATTTTCCTCCCTCCGCAACATTAGGGTTCTGGTTCTCTTTTATTTTCCGATTCTTCTTTCCGTTCTCAAGAAAGGTCGAGTTTTCTCCCTCATTTTTTCATCACCACCCCTACAACAGGGAAGAGTATCCCCCGATCGGCCTTCCCAAAAAATCCGACCTTCTTACTTCTCGATGGTCCTTCAGGCGTGTTTTTTCCCAGCTCTCAGGCTCCTGACCAAGGTTCCTTTCTTCCCTCAACAACTTTCCTTTGGTTGTTTTTTGTTCCTTTCTCATGGAAGACACTAAGGCAATAGAGAATAGCTCCCTCTCACAGATTAGTGCTATTAAATTGGATGGGGTTGGTACGTATCTTGCTTGGTCACGGGCTTGTTTGCTTTTTATTAAATCTAGAAAGTTGTTGGGCTATATTACTGAAGATAAAAAGCCACCTAACGTATCAGATGTTACGTATGCTCAATGGGATTCTGAAAACTCACTTGTTATGACATAGCTTTTGAACACTATGCATTCCCGAATTTCCAAACAATATTTATTACTTGATACTGCCAAGAAAATCTGGAATTCAGCTAAACGCACTTATTCTCGCATAGGAAATGATGCTCAGATATTTGAAATTCGAAATAAAATCCATGGTACAAAACAAGGTGAGTTGACAATCACTGATTATTATTCTGAATTAAGTGGATTATGGCAAGAGATAGATTATTATCAGGATCTCCAAGCACATTATACCAAAGATGCAACACTATTTCAAAAACTGGTTGAAAAGGAGCGGGTTTACGATTTTTTGGCTGGTTTGAACCCAGAGTATAATCAGATCAGGGTTCAAGTTCTAGGTAAAATTCCTTTTCCTTCTCTTGAGGATGCATACTCTCATGTTCAACAGGAAGAAAGCTGATGGGGTGTCATGCTTTACCAAGCACCAATCAAGAAGTCAAGATTAGCTGTCCCTATGAGTAACCAAAGATAATTCCTTCTGATAAAGATCACTTGCACTGCGACTACTGTGGGAAGCCAAGGCATACAAAGGAAACTTGTTGGAAACTACATGGTCAACCAACTAAAGGTTGTGGAGTAAAACGAATTAATTCATCAAGGGCTCAAGCAAATGTGGCAGAAATGGTAGGGGTGGGCACGGATCGATTTGATTCGATTTTTCCTAAAACTAAACCAAAGCATAATTTACGGTTTGGTTTTTTTTCCATCCTAAACCAAACCATTAAGTAACAGTTTGGTCCAGATTATAAATTTTTTAAATCATAACGGTTTGGTTCGGTTTGGATTACGGCTTAAGTCAAAATTCTAACTAAAAATTTTCCTTGTTCTAGTTTTTTTACATTTGTGTAGAGTCTTAAATATTTATATCATTTGCAAAATTGATATTATAAACCACGACAAAGTACTTTATAAATTCATCATACTTTTAATCTATAGTTTTTTATAAAATCAATTATCTACTAATAAAATACATTCACTAACCAATACATGGTAAGTCATAATTTATTATTTTTAATATAACCATCATGTCTACCAATAATATAGTTAAAATAAAAAATCATCTATCAACAAAATTCATCAATGAATAAAATGACCAACTGACAAAATATATTAAACAATTAATACATAATGAAAGTTTATAACTGAATAAATAAATTTCATACTTTACAAAGTTAAAAGCTATTAAAAAAAAGTTCATCATCAATAAAAAATTACTTATCATGAGCTCAAAAAAAATTTAAAAAAGAACAAGTTGATTTTAATTAATATTCACTAAATAATAAATATCAAATAAAATTATATAAACATATAGTAAAATATTATTATATTTTTCTAAAACGGCTTGGTTCGGTTTTACGGATTAGTTTGGTTTACCTTCCAAACCAAACTATAAATTTACGGATTGGTTCGGATTTGAAAATTTTCAAACCAAACCATGAAAAAAAAACCATATTTTCGGTTTGGATTGGTTCGGTTACGAATTGGTTTGGTTCAATCGGTTTTTTTGCCTACCCCTAAGAAATGGTGGAGACATCCAATGAGACAGGCTCAGGAGAAATTTTGTCTTCTGAAGAAATTCAGCATCTCCGTCGCCTCCTAACCAAACTTGACTCCTCCACCATTGCCACAACCAATCATGTGCAATCAGGTACAACTTTTACAGCTTCCCTTAATGCTTGAGTTATTGATTCTAGTGCGAATAGACACATGACATACTCTTCTAAAAACCTTCAAAATTACTCTTCATGTCTTAAAGAGGAGAATGTCAGAATAGCCAATGGCTCTCTAACCTCTGTCTCAGGAATAGGTTCCATTATTTGTACACATGATATTAAACTCTCATCCGTCCTCCACATACCTGACTTTCCTGTTAATCTTTTATCTATTAGTTCCATCGCTAAAGACCTAAACTGTAAAACTGTGTGCGTCCCTGATCATTGTGTTTTTCAGGATCTTTAAACCGGAAAGAGGATTAGCAGTGGTAGATTGCATGATGGCTTGTACATGTTTGATGGGACTAAAGACTCTAGTCAAGCTTTTCCTAGAGATAATAAGGATGTAAACCAAGAAATTTTGCAGTGGCATAGACGGTTAGGGCATCCATCATTTTTTGTGTTAAAGAAGTTATATCCTAGTCTTCTCTTGAGAAAGTTGGAATCTTTGTTTTGTGATGCTTGTGAGTATGTCAAGCACACTAGAAACTCTTATCCTTTAAATAGTAATAAAAGTACTATTCCTTTTATGACTATCCATTCTGATGTCTAGGATCCTACACAAACAATCTCTTTGTCTGGTAGTCGATGGTTTGTTACTTTTATTGATTGTTGCACAAGAATGACTTGGGTATATTTGTTAAAGGCCAAAAGTGAAGTTTTCTCTTGCTTTCAGTCATTTCACAAGCTGATTTGCACTGAATTTAATACCAAGATAAAAATTCTAAGAACAGACAATGGCATAGAATACATGAATAAAAACTTTAGTGCTTATTTAGAGTCCAATGGGATAATACATCAAATGAGTTATCCTTACTCTAGTGCACAAAATAGGGTTGCAAAAAGGAAAAAACAGACATTTGTTAGAAGTGGCCAGATCTCTTATGTTCACAATGAATTTGCCAAAACCTTACTGAGGTGATGCTATTCTAGTGGCTGCCTACCTTATCAATAGAATGCCACTTAAAACTCTTGATTTTCAGTGTCCTCTAGAAGCTTTAAAGGGTAAAAACGAATAGACTGTTCCTCCGAAGGTGTTTGGTTGTGTCTGTTTTGTCTACACTAGAAATGCTAGGAAACTTGACCCTAGAGCTCTTAAATGTGTGTTCATTGGGTATTCTCCTACACAGAAAGGTTACAAATGCCATCATCCTCCTTCCAGGAGATTTTTTGTCAGTATGGATGTTACCTTTCAAGACTTTGAACCCTATTTTAGCAATAATTCCTCATCACCTCTTCAAGGGGAGAGTAATGAAGAGGAAGAGGTAATTTTTTCTAGAGAGGTAATTTTTCCCGATCCCATGATTGTGGGATCTCTTGATGACATAGGGGAGAGTGAAATTGGAGAAAGAGTTTAGGGGAAGACTATTGGGCAATTAGATAGACCTGATTTGCTGAGGTATTCCAGAAGAAACAGGGAAGAAAAAGCCATCATGCAATCTACAGAGCCCTCCTCTACTGGTGAGTTATCTACCTTTCCTAACGAGTTAGATTTGCCTATTGCTCACAAGAAAGGAGTCAGGTCGTGTACTAAACATCCTCTGTCTAACTTTGTCCCCTATGATTCTTTGTCTCCTTCCTATAGAGTTTTTGCTTTGTCTATTTCCTCTGTGTCTATTCCACAGAATTGGAGGGAAGCTTTCACAGATCCTAAGTGGAAGAAGGCTATGATTGAAGAGATGAAGGCTTTGTCCAAAAATGAGACTTGGAAACTTGTTACTCCTCCACTAGATAAGAAATTGGTTGGTTGTAAATGGGTCTTCAATGTGAAGCATAAAGCTGATGGTTCAATTGAGAAGTTCAAAGCTAGATTGGTGGCTAAAGAATTCACTCAAACTTATGGAGTGGATTACCAAGAGACATTTGCCCCTGTTGCTAAAATGAACTCTATTAGAATCTTGTTATCCTGTGCAACTAATCTTGATGGGGACTTACAACAGTTTGATGTAAAGAATGCTTTTCTTCATGGGGACTTGGAAGAGGATGTGTATATGGAGATCCCTCCTGGTTTTGATAATAAACAAAGTCAAGGAAAGGTATGTAAACTGAAGAAAGCCTTGTATGGACTAAAACAATCCCCTAGAGCTTGGTTTGATAGATTCAGCAAAGCCATGATCTCCTTTGGCTACCAACAAAGCAATGCTGATCATACACTCTTCATAAAACATCAAAAGGGTAAACTTACTCTTCTAATTGTTTATGTGCATGACATAGTAATGACAGGAGATGACAGAGAAGAAATGACCCGATGGAAGAAGTTGTTGCCACAAGAATTTGAAATAAAAGATTTAGGAAAATTGCAGTACTTCTTAGGAATTGAGGTTGCCAGATCAAGAAAAGGAATCTTTATTTCTCAAAGGAAGTATATTCTGGATCTCTTAAAGGAGACTAGCATGACGGTTTGTAAACCAGCCGAATCGCCCATTGATAGTAATCACAAGATACATGCAGGAGTAGGAAAATCCATTGATAAGGAAAGATACCAGAGGTTGGCTGGAAGACTCATTTATCTCTCTCACACTAGACCAGACATAGCCTATGCAGTTAACTTGGTGAGTCAATTCATGCATGATCCCCGAGATTCTCATATGCAAGCTGTCTTTCGCATTTTGCAATATTTGAAGTCTACTCCAGGAAAAAGGTTGCTCTTCTCCAAACATGGTCACCTCCAGATAAAAGCTTTTACAAATGCAGATTGGGCTGGATCTCTAGATGACAGAAGATCTACAACTGGTTACTGTACACTTGTAGGAGGGAACTTAGTTACTTGGAGAAGCAAGAAGCAAAGTGTAGTAGCCAGATCAAGTGTAGAAGCTAAATACAGGGCTATGGCTCAAGGTGTTTGTGAACTTCTTTGGCTTAAAAAATTATTAGAAGAATTGAGATTATTTGAACAAGGGAAACTGTCCTTGTATTATGATAACAAGGCCGCCATCAGTATAGCTCATAATCCAGTTCAGCACGATCGAATAAAACACATTGAAATTGATCAGCACTTCATCAAGGAAAAAATCACAAGTGACATCTTAAATTTGTCTCATGTGTTATCAGAAAAGCAACTCGCTGATGTGTTCACAAAGGGTCTCAACAATTGGACTTTTCATATACTAGTTTGCAAGTTGGGCATGTGTGACATCTTTGCACCAACTTGAGAGGGAGTGTTGACTAGCTTGATTCTTGGAGATTTGATTTATGTTGACTAGCTTGATTCTAGGAGATTTGATTTAGTTTGTTTATAGAAAGTTTGTATTTTATTTTTATATACTTTCCTAAATTAGATACAAAATTTGTATATAAATACCCATGTTCAATGGGATGTAAAAATAAACTAGAAAAGAAAATTCTTCTCTAAAAATCATCAGAAAGATAGAGTTTAATTCAGCCACCTAATAATTTATGGAGGAACTTGTAATTCTCCTAATGTAAAAGAAAAGAGGATACAATAAATCAGTTGTGTGAAAAAAGATTGATGCCTATCTATTCCATAATGATAACAGATTGTCCATGAAAAAACAAGGAGCTCCCATTGAAAAAAATAAATTTCACCTTCCAGGCTTATACAAGCATTAGAAGCATGAGAGAAGGAAGGACATAACTGTTACATAGGATGGATTTCCCCTTGTTTAAGTTCCAGCCTTTCAACATGGAACCTAGGCAAACTCTAGTGAGGGCTCAGTGTAAAGAACCCTCTACTCTCATAAGAAGCTAGTAACCACAATTAAGCTTACTTGATAAAGGGAAGGGAAGGGAAGGGAAGGGGAAAGGGAAGGGATGTAAAAAAAAATCAATAGAGAGAGATTGAAAAAACATAGAAGAAGAAGATAGCAAGTTTTCCTAAAATACTGGAATCTTAAAGATGCATCTCTAACATCACTTCCATCCTGGACATCAAGCATGTCTGCAAGAATATAAGTTTAATATCTCCACTGCTCAAGAGATAGCATGCTAGGTAAGGCTCACTAGGAGGCTGTGCACAACCCAGTGGCTCACCAGGAGCTCATTCACCATGATAGGGCTCATCTTAGTTGGATAAATAACAATGGCCCAAGTATGTACAAGTCATTGTATAGCTCACATGCGTTGAATTATGTGTTCTCATTGCTTGGGTGTAAGATGTCAGCCCTCTACTTGTCGATAAGTGATGGCTGCTTATGCTGTGATAGGACCATGTCTAGTTGTGCAGCGGGTGCACGTGTACAAGACATGCTTATTCCTTTCCAGCTCATGGTTTGACACAAGGTGGCCCAACTTACAGTGGCATGACATTCTAAGCTTGTGAGAGGAGGTGGGCAAATATCCAAATGTACATAGGCTTGTGCTCCAGGCTGTCACATGTTGGTTTGGCAAGTGAACCCACTTTTGGCAAGTTGTTCTGAACTTGTGTCAGTTCATTTGCCGCTTGTTCAGGTAGTTCAACAGTGATAGCATCAACACCTGGCCACTCTACTCTACTGACTGTGCTTTGCCCGCAGGGAAACTTACGCCATTTGCATGATTAGGGCATGCATCTCAATTCAAGCTTCTCACAATATAATGCATGAAGCTGACAAACACAGCTAATAATTGCAAGCAATCACCCATGAACTTGGCTCTAATAACAACTTCTTACTAGCTTGAGAGAAGGATCCAACCATTAAAACCATGTCTTCAACACAAAATTTCATTGTAATCCAAAATCACATGTCAAAGACACTAGTCCAGCTATGGTATTCCTTTCAAAAGTGCCATAATTTATAGTTGTAATGTTCAAATTATCTGTTTGTGGAATTACTTTGTCATGAAATTCTTTATAGTAGCTTTTTTATTTTAGTAGCTATTTTTGTAAGTTGATCTACTATGTATGTGCAATAAGTTGTCGTGAAAGTGCCAGCATAAAAACATTCTCAAAATCTCTTTCAACCTCTTCCACAGAAAAATAAGGTTTTCCCCCTCTGTGATGCATCACTAGAAGACTTAAAAAAGATTTGCATTCCTACCACATTTAAGCAGTGAATACATTCATATAGCAAATATAACTGTACAGATTTTCCACAAGCAATAAGTGATTATAAATGAGAAAGGATATCACGATAACTAGGAAAATTCATTAAAAATGAATGCATAGCTTTTTTCTCTCTACTAAAACATAAGTAGATTTCTCTTTGCCATGAAATGAAATGAAACAAGCATATCCTCCCAGCAATGTAAAGACAATATTATAGGAGCTATGTTGAATAGAAGGTCAAGCATCTATATCTAAGATCAGCAATGAAATAATTGCAAGAGACAAATTATAACATCAGTACAGGAAAAGCGTGAGTTCATATATCATCATTTACCTGAATGCTGTTCAACTGAAGACACTGATGAAACAGATGACAGTAAGAATCGAGGTTCTTCCTCACTTGGCCAATGAACAAGGAGGCTCCGTCTTCCAAATGCATCACGCCCAAACCAAAGAGTTTTTGAGCTATTCTGGATGTAAAGGATAAAAGATTAACAAAGAATTAGATGAAAGCATCTTATATACCTCAAACAGCAAAGCCTTTTCTGGATTTGCCTCTGAAGATAGAATTGAAAAACCATCTATCCCAATATCAAAAATCCATATCCAGAACAGGTCATTGGAGTTACACAACCATATGTAATAAAATGCCTGAACAGTAAATTGGATTCTTTTGTCCAGCACGTAGTGACAGTATCACATTGAAATGCCAGATTAAGTAAAATCTACACACACACACACACACACAAAAAAAAGAAAAAAGTGAAGATAGCTAGTTGAATGGAATCAAGAGACTGGGATATTGCCCTAGTTCAACAATACTGATTACAATCCAGATAAAGGTGGACTCCCAATAATAATCAGGAAAAGTCATACAGCAAGACAATCAGGGAACATTCTATTGTTGGATGGTCTACCAAAAAGCTACCTGTTAAGGAAAGGTCTGTTTACAGTTTACTGGTGAAAAGCTAAAGAGCAGCTAAAAGGTTCTGGACATTGAAAAAATACAGACAAGAGGAAATAAAGAGATACATTAGTGAATTTCTAGTGTACGAGCCTGATCCAAATGGGCAACCAGATTTATTGTATGTGCTAAATGCCATTTAGCTAATAAGCCTGTGGATATTGAGGTTCCATAAGTGGTACTTCCTAATACTTTTTTTGAAGCAGTTATTCAAATTCTTCACAATATGCAGACATGGATGTTGGACCTGTGAATGGGGGTATTCCCAACACTCACAAAGACAAAGAACTACACTACTGCTATGAATTGACATAGAGACTCCAATAAAAGTCTGTCTAATATGCACTATGAATTGAATAAATAAAAGGATAAAATCAAGGAAAAAAAAAAGAAAAAGGATAACAAATTCAACTGATGACCAAAAAAACGAAATGTAAGAGCGAAAATTGTATGGATTCGCAAAAATCCCGTCTCCAGGAACTAAAAAATAGAGCTATAAAAATTGATTAGATATAGAAGTAGAAGTAAAGGAGTTTGGATTATTCAATAATACTTTTGTTATTTCAATTCATGAGTTCTTAATTATTTCGTGCGGAAGAATCTAATTGATGGATTAGTTAATTCAAAGAATGATTGTATCATTAACCACATTTTTTTTTTTTTTAAATTTATGTGCCTTCAGGAATTTAAACATAAGGAACGATAGCTTTATACTTGAACCAAAGAATGATAATATGGGGTATGCAGAATATATCAAGTTTAATGTAATGAAAATACATATAAATACATAATCAAATATATGAAGTGTAAAATCTCCTGAATAACCTTTCCAGCACATAGACTCTACGAAGGAAAAGAAGGTCGCAATACAGAGTAAAAACTTACCACTCAAGTTACCTGCCAATACACCATTGCCCATGGCCCTTTTATCTTTGACAGAACATCTATAACAGAAAGTTGTTCTTTCTGGTAACCCATGAATGAACACATATGTCCATCCCCATAACAAGAGCAGCACCTGCCAAGACGTTCCAACAGAACCATGCCATCATTGCTCCTGCTGTCAATATCCATTCCTCCAAATATTTCACCTAAGAAACAGAAAAGCAATAGATAAAAGTCCACCAACAAAACTGAGTGAAGGTATACCAAATAATAAGCTTTCAACAGTTATAGATTTATATAAATAACAGGTACAGCATTATCCCACAAGCAACCAACAAAAGACATTAAGTTGTTTATATGAAATTTTCTGAATTACTTAAAATAGGAATGCCAACACACGTAGAGAATGTAACTCCACACCTTTATTAAAATTTTTATTTCTTTAAAATACTTGGTACAAACTCTGTTGTTACCAAATTATATGAAGTACCTAGACAATGTTACAAAATGGGATTAGTGAAATTACATATGAAGCAAAGAAGCATCAGTGAATACCAACTGCTTATGATTTCATAACTTCATCTTCATTAAAAACCACATATAATTCCTTTTTCGGACCACACCCTCTATAACAAGGTTTGGAAAAAAAGAATCCACCGATAGAAATAGGTCTTGAGAGATAGACATAATCAAGGTGATTGAGCATCGAAGATTTCAAAAACTTCCAAGGTTCTTCTCTATATTCTATTGTATTACAAGTGTGATATATCCACTACAAAACTACAAAGATATATGAAAAAAGACAGTGAGAGCCTTTGAAGAAATGTAAGAAATGACTCCAATATTTGAAAAAAAAGCAGAGCATGTCCAGGAAGCATGTTTTGCCCTATATGGAGAATACTCAAAACTCAAACAGAACAAAACATAACCAATCAATCTAAATAACCATACAAGGATGTTTTCAAACTGCACTTTAGTTCAAATATAGCAAAACTGTAGCCAATTGAACAAATTGACCACTCGGGCTCAAACTCTTACAAATATAAGCATACATACCATCGTAGGCAAAACATAACTTTAAAAGGATGATTTCAAACTGCACTTCAGTTTAAGTACAACAAAACATAACCAATTGAACAAATTGATTACCCGTTCTCAAACTCAAAGGTAAATATAGCTACCACTATAAGCAAGAAAATTTCCCTCACATAATCAAATTCCAAACATTACCGCACATGACCTATAGATATAACTAACTACTCAAACTTGAAGACCGCATGGTGAGCACTAACCACAATTATAAGCAAGAATGAAACCTTAACAAGCATAATCAATTGATCCTAATAACTACACCAATTCAATCACCACACAGATGAGTCAAACAACCATTATAAGCAGAAACATCACCACTACTTATTCAAATTCCTAAAACCAAAAAACTTAGCCAATTCGTATCACTACCTACTCGAACTCGAACACAAACTCTAAATAAACATCCAGAAGTACCATTATAAGCAAGCACATTCCCGAACTGGTCCACCAACGGCTGAGCGATAGGACTAACACCTCTCAACTGCAATGTAGCACCAATAAAGTGCAATTCACCAGCAAAGGAATGCATATCGGTGCCACAGAGGGCTTCGTCTTCGAGAAAAGTGATGATACTAGGATTGCTGGCATCATTTGAGGTTCGAATTTGAAGGAAAACCTTCTTAGAGCCTATGCTGTCGGGACCTCTTCTATACAATGCCGATTTGAGATCGTCTATAGATATATGCAGCTGAAATGACGAATTATAATGAAATATAGGTTCCAAACCCTAGCTATAAAGTACGAAATGTAAGTGGAGAACTGAAGAACTTACTCGTGGAGAATTAGAGTAGGTGGTTGCAGAACCGAGACGTACTCCGGAAAGTACTAGAGCGATCCCACACATCTCTCTCACTCTCTCCCTTCCTCGCCCCCTCCCCCTTGACTTCTCTTCTTCCCCTTTGTAATCAAACAGGTGCAAAGAGAGACTAATAGGATGATATTGCTGTTTTCCAAATTTCACCGCGAAGCCTCCGTAGCATAGTGGTAGTGCGTTCGCTTCGTAAGCGAAAGGTCGCGAGTTCGATCCTCGCCGGGGGCTCTTGTTTCCTTTTACCCGAGGGTGGCCCGGCAAAACAACACACCCTTTTGAATTCAAAAAATGCTGTAAATCTAAAAGGATGGATTTCTTTTTATTTAATTGGAATTTAAATTTGATTTATATATTACTTTTTTCTTTTTTTTTTTTTTTGAGTAAAGCAAGTGCATTAAAAGAAAGTTCAAACAAGGACCAACCAAAGTCAGCCCGAATTATCAGCCACATATCGGCTTGAGCGGAGGAATTACAACCATGATCAAAAGGACAAGTACATAAACTGGTTTGAACAAAACAAGAAAAGCTACTGGAGGTACAAATTTGCTTATTAAGCCTAGCCTTGGCAAGCTGGTCCGCCTCGACATTGGTGTCCCTAGGAGAAAAAAGTGACTTGTACATACAAGGACACAATATCAGTGTATGATGAATAAATGCTACTCTCAGGGGAGTTTATAATCGGCACAGCAATGAGAGAGTTAGATTCAACGAATTAGATGAGAAAAACTATAATTATAGCATAAAGCTAGTCCCTCCAAAATGCTAAGAAGTTCGGCTTCAAGAGGAGAACCAGTAGCTATCCGCTTAGAGAGGGTGAACAGAGTTTTGCCGGAATGCCATGAACCTTTGCCAATTTACTAAAATGTAAAGAGCTAATTAATCATATAAAATATTCAAATTTAACTCTTGGATTTGAATATAGGGATGAAGAGTCCAATCCGTGTCTTGGGATGACTTGTGAGAGATTTGGTATAGTGGACTTAGAATAAAGATCATTAGACCAGTTTGTCCTCTCTCAATCTTTCCAAAAAAAGCTCATACACTTAAAAAGATGCTCAAATTGAGTCATAGAAGGATCCATTAGTAAAATGACTCATCTTAGTCGTTGATGCTTTACATGATCCAACAAACGGTGTCAACAACCAAACTCTATAAATTCCACAATGATCCTTCTCATCAGACAAATTTCAAAAATTCAAAGAAACGCTATTATTCTATACAATTGCAATCTCGGAGATCAAATGTGGTTTAGAACAAAAAACGCATTACCTCTCTCTAAGAATTTAAAGTTAATGCTACATAGCTCATTTACCTGTCATGTATGCATTTAAATTCTCTGAGATTGATTACCCATCCACCCCTCCCCCCCCCCCCCCCCCCCCCCCCCCCCCTTCTCCTCCCGCCTATCTCTTCATAAGTCATCTTTACATATCATTACTAAGTCACTTCTTTAAAGCCATGTGTAGCATGAGCCAAACATTGCACTCACATGATCACTGCAATCAGTCTTTATACTTTTTGAAGGAGAGATTATCTATCCTATACTTTTTAGCATAACAATTAACAAATGTTACGCCCCGAAGAGTACCCTAAACGTGGCAGTCCGCCATACACAATATTAAAGCCTAGGAATGACCACCTCAGTCACGCAAAGGCTTTCATATTATGTACAATTCGTCTAACATATGGAGGAGACACATCGGAGTGATACATTGTATATTGATACAACTTAAGTAATAATGTAAAGGAATTATAATTCACTATACATCAATTACAATTCATTAAAAGATTTCACTACATAAAACTATTATAAAGCAATTCACAAGTCCTAGCTAATATCTTCAAGCATTCTTACTTCCTGCCGGAATCCCGAAGTCATATTCGGCTCCAACCATCTCGATCCCTAGGTAGCATTCTCTTGTCAACTTGTTTATTCAAACATCTATTGGGGTATAAGCTATACTAACTTAGTGAGAGTTCCCTTAATTTCGTACCATAATAAGCAAGTTATAAATCATCCATATGCTATGCATGAACAAACACATGAGCAGACAATTATGTATGGGTATCCGGAACCTATATACAGAACAGATTTACACTCTCTGTATCTAGGGTTAGGGATGGTATTGAAAGTCTACACGACCGCTGCTAGTCCCCAAGCCCCCCTAGGCTCATAGCACTCGACTCGGCTAGGCTCATACATAGAATGCATCCCCGGTGCGCCTTAGTTCCTTATGAGTGAACTCTAATACCAGGTCTCATTCTCCAAATGAGTCCTCGGACCATACCAATCGTCATGCATAGGAATAGCATGCTACCAAATGCAACTTGTCCGATGCGATGCATGACCAATTTATTTTTGCTTCGTCAAATTATCATACATTCTTTAGAGTGACCAACCAATATCATACACATCAACAAAAATAATATGAACAGTGCAGTTATCCAATCGAATCATTGTTTCGATATGCTTTAGTATTCTTTAGCATACATACATCAAAGTCTCATCATCTATCCTATCCCCATTCATATCGGTTTTTATCTTGTTCTTATAATTCTAATGCAACTAGATACAAGCACAAGCAATGTATCAAAATAAGAGGAAAACTCACATGTCCAATGGACTCCGGTCTTTTAATCATAATAGTCGGGTGGCAACGAATCCTCGAAAGCAAGGTTACCTAAGGAAAGAAAATACCCAAATGAGTATTTCAACTCAAAACTAATCCACTCTATCTCATACAAACTATCAAATTCGTAATTTTCGTCCTAAGTGGGAATTTCAACTTAAAACAGTCATAACTTAGTCATTTTAACTCATAATTTAGCAAATTATATATCGATTTCTATCTACTTTGAAAGATCTATCTAATTATAATATTATATCTAAGTTTTGAAAACTTTTAAGCTTCGAAAAGATCTGATCAATTCAGATCAGTAGCGAAAACAATTTTAGAAAATTGATTTTGTGAAAGTTCATGAAGTTTCTACTATATGAACAAGTTACTATCATCAATAATATGTCATGAGATATATATATATATATATATATACATGTTCTCGATGATAAAGAATAAAAGAAATTTTTAGAAAAATTTTTCCTTGTAAGACTTTATGAAAAATCAACTTAGAAAGGCTAGTCTTGTATTCTTGACAATCCCCACTTGTTTTTAGAAAAATTCCTTCAGAAAATTTATTTAATCTTGTTAAAATTAAGTCCTCATTATGTATATTCCTTAAAGCCTTTGTTTTTCAATAAAAATTCCCATTTTACACTTTGTAAACATGTTTTTAAATATGGTTCATCCCAAAATCCGAATTTTGTAAAAATTGTTTTTGTGGTGATTCCTTTAAGTATACTCATTTGATACTGAGAAACTTAAGGCTCAACCATACCTAGCAATTAAGGACTTCATTTCTTTAATAAAACTTCTATTTTGAGTTTGAAAAGTAGGGGTTTTCATACCATTACTCCATTATTACGAATTTCTTAAAATAACAAGCAACTTAAATTTTCCTACTTTATTTCTACTTCTTGTTTTACATATTTTTCTCAACAAATCCCATCTCAACTTATAAAAATCATTGCTTGATGATATCTATGACCTATACTCTTCATTTTTCATATAAAACACAAGTTATGGAGTTAATAAAAGGGTTTTTAAGGCATGGTCTTGAAACCATCAGAATTTCACAAGGTTAGGATAAAACTCAAATTTTACATTTTGTAATATCTTCCTATATTAAAATTTTCTATTAGTAGACCTACCATTTACTCATAAAAAACATCTCCGATTTATACCTATTCCATAAGCCTTTCATTTTTTAAACAAATCCTTCATTTTGGTGTTGAAAAATGGGTTTTCAAAATTGGTCTTGGTTGAGATCCGAATTTAAAAAATTTGTTTTTGGACATAACTTGTGATAAAATCCATCTAAACTTATGAAAATTCATCCTTTACATATCCTATCCTAAGAGCCTTCCATATATTGAATAAAAACTTCATTTTTGAGTTGGAAAAACATGTTTTTAAGTTATGTCTTTATCTAGATCCGAAAATAAAATTTTGTTTTGAAAAATAATCTTTGAAAATCACCTTTGAACCATATAAAATGAAGTCTTGATGATATATACCCATTAAGAATTCATTATTTTAAGTTAAACTTCCATTTTGACACTTGGAAAGTGGTTTTTAAATGTGGGTCTTGCTTAGATACGAATTTCACCATTTTTATTTGAGTTCAAAACCAAGATCTACACTTACTATGAACATAAATATAAAAGAAATCCATGGTAGTAAACTATAAACTCATAGATCTAAACATAAACATAAGCAAAGTTACATAAAAGTTAGATCTACAAAACATAACTACTTCTAGCAAAAAAATAATAATATTACAAGAGAATAATCATGGATAAGAGGAGTGTTTCATTTTGGCATCATCATCCTTAGCTTTTAAGCTTACGGAAGGTTATTTGATGCATGAAACTCTCATTATACTTTACCTATATCAACTATGGAAGCTTTGGACAAGAGTTTTATTAAAGGATCTTGAAGAAAGATGTGTGGAAGCTCCAATAAAGAATAGGGGCAGCAAGGTTCTCTTGTAAGAACAAGAGAAAATGAAGAGAGAAAGAAAGGAAAATTGAGAGGAAAGATGTAAGGAATGGTAAAGGATTAATATGTGAATGAGAGAGAAAGATAGAATGAATTTAAGCCACTTAAATGAAGTAAAAAAAAAAAAAAAAGAAATGGGCAGCCAAGACTTTCCTATAGCTGGCTTGATTTTTGGGAAAGAGAGGGAAGGAGTTTGGTTGGTTTTCTACTTGAAATTGTAATGTGTAATTAATGGTATATGTAGCTTCTTGAAGAAGGATTGAAATAGCTTTACTTTAATCAATTTTGGAGGGTTTCAAAGGACAAAAGGGCAGCAAAAAGAAGTCAAAAATCTGCCATGAAGTGATGAGTGAAGTGTAGAAAGATTGAAGTGAAAAAGAAGTGATGTGTGAAAGGTGTACTAAAGGTATGAGTTTGTAAGAGTACTTTCTTCATAAATAAAATAAAAATAAGAAAAATTAGAAAAAGAATTTCAAATTTTTGTAGCAGAATTTTCATAATCAAAATAAGATAATTTATTTATTTATTTTAGTGAATTATCAAATAAGTTACCGGTATGATCGAAATACACGAATATGAGCTATAATTGATATTTTTATAACCCAAAAAATTATAAAAAATTATTTTACAAAAATAAAATATTTTTAAAATATTTTTCAATTATTAAATTAATTAATTTTATTTTTAGTATCGGGTCTTAAACAGAAACTGATCCCGTAAAACCCGAAACGAACTAAATTTTGAAAAACGGAATTTTCTATGATATATAAAATATTTATCTAAAAATATAAGGATTTACGAGAATAGTAAAATTGTGTAATGAATAGTAGTGAATAGTGTAAAAGACTAGTTAATTACCGGTAGTAAAGAAATACGAATATAATTGCGAACTCAGATATTTCTAGTCATCAAAATATTATAAAATTGATATTTTTGAAATTCTTATGAAAATACGAGTCTAACGGTATTAATGGTATATTTTTTATATCTCAAGCCCTAGGACATGCTTTTCAAAGCTTGTATCTGAACAGATTCGAAATAGGTCAAAAATTTATCAATCTAATATTTTTAAGCGACCTTATATTACTACAAGCTACTCTACACACTTAAACTACACCTCGGCCTCTAGGGCTAAGGGCGCGAGATTGCTGGACTTAATCTAATGTATTCCACTTACGGTTCCTGGGTGACTTTCCGGTTTATATTTTTGCCAATTCGGAAACAAAGGGTTTATGTTTATATAACACATTTAGTTTGAGAAATTTATTTTAAATTTTATTTTTGTAAGTATTTAATATCTCTTAACGTTTTCGATATTCTTGGAATTGGGATTTATTTCCGAAGGTTTATCGTTATTTACTTTTTAATAATTTGTTTTTTAGTTCTATATTACCCAATTTTACAAGTCAGAGTTAAATATAGAATTTGTCACACGTAGTGGTTTTGGATTTGAAGACTGTTGAGTTCTTATTTTATTTTTAAGGATTTTCATTTTCTCAAGATTAAGAAATTTCTGGATTCGTTCGTGATTTAGGACTAGTTGAAGTTCGGTTTTAATTTGAAGTCATTTTTAGAGTTTTATTTTCGATATTTATTTTGAAATTATTTACTGAAATTTTCCGGGGCTTACAACAAAACTTTAAAAAGATTAGTTATTCTTATACTTTTGTAGGATAGATTACCAATCCTACATCTTTCGAAGGATAAGACTCTAAGTAGATTAGTTATTCTTATACTTTTTTAAGGATGGCTTACCTATCTTATACATTTTTGAAGGATAAGACTTTAAGGAGACTAGTTATCCTTATACTTTTGAAGGATAAATTACTTATCCTATACTTTCTAAAGGATAAGACTCTAAGGAGATTAGTAACACTTATGCTTTTGAATGATTGATTACCTATCCTATACCTTTTGAAGGATACGTACAACTACATTTTTTCTTTCAATTTTAACATTCTTCTTTCTTAGGAAATGAATTTTTTAGTGTAGAAATTCTTACCTAACCTTTAAAGAAGATTCCCAAGCGATAGATTTTTTCTAGAAACTCGATTACCATTCACTCGTTATCTTTATGGTTAATCAACAATATTGAGTTAGTTGAGTTACATTGCACTTGTCATCGTGCTTATATGAGCTTATCTTTCATCTATACTAGGTTCTTATAGATTTTCATTTTCTTCTTTTTGCCATATTACATTTCTAAAACCTTTACTTCTTCCCTTTGAGTTTCACCCACATAATCATTCACCTTCACCAAGTTTTAGAAGCCTAGCTTTTTTATTTTTACTTTTTTTTTAATCATACATCAAATCATTTTCTTAATTCAACCCATAGTTGGTTCAAGTCTTAAATCAGACACTTCTTTCAAGTAAAATTAAATCATAAACAAAGTATTTAAAATTTTTTATAATTAATCATTTGCTCAAGTCACTTTCTCATTTTTATCATTTGCTCAAATTTTCGTGTTTATGGTAATTATGACTTGGAGAGGACTTATCAGTAAGGTGGTTGGTTAATGACCAATTCAATGTCGATGACTGCTAGGAATATCATTTTTACAAGTAGATAATGAAAATTAAATCACATTGAACCATGAATGCTAACAAATACTTGGGATTCGAAAAAATCTCATTGATTTATCATTTATAATACATTTTTAATGGACCTATTTACAAGGTCCTTTTAATCTAGACCATCCATCCAAGCTAAAATTATTTCCCCTCCTTTTTAACACTTTCCTCATATTTGGTCCTTCGTAGTTTGGCATAAACTTTCCCTTAGGGTCTGGAACTCCATACCTTGCAATAATGTCTCATATCATGAACGTGACTACAATTGTGTATAATTTCGCTTCAACCCATTTGGTGAAGTAATTAATTGTTACCAAGATAAAGCGATGTCCATTTGAGGCTTTTGGAGAGATCAGCCCTATTATATCCATTTCTCACATAAAGAAGGGCTATGGTGATGATAGCAAGTGCAATTTTTAAGGTGGGGTATATATCTTGTTTAGGTAAATTTAGCACAAGTAGTAATGCCTTCCATGCTTGATGCAATTTGATTCCATGGTCAGCCAATAGTACCTTTATCCCATGATCTTTCTAGTGAGCATGTATTCGTTCATGTGAGGTTCACATATACCCTCATGTATCTCCTTCATAAAGGTACCAACATCATCTTCATCTACATACCTCAATAATGTGGTGTTAAAGAACCTTCTATACAAGGTATTACATTGAGTAAGAAATGATTTGCCAAGCATATTAATGTTTTTAGTCTTTTTTTTGTAGTGTTTTTCTAGATATATGTCTGTTTGAAGGAATGCCTTAATATGATGGTACCAAAACTCCTCTCTTGAGCTTTTTTCAAAAAAAAAAAAAAAACTAGCTCTTGTTCGATTCTAATCCTCATAGGTTGCATCTCTACTCCTTTGGTGATATGACTCAATGAAGCCAATGTGGCTAGGGTGTCGGCAAACTAGTTTTGAGTTCTTAGCATATACATGAAGTAGACGCCTTTGAACTTCTTAACTAACTCATTCAAATGCTGATGATAAGGTACCAATTTAGAGTCATTAGTCTTGTATTCCCCTCATATTTGAAAAATGATAAACAAGGAATCACCATATGCTTCTGAGCCTTCAATTTCCATGTCTAGTGCCATATTAAGGCCCATGATACGTGTCTCATACTTTGTGATGTTGTTGGTATATAGGAATGTTAACATTGCTGATGTAGGATATCGATTACCTTTAGGGGATATTAACACCACCCTTGTCTTACATACATACATGTTGGCAACACTGTTAAAATACATATATGAGGATGGAGGATGATTCGAGCTCTTCATCTAATCTGGTTGCTAGGATGTTCTCATTTGGAAATTGAGCTTGTAAATTACTAATGGTGTGTTTAATTGGACTTTCAGCGAGTTAATCAATTAAGTCTTGTCCATTTGTTAAGCTGTTATTTACATATGTGACGTCAAACATAGATAGTAGCATCTACCATTTAGATATCCTCCCGATTAGAACAAGTTTGGTCGTTAGGTATCTTAAAGAGCCATGTTCTATGAGGAATTCAACTGTCTGAGTTAATGCATGATCTAAATTGGGCAAAATAGGTTCTTTCCACGTCTGAGTATTTTTGTTCTCTTTTTGTAAATTTCTTACTCAGATAATAGATTGCCCCTTCTCTTACATGTTCATGTTGATGAACCAAGGTTGATTGTAATATAATTTTGATGAGAAAATGTATTGCACAAATGTTCATCAACGTAGTTAAGTTACATTTAATAAGTAAAACTTGTTTTTAATACATTTAAGCTTTAATGTTCATAAATATGTTTATGTTTGTATGGTTATTGTTCTTGGTAGATTATGCAGGAAGAAATTAAGTGCCACAGCCTTAATTGTAGGGCAAATCAAGGGCTCGACAATGTAAATCCAAGGCATAACAAATGGAACAAAATGAGAAAGCACAATCTTGGTAAGCCTTAGTGGTGGACTTTGTCGAGAGCTCCATTGGTCCAATTGAGGTGTAAAGCCATGAATAAAATAAGATACACAGACTTGGTCACGGTTCACATTGAGGGCTCGACAAGTTTAAACTCTAGGGCATGATAAGTTTGAATCTAAGGTTTAACAAGCACATACTTGGTCGTAGGATAAATTGAGGTGCAATGAGTTTAGGACGCGACAAGTCTAGAGCGCGATAGTTTAAAAAATAGCTGTTGTAGACTTTTTAATTCAACTGTTGGTGGTTCTTTCAAGGGAAAATAGCTATGTTTTAAAGTTGTAATATATAGAGTGTTTTGTGGTGTTTTTTAAATAGAGAAAAGAGAGTAGAGCTTAACTTGCATATATTATGTAAAAATACTCTTTGTTTGTATTTGTTTCAATTAAGTGAATAGTGGTATTCGTGATATTAGTGAGTTAATATTGTAATGTACTATTCACATGTTTTGTATGAGTGTTTTAGTGAAGTCTTCTTGTGTTTGAGGCAATAGGTAAAAGTCTCCATGTGTTATGCACTTGTGTGAAGTCCTCATGTGTGAGGCAATTTGAAGTCCTCGGTTGTGAGCCATTATGTCACGTCCCACTCTTAGACGGCCGACGTGATGCTAAGATCGTTGCCCTACAGGCATTAACTTCGAGGGATTACCATAGTAAGTTCCCTTATCAACACAAGAAGGTACCTTTAAAGCAAACAAAAGCCTCAGGTCATGGGTTTGATCCCTTAAGGCTGCAGCTAAGGTCAACTTTGCTTGGGGGTAATAATTCCTTCTTGTGCTGATAAGGGAACTCATTGCGGTGATCCCTCGAAGTCAGTGTCTTTGGAGCTGCAATCCTTGCATTACATCGGTTACCTGAGGGTGAGGTGTGACATAAAAAAGCGTCTTTTTATGTCACATCCCCATCCTAGGCACAATCGCAACTATGGGAGCGCCCCTAGGTTCATAGGCCACCCTGAGCAGGGAGTGTGATATCAAGTACACTGGCCCCCATCCAGAGCCCCCTCAAGCAACTCCTTCAAGGCATAATCAGGTATTGTTATTTACCGTAGCATTCAAGTCTAAGCTGCAGCCTCGTGGACTCGATCTATAGACGTAGCCTTTTGTTTCTCTCAAAGGCAAACGCCTTCACTAATTGAGTTGCAGCTCAATTGGTAAGAGACGTGGTCTTTGGGGCCAACAAAACCCTTATGTCCTGGCTTCAAAGCTGTAGCGTTGGAGACCTAGAAACTTGAAGCCTTGGCTGAGGGACAACACTGATTTGTGCTCTGGTAGTGCCTGAGGGTGCATTGAGGGGCTAGTGTACCTAACATCACGTTACATGCCCAGGGTGGTCTGCGGACTTAGGGGCACCTCCACAACTGCGGTTGTGCCTGGGATAGGGTGTAAAACATTATGTGAAGTCCTTTGTGTCGAGGCAATGTGAAGTCCTCGTATCGAGGCATTATGTGAAGTTCTCTTTATGAGGCAATTTTTTTGATTGAATGAATTCTATAAAGTCCTCCTTCATTGACGCAAAAATATAAACCATATAGACTATGATGCAGACCGAACTCTACGTTAAAAATGGTGTATTCTTCCCATTCTCCTATCTCTTCATTATTATTGTTTTAACTATGCATAAAAGGATAAAAGAAATAATGGTTTGTAGCATATGCGTGTAAACAAGCCTAGCTTTACATTTTCTTTTTCAACAATTAGTATTAGAGCAGGTCTCTAAGGTTAAACCTTAACCGCATTGATAGGAATTAAGTTGCTCAATTAATCACGTTAATCTATAAGTGTTTTTTAAAACTCTTTTTAGTCTCTTTTGAAATTCTTGTTAAAGCATAATCATCAACCGGCAGTGTACTGGGTGCGTGTGCAGTTATAAATTGGTAAGTACAAAGTCAAATCCACAAGGAGTGAGGATTAGTTATCAACTTTATCAGTTCTAATTGTAGCTATGCAAATCAAAAGATATATTTTTGAATTTTTCTTTTAATAGACTAATCTACAGACAAATCTTGGATTTCCAACACCTATGAATTGATTAGGTTATGAGCCAATAGATCTGAACAACAATCAAATGTATGCTATTGGCCTAAAATGCACTTGTCAATCCAAATTATCAATAGGTTAAGTTTTTCAACAATAAGCACTAGATAATATCTCCTTTTCCCAAAGTAAGCTATTACCCTAAATTATCCAATCGATGTTTCCTATGTCTAAGAAAGTGATCAATCGAATATCTATCTATATTACCAAACCCTAATTAAATTCAAACCCATATCACTATGTGATTTGTAATCCTAATAAGATATTCACAAAATTGATTAGAAAAGAATTTCCAATTGCAATCTTAATCTAGCATGAATTCCAGATTAAGTCCAAAATACATGAATTGTGAAATAACATCAATAACTCGAATATGAACAAGTGTTCAATCAACAACAAGAACAATCAATCATATAATTCAAATCCACAACTCGAAACCGAATTAAGATTCAAAGAAACAAGCATCAACACCAACTAATAAGTGGATATAAGAAAAAGAACAAAATAACCTTGTCAATTGAATCTTGTTCTTGAAATCTAAACACAATTTATGTCTTCCACTTGAATCTGGTGTGGAATCCTTTATCAAATTACAAAGATGAAAACTTTCTAGAGTTTTATGCTCTAATCTATCAAAGGAGCAAAAGAAAAAGGAGTCTCTTTTATTTCTTTCGTCGTATATCTTCTCCTATTTTCTCCCTTTCTTTTTTCTCTATAATCTGCACCTTGGAGAAAATATTGCGTTACAACATACACTAGACTTTTCAAATTCAATGTTAGTGTTGTAGAATGGTTGTGTTTAAAAATTTGGTTTTGATCACATTCAACACCTACTCAACGTTGACACCCGTTCAACACCTACTCAACAGTGGTAGCGTCGAATCTCCAATAGCTGATGTAGGATGAAATTGCAAAAGTCGATGGAATTTACCTTGAATACTAGCAGTGTTGGGAGGCAACATGTGTACAAAACCTTCATGGTGATTTTAGACTTTACTCCAAATGGAATTTGTCAAAACTTACAACATGAAAGTTGTAGATATTTGTTTACTCTTTCAATAGGATCTTGAATCATATCAAACGAAGCTCGAATGAGAGAAATATGTCAAATTTATTAAAACAGTATCGAGCTGTAATTCTTAGTGAAATCCTGCACTTGTAGCAACTTCAAGACGATTTTCAACCTTCATTCTTTCATAATTAGCAAAAACTCAAAACACAAAGATTGTATCTTTGTCTCTTATCTTTCCTTAGGCTTTTGAATCACTCAAAAGGAGATCAGATGAGAGAGTTATCTGTAATTTACCAAACTCTGTCATTTTCTAAAACGTGAATACTATCACTGTAATAGTAGTAACTTCATGGAAAATTTTGCCCATGATGCATTCCGAATTCATTCACACCAAAAATATGAAAAATTAAAGATCTTAGCTTTCAGTATTATTTTAAATCATCTCAATAGGAGCTTAAATGAGAGAGATCTGTCAAATTTACGAAACATCACCAAAACTGTCCTAATATGCGTGCATGGTCGGCTTACATTCTTCTTATTTCCAATTTTGCATAAAACTTCTCCCAATTGCTTGTATTTTTATAATAAGTCCTCAATGACCTAAAATATAAAATTAAACACAATTAAGTACCATTTCCATATGATTTCTATAAAATCCATAATAGATAAGCATGCTTTGATAAATGAAAATTGAGTCAAGTATGACTTTATCACCATGGAAAAGGAAAACAAAAGGGAAAAACATCAAGGAGCAAGATCAAGAGTGTTCAAGGTTTACACCAGCTAAAGGCCACTAGCCTTCCCCAAGTACGTAGCCAGCATAGGCCTTTACACCGCCGGCATACTTGTTTTAATTAAAGGCCGCCAACTTATGTTTATACACTAGTTTTATATTATTTCATGCCTTTAGGGTTTCCTTAGGGTTAGTATATATAGTCCTTTTGTTATTTGTGTTGGTAGTTTTGGATTTTGAGATTTTGAGAGCACCTTTGTGTGTGATAACCCTTTGTGATCTCTTAATTATTGAGATTGATTGTCATTCTCTTTATTCGTATGTTCTTATCAATTCATTATGGTGAACCTTATTAATTGAGTCTTGCAATTCTTTTAACACTATAGTTAGTTTATAGATCGTGGATTCTATCGATTTATAATCTGATTGTACAACCAGTTTAATTTTGTTGTTTGTGGATCGTATCGAACAATAATCTTATCCATACCCTTTGTTTTCCATTGTTCTTTCATATTATAAAAACCTAAAAATAAAGACTAAATTTTTAGCCCCTTCAAGATTGCATCAGATTTGGTATCAGAGTAAAGGTTTGCAGAGCTTGTTGTTCAATATGATTGATTCCATGTTTGTTGGGTTCATTTTTTTTTCTTTCATCAATTTGCTATGAAATTGCTGTTGCTGTTGATTTGCTGGAAAGATGCCGTTGAATAGTAGCAATAATGTGCATGACAATGATGGTGGTGAAGGAGATAGGTGTCTAGGCAAGAATTTATACATTTGCAGACAGGGTTTAATAGAATGCAAGAAGATGTGATAAGGATTTTAGAGAGATTGGAGGTGAGAGATAGGAGTCATCATAGTGAATCCAGCCATAGAAGACATTCCAATGGTGATTCTTATGGGAATAGTGAAAGGAGTAAAAGGTGAGGAGATAGAGATAATAGGCGTAAGGGAATTGAAAGTATTAAATTAAAAATTTCACATTTCACTATTAACAATAAACCAGAGGAATTTCTTGATTGGGTACCTAAGGTGGATAAGATGTTTGATTGTTATAAGTGGGATAAGCATATGAAGGTGAAGATGGCATCACTAGTGTTTTCTAATTATGTTAGTTTATCGTGGGATAAGCCACGGGTTGAGAGACAAAAGGTTGATGAAGAAAAAGTATGTACATGGGCTTTGATGAAGAGATTGATGAAACGTAGGTTTGTACCAAATGACTATAAGCAGAAGATGCTAATGGAGTTACAATCCTTAAGGCAGGGAAAGCGAAGTGTAGAAGAATATGTGAAGGAGTTTGAAACTTCGATGGCAAGGTGTTATATTAGAGAATCCTCCTATGAATCTATAGCTAAGTTCATTAACGAGCTAAAGATGGATATCACTAGTGTAGTAGAGCTCTAACAACATCAGACCTTGGAGGATGTAATTAAGTTGGCTAGCAGGGTTGAGAGGCATCAGCGCATACGACCTTAGAAATCATATCACCATAGTAAATCTGATGAGGAAGAGAAAAAAGAGGATGGGAAAGAGAAGAATAATGGAAAATTGATTGAAGACAAAAGCACCTGATCAGACACAGTAGCAAAGAAGCAGAGATATAAAATGTTTCAAGGGTTTAGGACATGACCACATTGCTTCTTAGTGTCCTAATAAGAGGGTTATGATAATGAAAGATAATAAAATTGAGAGTGAGGAAGAGGAACAAAAGAGTAGTGAAGAAGAGGATACGTCGAATGTTTCTTTGACATTGGTACTTGAGTAGGAGAAAGTAATTCTAGACTAAAGAACTAATTTGTTTTATATTTAAAGTTTGATATAGGGAAAATCATGTTTGACTGTAATTGATATTGGTAGCTATGTCAATGTTATTTATGCTAGATTAGTTTCTAAATTAGGGTTACAGGCGAAGCAACATCTGAAACCATATGCTCTTCATTGGCTTAATCATCAGGAGACTATTCATGTGCATGAACAGGTTCATGTACCTTTTCTATTGATGATTATACTAATGAATTCTTGTGTGATATAGTACTTATGGATGCTACATACTTGATTCTCAGAAGACCATGGCAGTATGATCTCAAAGCTACCTTTGATGGATACAAGAATGAATACACTATTCAACATCGAGAAAAGACATACAAGCTATTACTTATGAGTCCTATAGAGGTACAATAGGCCAAGATGATGCATGTTGAGAAGATCAAAGGCTTAAGGAGTTTGTTTGCATGGACTAGCTGGATGACCACTCTGAATCTAACTCCGAAAGTTCAACAGTTGAAGGATCAAGATTCAAGGATGAATCTTCTTAAACCTAGGGTACTAGTAGGAATTAGGTTGCTTAAAGCCATGAAAAAGGGAAACAAAAGGGAAAAACATCAAGGAGCAAGATTGTCATGCCTCGAGTGGTACCATAATCGTGACAATCTACTGTACACAATACTAAATCCTAAGAATAACTACCTTAGCCACACAAAGGCTTCCATTTCATGTACAAGGCATACATCACAACCAAGGGAACGCATCGAAGTAGCGCAATTGACATTGATAACGATTAAGTAACAAGGCAAGGAGAATACTTATCATAAAACATAAACATGGTTGATTACAAATCTTAGGGGCATATCGCCGCTATTGTCTTCTAGTCTATATAAATACATTTCTTTAGAAATCTCAAAAGTATTAACATTCCATATATTGCATATAAGGAAATTACAAAATAACTTCATCTTATATTCCTATTGCTTCCATGAGGGTTTAAAACTCATCAATGAATTCCTTAATGTCATGGTCTTCGAATAGAGCCACGGATATACTTGTTTCAACAAAAATCTATGGTGGTATAAGCTTACAACTAGCTTAGTGAGATATCCTCTTTCATTCGTACTGTGATATCAAACAAGTTTATTTAATTTTTATACATATGCTATGCATCAAATCACATGATCACACAAATATATATAGTTATCCGGAAACCATACATATAACGGATTTATCCCTCCATGTCGAATGGTTAGGGAATTGTTAATGAAGATCCTCGACCTTCTACTGCTAGTCCTCAGGCCCCCACCTAAAGCGTTTGGTTGGCTCGGCTCCGAACCTAAAGTCACATTCCTCGAGCGATGTGGATTCTCTAGGAAGGAACAAGGCTCATGTCCCAGCATGATAACAGCCCATCCAACTCTACGCATAAGAGTATCAGCCTTCCGAAAGAAATGTAACTCAATGGATACTATGTGTGAGCATTTGATTTTTCTTAAGCCGAACCTTATTAAGGTTTATTAAGAGCGATCAAACAATTTAACAAACAATAAGCAAGCATACTTATAGGTAGACAAAATACTTAAACAAGCAATTCGAAGTCGCGATATTCTTAATTCTCATTCCATCACATAAGCATAGAATCACATATATACATATCCCTGAATTCCCTATACATATCTATTTTTATCTTTTCTTAGTATTCTAATGCCACTATTCCACAAGCACAAGTAAGTAACGAAATTAAGAGGAATAACTCACTCGTCTGTTTCGCAATCTTCTTAGTCGTAGTAATTCTCAAGAAGAAAAATCTCATATTTCGTGTTACCTAGACAAAACAAATACCTGGGATGAGTATTTCGTAAGAGTTCTACTTAAGCTTTCTAATTCTATTTTACTATGTTTGTCAAAAATCGTATAGAATGAAATTTCAACTTAAACTGACCGTAACTTACTCATTTTAACTCGGAATTTAGCATATAATATACCGTTTTCTACCTACTCAAAAAGATCTATCTATTTCTAAGGTTATTTTTGTCATAAAAAGCCATTTGGGTTTGGAAACGGTGAGGTATAGAATCATTACGAATTTTAAATTCCTCAAAACATAATTTTTCAAACTTTTTCGGGAAAAGGAAAAAAATATTATTAAAATTAAAAAAAAAATTACGAAAATGCCACTGGGACGAATTTAATCCCAGAAATAGGCAACACGGCCTCGTCTCTTCAAGAGACGAGGTCGTTAGTGCCTGACCTGTCTCTTCAAGAGACGAGGTTGCTCGGTGTGACCTCGTCTCTTGAAGAGACGAGGTCATTAGTTAGTGACCTCGTCTCTTCAAGAGACGAGGTCTGCGCACTTAAACTGCAGCCGCGCGCCTCTTTCCCCATTTCCCCCAAATTGAAAAAGAAGAACCCTAAATCCCAATTCTCTCAATCGGCATTGGTAGATTCTCCACGCTTCTTAGGTTTTTTTTGTGATTGGGCAATCTCAGAGCCCCCAGACGGTGTCTACATTGCAATTTGTGGTTGGAGGAGCGATACGCGCGATAAATCACCGAAATCCGCCGGCGAAATTTGAGGTATGATTTTCGTGATTTTGTTTTTTTTGTTAATGAATGTTGCTACATTGTTCAATGGTGATAGTATGTGCTGTTAGAATCATTTAATTGTGCAATTAGTAAGTGAAAGGATTTAATCCGGTTGTTGTATGTTATATAGATAGATACATACGTATACATATATGAAATTATTGGGAAAAAAAATAATATTGTGATTAGTTGTTGGATAATTTTTTAGGAAGTGCAGTTGGGAAAATAATTTAAAATAACTTGTAATGTCGGCAACGGGTATTGTTGAGCGATTCCAATACGGTAGAAAATTTTCTAATTATATGGATACATATATATATATATATATTTGTACATTGGGGGAAAAAAATTAATATAGTTATTGGTTGTTGGAAAATTATTTTAGGAAATGTAGTTGGGAAAGAAATAAAAAAATAACTTGTAATGTCGTGAAGGGGGTGTATTCGGTACTGTAGTGTTGGTTTATCATGGAAATGTGCGGTGAAAAAAGATAATGTTTGTAGGAAATCAGAGTTCTTAGGAAAAAAAAATAGAACTTTGGAAATGTTGCATTTGGAATTTGATTGAATATTATGAGGAATGAAACTCATAAGTGTGATTTTGCGAATTTGATGCATTGAAGCTAATTTTGATGAGATGGCAGGATTGTTGAGGAAATGGATAAGGCAAAGTTCATACTGTATGCTCATGGTAATATTGTACAAGAGGATGATGGTTTTTGTTATGATAAGCGGCCGGTTGCTATGGTCAGTATCAGTAGGAATTCAACATATGAGCAGATAGTGGAGATTATTTGCAATAGATTAAAGGTAAATAGGTGTACACATCGGGTGGAGCTATATCATAGGGTAGCTATTGGAGATAGGACGCTACGTTATGATATTATTCCAGTGACCGATGATGATGCGGCGCATGAGATGTTGGTGTACACAGAGGGATCAGTGGCTGTTTATGTGCAGATATTTGAAAATGAATTGTCACAGGTACCCGCAGGGGATAGGGGCATTGATAGAAATATTGGAGCCAGGGGCTGGTAGACTCAAACTCAACCCCAGCTCAGACAATAGGCAGTGCACAACTGGAAATAGGTAACTTTGAATTTTGTGGCGGTACTTCGATAGGTGGTGATGATATGGAGGCTGTGCAAGACTCATCAGTAAGTGAATCCAGTGACGACTATGATGATGATGAAAACGATAATGTGGAAGTTTTTCCACAACAATATGCTTTGCCTGATGTGCAAAGAAGGGAAAATAGCTGGGACCGTTTCATTGCTCCTACTGATGTTGATGCAATAGGGAGCTCAGTGGCAGTTCCGTTTTTCAATGCTGAAGTTGGTAGTACTTATGCAGCATACGATGATGAGCAGGAAATGAGTGCTGGGAATTGGAGCTTCAGTGATGAATTTAAGGTTGGGATGCGGTTTGAAACCAAAGATCATCTCATCCGGGCTGTTAAAATGTGGCACGTAAAGAACCACTATAACTTCAAGGTGGTGGATTCGGATCCAAGGTCATGGGCTGTGAAATGTACCGATATCCACAACAGAGGTTGTAAGTGGAGACTGAGAGGCAGTTATAAGAAACACGGTGGCTGGTTTCATATCACTAAATTTGATGGGCCTCATACCTGCTTGGATGAAATCACTGGACAGGATCACTCTCAGTTGGACTCCACCAGCTTGTCTAGGGCCATAATATTGGAGATCCGCAATTCTCCAGATGTGAGGGCGAAGGATCTCCAAACGAATATATTAAAGGAGTTCGGATATAACGTTCACATAAAGAGAATTCGTGAGGCAAAGAGAAAGGCAATTGAGCAGGTGTACGGTAGTTGGGAGTCGTCTTACGTAGAGCTCCCGCATCTACTAAATGCAATTACTGAGGCAAATCCAGGAACGAAGGTCGATTGGCAAACTCAAGATTCAAATGCAGCCGGCCACGTGTTCTTGGATAAGCTTTTTTGGGCATTCGGTCCTTGTATCGAGGCGTTCCAGTATTGCAGGTATGTATTGTAATAATGCTTTAGTTTTGTTACACCTGATTGATATTCACTGATATGTTATATACTTTTAATCATTGCAGACCTGTGATCACAGTTGATGGTACCTTCCTGTATGGCAAGTACAAGCACAAATTGCTTATTGCAGTGGCAGTAGATGGTGCAAATCATATAGTCCCATTGGCCTACGGGCTAGTGGATGAGGAGAAGGCGGAAACCTGGGGTTGGTTCCTTGCAAAAGTGTTGGAACACGTCATCAAAGACCGATCCAACATTTGCTTGATATCGGACCGCCATGCGGGTATCAAGAGTGCGGTGGAAGGTGACAATGCGGTGTGGCCTACAGGGTGGCCTTGGCGCTGGTGTATCCGGCATGTTGCAAGCAATTTCAATTCGAAGGCCAAAAGCAAGGAATGTAAGGAAATAATAAAAAGAGCGGCCTATCAAGCGCAGAGTCGAAAATTTCATGGATACTTCAATGCAGCACTTCAAAGCAATCCTTGGACGGGACGATATTTTCGTGAGCTACCTCCATGCATGTGGACCTTATCTTACGATGAAGGTGTCAGATATGGCCTAGGTACAACAAACATGGCTGAGAGTTACAATTCGGTTATAAAAGATGCCCGGTGCTTACCAGTATCGGCATTGGTAAAAAAACCTTCTACAATTGTAACTCTATATTTAATAAGCACAGGCGTGAAGCCAGCGATGCCATGAGTATAGGTAAGTTGCTCACAGACTATGCTGCACATAAGTTTGAGCGATGGAATAGCATTTCCAGCTCGCATAGAGTGACATGTTTCGACTATCAAGAACGCATATATGAGGTCATAACTGCACCACGTCCTACAATGTATGGTCAGAAGGGGGATCATATTCAAAAGGTAGAGTTAAGAGCATGTAGATGTACGTGTAACAAGTGGCAGACATACAGAATTCCATGCTCACATGCAATGGCGGTAATGGGTACAATGCACATGGATTGTCTTGCCTACGTCGGACAGTGGTACAGGTGGGACCACCAGCTAAAAGTGTATGGTCGCTCCTTCATTCCTGCAGCTGATAAGGCAAATTGGATTCGTTTGGACTTACCGAAGTGGCACCCTATACCGGGACTTATTAGGAAAAGGGGACGGCCTCGGGAGAAACGATTCCAGAATGAGATGGATATTCGAGAGGGCCCTCGTGGTTACGCATGCGATTGTTGTGGGCAGCAAGGCCACAACAGAAGGAGTTGTCCAAACGGGGGATCGATGGGTAGTGTACCAACGGGGCGGTCGAGTCGTAGTGGTAATTCTTATTTCCATATGTTCTATACACTGTATTATTGAGTCATGAATGACGTTATGTTTGTTGTGCTTGTATATAATCTATATTTGTTGTCAATAACAATATCTCCTCATCGTTTCTTCGCAGATGGATCCCGGACCGCTCGATAGTTCATTACTGACGCAGCAGCCTGTACATAGGTCCACTCTAGCGTGGGATGGGCAGGTCAGTTCATTTATCTATTTTATTGAATCCAGTTTTGTTTGATGCGGTGTTTACGATTTTTGATAAATATGTTCACTTTGTTGTAGGAGCATGAGGTACTACATTGTAGGCGCAGAGAGGCCAGGCTCAGGCGACCTGCTGGTATACCTACAGACGTGGATGAGCGCATGGTGCCATTCCTGCAGGCAGGGTTCATAGGGGCGGCTCAGATGCCCTTCATTCAGCTGGATTGGCATCTGATTACTGCATTGGTCGAGCGATGGCGCCCAGAGACGCACACGTTCCACATGACCACGGGAGAGTGGACTGTGACACTACAGGACGTTGCTATCCTGACGGGCCTCCTGTGGATGGATTGGCCGTTACTGGCACGGCTCGCATGGATTGGCCAGATTTGTGCGAGGATCTATTAGGAGTTCGGCCAGTCCCCGGCGTCGACATGGATGGAGGTCGGCTGAAGATGTCGTGGTTAGATAGCCACTTCACCGACCTACCTGAGTTTGCTGATGACGTGATGATCCGACGTCATGCTAGGGCATACATTCTGTTGCTGCTTGGGGGATTTATTGTCGCAGACAAATCCTCCAACTACGTTCATCTTATGTACCTCCAGCTGCTCCGAGATTTCGAGCGAGCAGGGCAGCACGCATGGGGAGCTGCCTGTTTGGCTTGGCTGTACAGGCAGCTATGCCTGGCGTCCGACGTGGACACGGGGGACATGGCAGGACCACTAGTTGTCCTGCAGATATGGGCATGGGAGCACTTCCCCCCTTTGACGGTACGGCGACTGCTCAACTCTGTTACCGCAGGCGCCCACTCATTAGTCATTGGGGTGCGACTTTCGACGTCACCCGTGTGTCCACCCACCTATTGATTGAGTACCGCGCCTCCTTTGATCGACAGATGCCACATTAGGTATGCGATAGATCAATTTTGATTTTCATTGCCTTCTACTCTTAAATTGCTATTGTACGGTCATTTTCTTATGCAGTACATCACTTTTTGCTACTTCATCAGGTGGTGTGGGACCCATACAGCTCCATCTGCCCGCCCTGCCACCGTACTGCCTGGTAGGCAATGACGTATGGCGTGCCCGGGTGCCATTGGTATGCTTCTACCTTGTCGAGCACTACTATCGGACAGAGTGCTCAGACAGTTTGGTGGTTTCCAGGAGATACCAGCCCCCCCTGCTGATATGAGACCCCTCCATGAGATTGACATGGGGACGTTCCGAGTGGAACTGGCAGTCCGAGCACGCTAGATGGATTGCTGAGTGGGATGCTCGGCGTGATTGCATTGTACAGATGCCAGATTTGCCGGCTGGGACATCTGACGATTACTTCCAGTGGTATTATGCCATCACCCGACGCTGGATCGGTCGCACGGGAGCTATCATGCGATACATGGTACGGTCGCTGTCTCTGTAAGCTTTATATATACTTGTACTGACTTATAAGCTATTCACTGATATAAATATTTGCTATTACTCGCAGGCTGATTTCATTTCTAGCGTCCCTGACATGCCCCAGATCTCACTGCATCCACTGCACGAGATGTCTGTCGTGTAGTGGATGAGTTTATGGGGCTGAACTTCAATGATCCAGTGCCACCAGCTCCACCAGCAGCAGCAGGACAGGGTGACCCACAGCCTCATACCTTACAGAGACGACATCCATCTAGAGAGAGGCGTGGGCGGGGACGGGGATGGGGTCGGGGCCGAGCTCGGGCTCCAGGTATACAGATCAGAGATGAGCCTGAGCCGTCCGACCTACCTCCATTCGATGACTCTGGTGCTTCCCAGGTCATACATGACGGGGCTGGCCCATCTTCCACTTCTTACGATATGGGGGACACCCCCATGCCAGACCCGTCATCCAGTGACTTCCACACTCCCCTGGCTCCACAGAAGAGGCGACCATCGCCATCTCATGATATGGGGGAGGGCCTTACACAGGTCGAGCCAGACCCTGTCCCATTCCACCAGTTCAGTGCTGCTACGGGAGAGGAGCCCGCTCCAGTTACAGAGACTCGCCCATATTCCCCGCATCCTCATCATCAGCGTACCCCATTCTCGAGGACATACGTGAGGCGGGGTAGAGGCCGAGGAAGAGGGAGCAGGGCCACACATCAGCAGGAGGAGTAGTGGACGACAGATAGATTTTTCTTTTTATTTTCATTTTGTATGTAGCTTTTTCTTATTTCATTGTATTATTCTTGTATGTATAGATCGTACTCATTTTCTCCTATTCATTCTATTAGAACAATCACTGTACATTTCATTCTATTTCATTTCCTACTATGTATTGTGACTCTACGAATACTCATATTTTCATTGCACTGTCTATGATTGGGATTGGGAATGTGAGTTTCGATTGGGCTTCGAAACACTGTAGTTTGTTAGTTTTTTTGGCCATGTTGGAGGACGGTTAATGGCTTTTATCGCTGTTTATATTTGTATTTGACAGGTTTTTAATGTAAAATTTTTTCTTTTTCATGAAAGAAAATCGGATGGTGGGGATTTTGGCCTGGCCTCGTCTCTTGAAGAGACGAGGTTACAACCTCGTCTCTTCAAGAGACGAGGTTACACAACCTCGTCTCTTCAAGAGACGAGGCCACTTTCATTGGCCTCGTCTCTTGAAGAGACGAGGTCAGGCACTAACGACCTCGTCTCTTGAAGAGACGAGGCCGTGTTGCCTATTTCGGGATTAAATTCGTCCCAGTGGCATTTTCGTAATTTTTTTTAATTTTAATAATATTTTTTTCCTTTTCCCAACTTTTTCCTTATCCAAAAATCCTTTGGCAAAATATAGGTATTTTTATGATTGTAAAATCCTTTGAATATATATATATAGACTCATATTGTATGCAAAATTTCAATGGTGTTGTCTCAACGATTATATTTTGTAAAATAATATTTTATGGTGTTAAAACTTGAACTTTAACAATTTCCTTTCTAAGTGTTTTGAATGAACATTATAATTTTTTAGGTTATTGTTACAAATGAGTATATTCTTATTTTGTTTTCCAATTCCCATTTCTAAAATAAATAAATTTTCTCTGAGCCTTGGTCTTTTACAAATTTTACTTCTAGTGATAAAAATAAAGTTTTCAAGATTTTTATTAAGTTGTTGATAACCTATAATAATTTGAATTGTGGATATTTTCCTTTAAAAAAATGGCTTTGATAAACAAGTCTTTTTCTCCTTATATTTTCATTTTCCAACTTCTTTTAAAAAATAAACTTCATTTCTAAAACTGGGTCTTTTAACTCTTTGACCAATTTTACTTGAAAGGAAATCATGTTTAAATATTTTCTTAAGTCATGGGTAATATCTATTGTTCTTTTGTAGCTTATCATGTTTAGATTCTTTTTATTTTTTTGAAAATGGTTTATTGTTTAGAAACTTGGCAACCTCTATTTTTCTAAGTAAGTTTATAATTTAGTGAGTTGATTTTTAGCTTAACTTATAAAACTTAGTCTAGTTATTACTTTTTATTATGAAGTTGGTGAATCCTACAAGTAAACTTTTTGAGAAAAATTGCTTATTAAAGAATTATTGATAATATGTTTTAATAATCTTTGTGTGACTTATCATAATAAAAGAAAATGTTTATTTTGTTAGTTAACTTCTTGGAGGAAATCATTTTCATTGTTATTTAAGAAAAATCTTGGTGGGTTTGAAAAAAAGTTGTAGAAATAACTTTTCCCATTTAGGTGATAACAAAATCTTGATTTAGTAGTAATGATATGTACACATTAAGAGAGGTTGGTTTCATTTTTCTTTTGTTTCCTTGGTAAAATTATCCTTCTTGACACTTGGGAAAACTTTTAGGAAAGTTTGAGAAGAAGTTGTAAAAATACATTTTCTAAGTTGTTGTTGACAAGTTTCTTAATTTAGTGACAAGTTTAATAACAAAAGAGTTAGTTTCATGTTTTGGTATTAGAGAAAATTTCACTTTAGATTTTGTTGAGACAACAACATTATGATGAGCATGTAGTATGAAAAGATCAAAATAAAAAAAAAAAGACATAAGGAGCAAAATAATAAGCAAGATAGTAATAAGTAAGATAATATGGTCAAGTATTGGGAACCTTAGCTTCATCAAGATAACTTGGTCAAGTATTGGGAGCCTTAGCTTCATCAAGGTAACCCGGGACTAAGAATAGACTAGTCCCAAAAGAAAAAAAAAAAGAAAAGAAAGGAAAGAAAAAGCAATACTAATAATAATAAGAGCAAGTTAGAAAATGTTAGTGAGCATTAGGCTCTAAAAATATATATAGATATACGTATACTTAATAATACATATAGAGTTAGAAGCATAATAATCAACAATAATAACATTAATAACAACATTTGTGATCATAATAACAAAATAATAAATTAGGAATTTCTTAGTATGTGCAAGAACAAAACATAAACATGTTGTTACTTCTATAACTCATATGAGTTTCAAAAAACAACACCATGGTCATGCTAAGTTACATGACATGGGTAAATGAAGAGTGGTAGAAGTTTACCTAAAAGTGTTTTTGTGGTAGGAAGAAGATAATGAATATAGAATTATGTGGTTGATAATAGGTGGTAGATGGTTTGTGTATAGAGGAGGATTTTTGTGAGGAATTGGTGTAAGAGAGTTTTGGTGGTGGAGAATTTTGTAGAGAGATTTTGAGAGAGTTTTGTTATATGAAATGAATGTGTAAAAGAAATAGAGGGAAATGGGGTATTTATAGATAAATGTAGAGGGAATTATGAGTTAATTAAATAAAAGAAAAAGAAAATGAAATGGAGGGAATGAGAGAGAGGGGTAAACAACATGGAGAAGAGGGAGAGATAAAATGTGATAAAATTTTAATTTTATAAAGAAAAATAATAATATGTAAAGTATGATGTGAAATAAAGTTGTATGAGAAAAGTAAAAAGTAAGAAAATAGGCATATAGATAGTAAGAATATGTAGTAGAAAAAGTAGAGATAGATGAATATTAATGAATAGTAAGATAGGACAATGAATAGTAAACAAAACTAATAAGTTATCAATAGTAATAAAAATACGCATAAACGGACTATATTAGATATTTTTAGATTATGAAAAACTCTAAAACTGATTTTTTGGAATTCTTATATTGCTATGAGTCTAATGGTGTTATCAAAATATTTTTATTATCCAGTGTACCAAGGTACGGTTTTGAAAACTGATCCCATTTGGATCCGAAAAACACTAAAAATTTGCGAATATGATATATTTAAGTTTCCTTATATTATTACAAACTATTATCAACAATTACTTTAGTTCTATTGTTTAGGGTTTAAGAGTGCGGGGTTGCCGGATCTAAACACTAGGGTTTATTGTAGATTTTGTTGACTTCTAAGGTTCCGGTTTGACTTCTGATTTGTTGATTTATTCGTAAGATTATATCATTTGGGGGTTTTTGACCGTGTTATATTTTTTGTTCAACATTTATGTTTTATTTTATTTTATTTGTGATTTATTTAATATTTTTTAGTTCTCGGGATTATTTAACCGAGTTTAGGGTTATGGGTTGACTCTGTTTGACTTTTTATGGTAAAAAAAAAATTTTTCCCCTAAAATTCACCAAAGGATTTATGGTTTTAGTATTTTGTTGTCTAGCGTTATTTGGATATATCATCTAGATTTATGTGTTAGGGATCAAATAGATGATTTAGTTGGCGTACGGATGTTGAATCAAAAGATCGTTGGATTCTCCATTTTGTTTTGATGCTTCTCTTTTTCTTAATGTTAAGAATTTTCGTATTTGATCTTATTTAGAGTTTGGTTTTAACTTAGGTTGGTTTTTCAAGGTCTCGTTTTTGGTGTTTAACTTCTAGGATTATTTTCTAAGAATTGTGAGAATTTCAGGGGTTTACAAAGATCAATGGGCGTTCAAGGTTTACACCAGCCAAAGGCCGCCGACCTTCCCCATATACATAGCTGGCGTTAAGCTAGCGTAGAATGTTTTTTTTTTCTTGTTTAATTAAAGGCCGTTTGCTTATATGTAGGCTACCAGCTTATGTTTAGATGTTAATTTTATATTATTTCATGAGTTTAGGGTTTCTATAGGGTTAGTATATGTAGTCCTTTTGTTATTTGTTTTTGGCAGTTTGTATTTTGAGATTTTGAGAGCACCTTTGTGTGTGATAATCCTTTGTGGTCTCTTGATTATTGAGATTGATTGTCATTCTCTTTATTCATATGTTCTTATCAATCTTGCATGATATAGAATTGTAGTGAACTTTGTTAATTGAGTCTTACGATGCTTTTGACACCATGGTTAGTTTATAAATCGTGGATTCCATCAATTTATAATCTGATTGCAAAACTAGTTTAATTTTGTTGTACGTGGATCTTATCAAACAATAATCTTATCCATGCTCATTGTTTTTCATTTTTCTTTCATATTATAAAAACCTAAAAATAAAAACCGAATTTTTAGCCCCTTCAAGATCGCGTCACGTATCTTAGAGAAAAGTTTTCGTGGTTTTTTAAAACACTAAGCTTGCATGTTTTTGTGTGCTTAAAAAAAGAGTTATCTATTTAATGTAATTTGAGTCTTTTAGTTGAGTATCATATCTTTACAAATGAGCTTTTACTTGTAATGCTTAACCGAAGAAGTTAAGTTGTATTTAATAAGTTGTTTATTATATATATCTTGGGAACCTTTAATTGAGCATTATATCTTTTACAAGTGAGCTTTTACCCGAATGCTTAATTAAGGGGGAGTGTTAAGTTAAGGGAGAGCAATGTTATGTAATAATTATTCTTATAAAAAAGGGGGAGGTTGGTGAACCAAGGTTGGTTACAATCTTATTTTGATAAGAAAATGTATTGCAAAAATGGTCCTAAACTTAGTTAAGTTATATTTAATAAGCAAAACTTGTTTTTAACATGTTTAAACTTTAATGTTCATATATATGTTTGTGTTCGTACGTGTATTGTTCTCTGCAGATTGTGCAGGAACAAATTAAATGCCACAAACTTGATTGCGGCCTTTATTTTGGGGCAAATCGAGGGTTTGACAATGTAAATCCAAGGTGAGACAAGTGTAAATCCAAGGCATGACAAGTGGAACAAAATGAGAAAGCACAATCTTGATTGCGAACTTCGTCATGGGCTTAATTGGTCCAATCAAGTTGTAAATCCAAGGCACGGCGAGTGGAACAAAACATGATGCACAGATTTGGTCATGAGTCATGTCGAAGGCTTGACAAGTTCAAACTCTAGAGCGCAACAAGTTTGAATCTAAAGCTTGACAAGCACAAACTTGGTTGTGGGGTAAATTGAGATGCGACAAGTTTAGGGCGTGATGGGTCTAAGGCGTGACTGTCTAAAAAACAGCCATTACAGACTTTCAAATTCTACCGTTGGTGGTTCTTTTTGGGGAAAACGGCTATGTTTTAAAGTTGCAATATATAAAGTGTTTTGGGGTATTTTTTAAATAGAGAAAAGAGAGTAGATCTTAACTTGCATATATTATGTAAAAATGCTTTCTATTTGTGTTTGTTTCAATTAAGTGAATGGTGTCATTCATGATATTAGTGAGCTAATTTTATAAGATACTATTCACATGTTTTGTATGAGTATTTTAGTGAATTCTCTTGTGTTTGAGTCAATAGGTCCTTATGTGTTGAGGCAGTTATATGAAGTCCTCGTGTATAAGGTATTGTGAAGTCCTAGGTTATGAGGCATTATGTGAAGTCCTCTGTGTTGAGGCAATGTGGACTGTAGAGTCCTCATGTTGAGGCATTGTGTGAAGTCCTCTTTGTGAGGCAATTGTTTTGATTGAATTGATTATGTGAAGTCATTATTGAGTATGGAAAAATGTGGACCATGGAGATTAGGGGGTGGGCTGAGCTCCACTGTAATATTTTCCTTCCCTTATCTATTTATTATTATTGTTGTAATTGTGTGTAAAAGGATAAATGGGATAATTGTTGGTTAAGTGAATTTAAAAACAATTTTAGAAACCCACATTGTAGCTTCTACTCTCGCATGTATATGTGTAAACAAGCCTAATTGCGCTTTACATTCTTTTCAACACATCTTTTGGCCCTGACATATATACCATAGAATCTGGAATGATACTTAAATGCAAGAACAAAGGGCAACCTACTGTAAAGGGCACCGATACTAGTGAATTCATCAAATAGGCATTAATTTGGTTAAAGGTTACCTCACAATCTACATCCAACTGGATCGTAGCATCTTCTACAACGACTTGAATAGGGAACAACACTTATCGATCAATCATGGTATGAATCCGGTAGTGTAATTCAGGCGTCCTAAAATGCCCTTAACTTCCTTCAATGTTTATGGTTATGGCTACTCAAGGACAACTTTAACTTTATATAGATCTACCTTGACACCTTACTAGCGAACTAGAAAACCAAGTTCCCTGAAGTTACTTCAAAAGTGCACTTTATGGGTTCAATTTTGGCTGGTATTTCCTCAGCCTATCAGATAGCTTTCTTAAGCTTTGGCAATCATATCATCTACATACACCTTGATTTCTTCATTCATCATGTCATGAAATAGAGGGACTATTTCCCTTTGATATGTTGCACCATCAATTTTTAGACCAAAAGACATAAATTTGTAAAGGAATGTGCCATAAGTTGTGATGAAAGTTGTTTAGCTTTTATCTTCTTTTGTCACCTTCATCTGATTATAGCTTGTGAAACCATCGATAAAAGAGAAAAGATGACTAGTTGTTGTATTGTCTACCAAGACATATCCTAACTTTTCCATTCTTCTTAATAATAGACACTATGTTAGCTATCCACTCGAGATAATTGGACACTTCAATAAATCCAACTTCCAAAAGCTTTATAATCTCCTTTTTAATTTTTAGTAGTTAGTTGATAAGTCTATTATACTCTGCTCCATTTATAGGAATTTAGGCCTTATATGATCTAGTTCTAAATAAATTCTTATGAATTTTGTACTTTTATGGTTTAAATGTTGTTTTTTAGATCCTAGAATCAAGAAAAGAAAAAACAAAGTATTTTGGATCAAATTTGGAGCAAAACATAACAAAGTTCAAATACAAATTTCTATCGAGGCCATAAAAAATGCCTATTAAAGGCAAAATTTCGGGGCAAAGTTCATAATCACGCCACAAACCAAGCCCTTGACATGACCCTTGGTTTACACTAATTTATACTAAGGTGATTAAGCCCTGGACTTCATGATACTCCTTCAATCGCACCCCAAAGTCGATCTCTAGATTCTACTCATGATTGAAGCTGGGCAAAAATTCGAGCTTTAAAGAAAAGAATACACCTTAGACCATAGTGCAATTTTGAGCTTTAGATCTAACCAAATGAAAAGAGACCTTGTTTAGTTGTCACAAATTAGCTGGCTCAACGACGTGGACATGAGAATCAGAACAATTTCTATTATAAAGAATCTACCACATCCGCAAATAAAACCATTATGATTTCTATGCCCATATCCTGTTAAAAAAATGTGCGCAGACGTCCAATGAGGAGTGTACCACATGTAACAAATAATTAATGTAGAACAGAGAGAGAAATTTGTAGCGAAAGAACTATTTCTTTCTAAGGAATTTTGAAGTTTTCTGGGTTAAATCATTTTAACCTATCGCTTGTATTTGCTAGAATCTTAACTTAATTTGCAATATTCATTCTTAATTCCATATTATTTCTTCTAAAACTCTGCTTAATATCTACATTCATAGAGAAATAATCATCTTAACTTAGGGTTTATGAATCCAAATCCTGATTCATGTAATTTCAAATGCGCCTTTAATTGAATATTGACTACGTATTTGTATTTAGTAGCTCAACCTTAATTTCGTAGATCTAAATGTGTGGTACACCCTTTAGATCTATGTCTGATTTCAATTGAATAGATCGAAAAATCATTTTTTTAATAGATCTAAACTAATAATAAAGTCACTCATAATCACCTTGAGAGAGGGATGTTGGAACTTTCTGTATCTTTCTATCAAATTTTCGAAAATGGGTTTTTAAACAAAAGATTCATAAATTTTAAGCGGATCTAGATTGTTGATAACTTATAAAGAGATTCCAATGGTTTGATTTAGAATTAGAGTTTCTGATATTAAGAGAAGCTTTAACTTACCTTAGTGAGTCCGACAATGCAAATACACTAGCAAACAACTCTTTGAGTTTGCTGAGAAATCACACAATAAGGAATTGGTGAAGCAAATCTTAAGTCTTATCTTGCATTTACAAACTTATCCTAAATTCTACCCTGAAAATATGTATATATCTTTTAGCATTAACCTTATTTTATCTTCTATTTTTGTTATGATTTGCTAAATTTTTGTTTAGCTAGAAAATATATGAAAAGTGAGTATGGTAGATGTTGATGGTCCCCAAAGAATACGACCTAATACTTTCTATGCTACTTCGGTAGGTGCGCTTACCTAATGTTGGTGATTGTAACCGAAGTCGAATAGAACTTATTAGCATTTCATATAAATTTTCAAAAAATTTGACTTGTTGTTTTGTAAAATGAACCAACCAAGTTTTCTAGTGCCATTACCAGGGAATTTGCGTTGAATTCATGAAAATGAAGCTCAACATAGCACTACTTGAAAGCTTTGACTCTGCTAATCTAGCCACTTTTGCATGATTCTTCAAGCTAGTTTAATTTCTGTTTGTTTCTTCGCATTTTGTTTGTTTTTGGTTTTCTACTCTATTTTATTACCTAGTTAGAGATGAATTTTTCACAATTGATTCAAAAGATGGAGGATATATCATTGAAAAATAATAGGAAACCAGAAGAGGATTTTTATTCTGGTTTTTATGGACACTTTCATGAACCTCTTCAAACAAAGTATGGAGCTATCAATACAATATGAGTCCTTATCACCCAACCTCAATGTAGTTGCAAGGGTACTTTTACACTAGATCTTATCAACAAAACACTTGTATGGAGGAGCTGTTCCTGTCCTTCATAAAAAATTCTGAACTCCACTACCAACAAACTGAACTAGTAATGTAAAGTCATGCCAACTCCCTCAAGAACTTGGAGGTACAAATGAATAGCGTTGTTGATAGGCTTAGGAAAAAAATAAAAGAGAGCAAGAATAACAAGAGGTTAAGGGTAAAAAAGTGAGTGAAAAAGAGTTTTTTTAGAGAGAAAATCAAGTTGAAAAGCAAGAGGAAGTTGAGAAAAAGAAAGAGAGCAAAGTAGCTAAAGAGAAAGAGGAAGAAGGAAGAAAAGAGACATCCCCTGTCAAACTCTATAAACCACCACTACCTTATCTAACTAGAGCTAAAAGAAGAAGGGATGTGGAACAATTTAATAAATTCCTGGAACCCTTCAAACAACTTCATATCAATCTATCTCTAATGGATGCTCTCTCTTAGATGCCAAAATATGCAACGTTCTTAAAGGAGCTACTTTTGAGCAAAAGAAGCTTGAAAATATATCCATAATTTCATTAGGGAAGGAATACTCAGCTGTCCTCCTTAATCAACTTCTGAGGAAAGGGAAGGATTCAGGTAATTTCACTATACCTTGATTGATAGGGAACTTACCTGTTGAAAAAGTGTTGGTAGATTTGGAAGCAAGTATTAATTTAATGCCCTACAACATCTTTAAGAAGTTAGGTTTACAAGAACCAAAGGCCACTAGGATGAGTTTACAATTTGTTGATAGATCTATCAGATATCCTAGAGAGACTATTGAGGATGTGCTTGTGAAGGTGTAGGATTTTATTTTCCTTGCTAACTTTGTTATCTTGAACATGGATGAGAGAGTAGATGTTCCTCTTATTTTGAGGAGACCTTTCTTAGCAACTACAAGAGTTATTATAAATGTGAAAGATAGAAAATTAGCACTAAGAGTAGGGAATGATGAAATGATCATCAAGCTATTAGAGGATGCCAAACAGGGAAAGAATAATGATGATGATTGTTATGCTGCAGAATCTTTAAATCCTGAAGTAATTAGAGTGATAAGGAACATAAGGGAAGTGCTAAAAAACCGGATTCAATTTTTGGGACAAAAATGATTGCACATCTTGAGGTAAATGAAGACATCATGAAGAAGAAGATGAGGAGGAGATGAATAGAGATGATGTTAAGAGACTGAAGCCTTTTGTTGAAGAGCTACCTGGTCTATAACTAAAAGAATTGCCAAATCATTTGGAATATGCTTTTCTTGAAGAATATTTTAAGTTACCTATTATTATATCTTCCAAACTGGATAATGGACAAAAGGAAAAGTTGTTAAAAGCCTGAAAGAACACAAAAGGATAATGGCTTGAAAATTACTGATATTAAGGGTAGAAGCCCCTCATACTGCACCCATAAAATTGTGATAGAGGATGACTTCAAACCAATAGTGTAGCCACAAAGATGATTGAACCCAATCATGAAAGAAGTTGTGAACAAAAAGGTAGTGAAGTTGTCGAATGTTGGAATCATCTATCCAATTTCTAATAGCACTTAGGTGTGCCTGACTCAAGTAGTTTCAAAGAAGGGTGGGATGAACATTGTCCCTAATGAAAGGAACGAACTAATACCTATGTGTATTATTACTTATTGGTGAGTTTGCATAAATGACAATTTTTTATGAGTATGTCTAAGATATCATGGAGGTGTTCATGGATGATTTTTCTATCTTCAAGGATTCTTTTAAGAAGTGTTTCCAAAACCTTGGTAAAGTTCTTTAGAGATACGAGGACACATACTTGGCCTTAAGCTAGGAGAAATGCTACTTTATGGTCCAAGAAGGAATAGTTCTTAGTCACAAAATTTCCAAGAAGGGAATGGATGTGGATGTAGTCAAGATTGATGTCATAGCTAAACTCCGACCACCACCAACAGCTAAGGCAATCAAAAGTTTTCTTGGCCATGCTGGCTTCTATAGAAGATTTATCAAAGTTTTTCAAAAGTTGCTTAGCCCTTGACTAAGCTTTTAAAGAAAGATGCACCATTCAAATTCGATGAGGTGTGTCTAGATGCTTTTAATTTCTTGAAAGATAAGCTTACGCAAGCTCTGATCATGGTTGCACTTGATTGGAGTTTACCCTTTTGAACTTATGTGCAATGTTAGCGATTCAACTATTTGAGCTGTTATAGGACAACGGAGAGACTACCATTTCTAACCTATCCATTACGCTAGTACGACTCTGAAAACCACATAAACAAATTACTCCACGACTAAAGAGGAGCTGTTAGCTATCATTTTTACCTTCGACAAATTCAAGTCATATTATATCCTTTTGAAAGTCATTGTTTATACTGATCATTTTGCTTTAAAGAACTTGCTTGCAAAAATCGATGCTAAGCCACATTTAATCTGCTAATTTTACTACTTCAAGGGTTTGACTTAGAAATTAAGGATAAGAAGGGTTGTGAGAATCTAGCTGTAAATCATTTATCTAGACTTAATAACCAATTTTTGGATCAAGCGAAAGAGGAGGAGATTGATGATGCCTTCCTTGATGAAAGGCTTTGTTCTATTTGCACTATAGATAATGAACTTGAGCCTTGGTTTGCAAACATATCTAATTATTTTGTGATAAGGAGCTTCCCATAGAACTCAACTACAATCAAAGGAAAAAGTTCTTTCATATTTAAAATACTAATTTCGGGAAGATCGATTTCTTTTCTGAATCTGCTCTGACCAAATAATTAGATGATGCATTTCACATGAGGAAGACAAAAAAATCTTGTACCACTATCATAATGGACCAACAGGTGGTCATGATAGTGTAAATAGGATAGCTCACAAGATTTTGGAAGCAAAGTTCTATTGGCCCTCAATTTTTAAAGACGTAAAATTAGTGGTTACAAATTGTGACAATTGTCAAAAGATAGGAAACATTTCAAAAAGGGATGAAATGCCCCAAAAATTTATCTTGGAATGTGAAATCTTTGATGTTTGTGATATTGAATTGATGGGACCATTTCCTAATTCCTTTGGCTACAAGTATATCTTAGCGGCAGTCGATTATGTCTCGAAATGGGTGGAAACTCAAGCTTCACCTACTAATGATGCCATAATTATCGTAGGATTTTTGAAAATACTGTTTTCAATATTTGGATGCCCATGACCCTTAATCAATGATAAGGGTACCCACTTTTGTAATGCACATATCGAAAAAGTTTTAAAACAATATGGATCACATCATAGGGTATTCACCCTTATCATCCACAAACGAGTGGGCAAGCTAAGGTCTCTAACAGGAACTCAAACGAATCTTAGAAAAAATAGTTTCAAGCAATAGAAAATCTTAGGCAGAGAAATTGGATGATGCACTTTGGGCCTATAGAACCAGAACAGCCTTGGGAACAACATCGTATAGATTAATTGTCATGCCCCAAAGGATACCATAAATGCAATAGTCCGCCACACTTGATATTTAAACTCAAGTATGATAACCTTAGTCACTCCAAGAGTTTGAACACCGGGTGTAAGGCTCTTGTTCAACATATAGGGAACCATACTTTGAATCGAAATAGTTTAAGGAGACACATATAGCTGTAAATCATAATAGTTATATCTAGATTTTATCTATTACATGATCTAAGGGTATACCCCCGTCAAAATATTAAGAGTTCTTAAATTCTCAAAAGTCTCTTACGACAACCATCATCTATATATATATATCAATTTAGGAGATTCAACTAGAAGTCTATGCCTACATCTAGGTCCCGATTTCTTCAAAAAGCTCCTTAGAGTCCAAAAGCTGTACCTGAGGAAAGTGGCTTCTCGGAGATAGCCATAAATATTCATACTGCAACAGGAAACTATTGGGGTATAAGCTTACGAGCTTAATGAGTTCCACTTCCAAAACTTAATGCTCAACAGTATACATAACAAACAAGTTATTAGTAACCATATGAATGCACAAACATCTTAGTATACAATACATAAGACCATCCGGAAGTCTTATGCTGAATGGATTTACGCCCTCTGTTTCGGGTTAGGTGTTTCAGGCCCATACGACCAATGATTTCGATTTTTCTCACTTTTTATTGTGGTTGATGCAGATGCCCACCCACCCACATTTAAAATTTTTATCGTAGTTGATACAACTGCCCACCCACATATAATTTCAATTCCAGCCCACATGCCAACGTTCGAGTTTATAGACCCCTCGGTGCCTAGCTATTATGCCTTTTCCCCAGAAAGATATAATAGCCTATGCAATGTGAGTCACATATAGTATGGATGGTTAATTTGATTATAAGATCATGGCATATTAATTTAACAATTTATGGATGATCATGGAGATTTCAGACATATCCATTCTATGCTAAGTCATACAAATAATTACAACAAGCTCATTTTGATATTCTTATCATCAATTCACCCATATAGAAGTCATATTCATACAATCAATTTTATCTTGTCCTAATTCTAATACCATTAATATTACAAGCACAAGAACAAGCGCAAGCATAAAATTCAAAGATAGCAAACTCATTTTGCCATGGCCCGGAAATCCACTTAATCATAATAGTCCTCGGGAAGGTCTAGTCTGTCATCCAAGTCTCCTAATCAAAAGAAATAACACTAATGAGTATTTCTATGTAGTTTGAATGAACTTATAAATTCTATTATAATAAGTTTGTCAAAATTCATCTAAGAGGAAATTTCAATTTAAAATGGCCATAACTTGGTCATTTTAACTCGAAATTTCGCATATTATATACCAATTTCTACCTATTCGACGAAAGCTATCTATTTCTAGAATCATTTCCAACAAACGAGGTCGGTTGGTCCATGAATAGTAGGATACATAATACTATACGAATTTCCCAGTCCACAACTCAACTTCTAATTTCAAACCAAGCATCATACTAAAGCTTTGATAGATACTTAGCTATTATTATATCTTATAAGACTCTATTATATACATATATAACTCAATATTATGTATGATTTATAAGCATTGGAAATTTCTAGTTTCTCATGTACTTAGATAATGTCAAATAAGAAGTATATGACATTACTTTCCTAACTTTTTTTTTTCAAGTGCATCATGTATATATGCAACTCCTACAAGCTATTGTCATGAAGGTTATGAGATGATTTATCTATCTATCTATCTATCTATCTATATATATATATATATATATATATATAGTACCAAGAATTCTTTTTGAAAAACTTTTAATTTGCAAAACTTTTGAAATTTACTAGACTTAAGAAAAATAGTTTTTCTTCTTGTAAAATCATACTTGCTTTTATCAAAACTCAACCTTGATGACCTACATAGCCATCATCTTCATTATTTGAATAAAAACCTTCATTTTGGGATTATAAAATAGATGTTTTAATAGGTAGCTTTCCTAATTATAAATTTTACAAAACTTTAGAGAATAAAAACATTGTTTAAATCTATACTCAGAAATCATTCCTTGTTCTAGGATTATATTTTGATAAACCTCTCTTATCTTTGCCAAAATTTGGTCTTTACTATATGTATCCCCTAGGACTTCCATTTTTCCATAAAAATCATCCTTTTGGCATTTGGAAATAAGTGTTTAAATAGTGGTCATTTTCAAATCCAAATTTTGAAAATTTCTTTTGAGTTTGTTTTCTTTGTAAAACTCATTTAGTATTTCAAAAACCATTTCCTAATCAAACCTACTCCTTAAGGCTTCCATTTCCTTAATAAAAATCTTGTTTTGGATTTGAAAAATGGGTGTTTACATTTCAAGCTTCTTTTATAATGAATTTAATACTTGTTTTTGAGATTGAAATATAACTTTTGTAAACTTGCCCTTGTTTTGAAAACATTTCTTAGCAGATCTAATCTTTTCTCATCAAGATCACTCATTTATGATATCTATTCCCTAAGCCCTTTATTTTTAATGTAAAATATACATTTTGAAGTTGAAAAATAGGTTTTCTAAATATGGTTCCTTTTTTATCCGAATTTTCAAAAGTTATTTTTGTTGAAACCAAAGTAGATCTTGAGCTTTCTAATACTTTCCTACTATCATCAAGCTATTACAAGTTATTTATGAACATAGAATAAAGTCTAATGCATTTATGAAGTCAAAACAACTAGATCTAGTTTACTATACTAGTCATAAATACATGAACACTGTGATGGTTATATGAATATGAATAGATGATGAATATATGCACAAATCATTAATAACAACAATATAACTTGATAATAAAATAAGATAATGGCAAAATAACTCAAATAACAAGATTTATAAGATTGTGATGGCAAGGATCTCATGTTGAAGTGTTTCCACATCCTTAACTTGAAGCTCATGGGGATTTTTGTGTGGAATCACACATGAATGAACTTGCCATTACATGTTTTTGAGGTAATAAGGTATAGATCTATTACCTATTGGATGTGTGGATCAAGAAACTTGAAGAAAAAATATGTGAGTGTGTATGTATGTGAGTTACAACTTTAGAGAAGAAGAGGAGAGAGTTTTTGCAAAATTTTTCTAAAGTAAGAAGAAAGAAAGAAAGAAAGTGAAATGAAGTTGGTATAAATGGATTTATATAGACTTGTGGATTAGGGTTTATTGTAATAAAAGAAAAGAAATAAAACAAACTGAGAGATGAAAGAGGGAGAGGAGTTGCGCCGGCCCCTTGGAGAGAGAGAGAGAAAAGTGTTGTGTTGTGTAAGTTTCAATATTAATTAAGTAATTTAAGTAGTAAAAGTTATATTGAAAAAGTAAATTGTAAGGAAAATGATGAAAGTGTAAGAATAGGTTGTAAGGATATAAGAAATAGGTTATGGATAGTTGTATTGTGAATAGTGTGAAAGAAATCAAAAAGTAGATTAGACACTTAAAATACCGGTAGTAATGAAAATACGATAAAAAGATTATATCTGTAACTTTTATAACTCGAAAAATTATATAACTGATCTATTTGGAATCTTATGAAATTACGAGTCTAATAGTACTAATATATATTTAATATTTCAAGCTCGAAGATACGCTTTCAAAAGTCTGTATCCGATCCGGTTCGAAATGGGTAAAAAATTTGCTAATCTTATCTTTTTAAGCATCCTAGTAATATTACGAACCAAACTACATTCTTCACTCATATTTTGACTCTTTGGTTTAGGAATACGGGATTGCTGGATCTAAACTACTAGGGTTTCCTGGACATTTTTTAACTTAGGTTTTTCGGTTGACTTTCCAGTTTAGGATTTGAACTTGATATTACCCTAAAAACTAGGGGCTTATATTAATTTATGGGATGATGTGCCACCTACTAGTGGAAATTAAGCATAAAGCATATTGGGCTATCAAGTTAGTGAACTATGATCTCACAATTGCTGGCAAACATAGGTTTTCTCAATCGAACGAGTTGGATGAATTGCATTTGAATGCATATGAAAACAATAGAGTGTATAAAGAAAAAGGCTAAGAAGTGGCATGACACAGAGATCAAGTAGCCACATAAGTTTAAAGAGGGAGATTTGGTTTTACTATTCAATTCCAAGTTGAAACGTTTCCTTGGAAAGCTCAACTAAAGCTGGTTAGGCCCTTTCAAGGTTAAAAAGGTCTTTCCCCATGGTGCTATAGAGGTTAAAAACTCCGATAATGAGACATTTAAAGTTAATGGGTAAAGACTTAAACTTTATTAAGGACTATCACAAGATTTGGGAAAGATAGAGGAACTACACTTGGTGCAAGCTCAATGAGCATTCAAAGGAAGTTTTTGTTGAGATAAAGACATTAAACAAGCACTTAATGAAAGGCAACCCGTTTCTAACTTTTTTTTCTCTAACTTATTCTTTTGTGAATAAATAAGTTTTTAGGACGAAAGCAAATTCTTTGATCATAAGGTGATGATTTAGACTTAATGGAATCAATGGCCGAGGTCGCGATTGGAGATATGAAAGAAGCTACGTGCAAAAGTTCGAAAAAAAGATTGAATCCACCCGACAATTTTGGGAGCAGTTCAACCCGCGACCCAATTATCATGGCTTTAAATTTTCGTCTAATTTTAACCTGTGACTTTGATCTAGCCAGTAGTTACTACTGATGTTTGGCCTTTTTATGCCTTAGTATTTAAATCAGAAGGCAATCGAGCCTAAGTTTCGAAAACATTCCACCTTCGATTCAACAGCAGAGAAGTTTTCCTAAACTTCTAGCTTTAATTCTTGCTTTAAATGGTTCATGATCCCCTATATATTTATACTGCTTTAAAACATTGAAGACAATATTCACATTAAGTGTAGGGAAAGGGAATTAAGCAAGAAGGTTGAGAATAATAATAATCTATCAATAATAGAGTAATTGCACTTTAAATGATCACTTTTTTCCATAAATTATAGGAAAATAATGAAATGTTTAAAATTTGACAAAATTTTTTCTAAATTTTGAAACAAATACAAAAATCATCAAATAACTCAACTGAGTTAGTATTGAATGATATCACCTTATGATTGAGTTAACTTTACTATGTGTAAATCAATTTACGACATCCACATTGAGTAGTTTTACTTGTTATTTAATCTAAAAATTTAGAGTTGGAATTTGCTTAAAGTCTCTAGTAAGGTTACTCAATTGGTTTTTAAAAGTTTAAATGATCTATATGTTTTTCAATTTAGTCATTCTGAGAGCTTTGTAGTCTTTGATGAAGGTTCAAATGATATTCACAACTTGATGATTTTTTTTCCTTATGTTTTATCTAAAAATTAAAATGAAAATAATCATGAGCTTACGGTTGAAAAGGGCAGGGGTTGTGATAAGAACCTACACCAACCTGTGACAATGACCCATAATCCAAATTGGAACAAGAAACCTTAGATCGTTTAAGAACCAATGGAAACCATGACCCATTGCTTATAATGAAGTAAGAATATTTGTATAAAGTGAGGATGCCACAATCGGTGATGGAAAGTCGATTGTTAAGTCGGTGAATGCTACGGGAAACCCCAATAAGTTGCAAAGAGAATCACTCTCAAATTTTCATTCATCAAAACTTATCCAAAATGTTTACAAATGATAGGTTTATATAGACTAAAACAAGGAAATCTAAAAGTCATAAAAATAAAAGATGGTGGCTTATATTACAATTCGGGCGGCCTAAAGTAAAAACATGAAATTGATAAAAAATGACAAAGTAAGAAGGCCGATAGCTTTTGTATTTACGTTGACGGCTTACATGAAGGCTGGCATACATCCATGGCCGATGGCGGGTGGAGTACATCTCCAAGACTTGAAATGGCTTTAATTTTTTTGTTTCCTAAACTATTTTATAGGCTTTCTTAGTTCGCGTGACTTATGTTTTTGTCATTGGAACTCCAGTCATTGAGCCTCCAATTCCTTGAAATGGATTGATGGACTTAGACTTTTCGGCTCTAAACTTGATGCTATTTGATTCTCATCAGGTTGGTCTCTCAAAAGAGTAATTTCATGACCCCTCTTTTAATTTTAAATAAGCCATGAATCTAGGAAAAAAAAGGCGAAAAGATAGGGGCAAAAAACCATTTAGAGGAAAATGTAAAGAAGAAGACAAAAACCTTCCCCTTTGCAGCTTTGAAGTACATAAATAATATGAATGAAATAAAAGCACAAATAAGGAAAGAAATTCAGGGTATGAATTGATGTATATACCTTCATTTTTTACTATGATGCTTAGAGAGATTATTAAGGAACTATATACTTATATGTATAAAGGGATAAAGTTGATTGAGTTCCTCCTACTTTATTTGATCTTTTGAGTAATTTTTCCTTTAGAATTGTCAATTAAACAATAAGGGGAAAAGTTGATCTACTTAAATGAGTTTAGTGATTTTAGCAAAAATAACTTTAGCACAGTTTGTGAGAATTGATTGAAGTTATAAAGTGTTGAATTTAATAGGTGATTGTACTTAATTGATCTTAATCAAATTTCCATTCATGATTTATTTTTCTATTAAAAAAAACAGCTTTGCTTGGTTATGTTGAATTGATGTTTGTTTGACGAGATGCAAAGGCTTAAGTATAGGGGAATTAGATAAGTATATTATATTCTGTTTCATTTATAGGAATTTAGGCCTTATTTGATCTAATTTTAGATGAATTTGTATGAATTTTATACTTTTATTGTTTTAATGTTATTTTTCATCTCCTAGAATAAAAAAAAAAAGAGGAAACAAAGTGTTTTGGATCAGATTTGGAGCAAAGCAACAATAAATTTCAAAGATAGATTTCCATCGAGGCCATTAGAAATGCCTGTCAAAGGCAAAATTCCAAGGCAAAACAAGACAAAATTCCTAGTTGCAACCCAAACTGAGCCCTTGACATGACCTTTAGTTTACACTGAGGTAACCAAGCCTTGGACTTCATGATACGTCTTCAATCACACTTTAATGTCAAGCCCTAGATTTTTTCGTCATTAAAGTTGACAAAAAAATCAATGTCTAAAGAAAAGAATACAACTTAGATCCCGACGCAATTTTGAGCCTTGGATTTGACCCATGAAAAGTGACCCTGTCTAACTATCACAAATTAGTTGGCTCAATGATGCGCGCATGTAAATAAGGACGATTTTTGTTATAAAGAATCTTGCATGTCTGTGAATAAAATCTTCAAAATTTCTATGTATATTACCTATAAAAAAACATGCATAGACGTCCACTAAGAAATGTACCATATGTAACAAATTACTAACGTAGAATAGAGAGAGAAATCTTTGGCAAAAAAATTGTTTCTTCTTGCCGAGGAATTCGAAGTTTTCTGGATAAAATCATTTTAACCCATTATTTGTGTTGCTAGATTTTGAATTTAATTTGTAATATTCATTCTTAATTCCATATTATTTCTTTTGAATCTGTGCTTAATATCTGCATCTATGGAGAAATAATCATCTTAATTTAGGGTTTGTGGATCCAAATCATGATCATGTGATTTCAAATATGCTCTTGATTGAATATTGACTGAGTATTTGTATTTAGTAGCTCAACCTTAATTTTGTAGATCTAAATGTGTGGTGTACCTTTTAGATCTACGTCTGATTTCAACTGAATAGATTGAGACATCATTCTTTTGAATAGATTTAGACTAATAATAAAGTTGCTCATAATCACCTTGAGAGAAGGATGATAAAACTTTTTGTCTCTTGTTTTCAAATTTTTGAAATGAGTTTTTAAACAAAGGATTAAACTTTATGCGGATCTAGATTGCTGATAACTTGTGAAGAGATTCCATTTGTTTGATCTAGATCTAGAGTTTTTGACTTTAAGAGAGGCTTTAAATTACCTTTGTGAGTCTGACAATGCAAATACACCAATAAACAACTCTTTAAGTTTGCTGAGGAATCACATGATAAGTAAGCTATGAAGCAAATCCTAAGTCTCATCTTGCATTTATGAACTTATCCTAAATTTTACCCTGCAAACATGTATATATCTTTTAGCATTAACCCTAGTTTAGCTTTTATTTTTGTTATGATTTTTTTTTGGCTAGACAATAGATAAAAAGAGAGTATGGTAGATGCTGACAATCTCGAGGAATATGATCTAATACTTTTCATGCTACTTCGGTTGGTGTGCTTGCCTAATGTTGGTGATTGCAACTGCAGTTAAATATAACTTATTAGTATTTTCATATAAATTTTTGAAAATTTTGACTTCTTATTTTGTAAAATGAACTAACCATTAGTCGGGTCTAAATCTTCTGAGTTTTTGTTTCTTTGGCTTAACATCTTCCCAAGTGGGTATTCGGTGTATTACCTTAGATAAGCCTAACCCTAGCATGTCCTCATAGGACCATGCAAATACATCGAAGTAGTCAACTAGCAAGTTAGTTAGTTCTCCTTTTCCTTTCTTCTGGTAAAGAACCCCAAATTTTAAGGTATTTAGGATTTTCCTCAATCCCAAGTTAACTATTGGTATTAATTCATCAATTTCAATTCTTCCTTATTTAAATCTCTACCATATACCACCTTTGACGACTAACCTAGTAGGGCCAGAAGTGATATCAATATTTTCCTTATCTACCAATATAACATATCTTCTGCTTTCATCACATTCATTGGATATGAAGGAATAAAAAGTAAACAAAAAAGATAAATGAGAACTAAAGGTAAGTTATAGATAAAAAGGAGCTTTATTTCATTCGTATGGATCCCAATGGAATACATCCTTATTTAAGCAAATGATTATTGAAATAAATCTTACAAATACTAGGTTCATGTTGTAACTCTTACTAAATAGTAGGTTTAATACTATAAACAGGGATAGAGAACCAATTATTAAGCTTTTGAATTGTTAGGGGAACATAGGGTAGCCTCGTTGGTTCATCTTGCTTCTTGCTTGGTGGCTAGAAATTTTGTATTGAATCTTACTCTTCGATGTAGGATGATTTTAGAAAAGTGGATCCAATGTTTGAAAAACCATAAGGGTATCATATGATCGTTCCCTCCTCTTACTTCTTACCTTTAGCTTCATTTCTTACACCTCTGTTATAATAGGGATATGCCTCACTGTTGAGCTCAAATTTTGTTCCTATCCATTCAAAAGTTCCAAATACATTAAACCCACCCCATTTAATATGTAACACTCAACTAGGAACTAATAAGGTGTTTATAAATTGACTGCTTTTGAAAATATTTTGATTGAAGTAACCACCAACCAGAAAAAAAAAAGGTTGAATTGAAAATCAAAAGTGGTTTAATTTTTCATTTGATCATTGATCTACATGAAAGCCTAGAAATTAATGAATTAGTGGGGTACTACTTTAAAACTCTAGAGAGTTATTTAAGCTTTATAAGCTTTAGAAATTCTAAACCATATAGGCCAAAATTGATAAACTAGTAAAAATATATATACTTTTATATTTTAATTTTTTTAGCTTTTACGAGAAAGTATAAAGGAGTATCTTTTTTTTTCTTTATGTGAAAAAAGGTTCCAAAGGGAAAATATTTCCATGTTTTTATGAAAAAAACCTAAAAAGATCTTTTTTTTTTTTTTTGGTGACTGTCTTGTAAGTGCTTCTATACCCACTAACCGAAATTGAGTTCTTGTTGTTAGTTTTGATTTTATAAAACTTTACTTTGTTGATTAATTTTAATTTTGCAAAGTCATTAATTTAATTTTTATATTCTGAAAAAGGTCCTAAAAGACTTAAAAAGATCCCCATTTATTTATTTTTGGTATTTTTAGAAAATAACTATGTGATAATATTTAAATAAGCCAATAAAATTTTTCATTTATTATAGCATATCCCATGTAGAGGGAATGAGGCAAAAAATGAGAAAAGTATGTGTTCTTTCTGTAAGATTTTTCATTTTTAATTTTTGTCAATATAGACGATTATGTATGAGGGACTTAAAATATTGCTGGTCTAAAATAAGTAAACAAGAAAATGGGGTTGAATTGGTTACTCCTTTAAAATATAAAACTTTTGATCAATAAGTAAAGTCCCCTTAATTACTTAGCAAATTTTGGCATGAGAAATCAGATTGCAATATACAATTATAAATGCCCTTAAAAATAAAAAGAGAGGGAAGAGCAAAGAACAAAGCATTATATAATGGTTCGATCTTGTGCCTTAGTCAATTCTTCTAACTCTAAGTCCGGGACTCTGTATTCAACATAGGTATAGTCTACTAAGTCTCATAAAACTTGTGATTAGAAGTAGTATACCGACAATCTTGGATTTAATTCCCTCTATTTAGTCTCACCACTTATCCTTAAGTTATCACTAATTATGGAGACATTTGTGATCATAGTGATCAACATAAATTACAACAAAAATTGAAGGACACACTATAGTTGCTTCACTAAATAACATAAGAAAATAATTAGTAAAGAGAGAATGCAGGAAAGTTATTAATGCATGTAAGCTAGGGGTGAGTGGGTAACCTTGTCATACAAGGTAGCCACTTGGACCATGCTCGACCAAGTAGGTTCTAGTGGGGTATTAATAGTCAGTAGGTAAGTTTCGAGTACAAAATTTTCGAAACTTGCTTCTATAAGGTAGGATACATGTATGGGCTTTCCATACCCTATGCCCATTTTAAAACCTGTACTCATCTAAATATAGGATACAGGTTCCCATGTACCTTATATCCGCCCAATAAAAATTGAATAAAATAATATTAAGTTATCAGTAATAAAATAGTATTATTTATTTCTATTAATTTTTTTATTAACATAAATATTATTTAAGGCAGCGATACCTATTCGTTGTCTTGACTATTTGGTTTTTAAAAAGGCTACATTCCTTTAATTACACTTAACAACTTAACCTGGAAAATATTTTATGTGTTATTTAAGGATTATTAAACTAACATACAAATATTGCAATGATTTTTGGTAAATATATTTGTTTATTCATAGTTTTTGTTATTTTCCCTTTTGTTTTTCCTTTAATTAAAGAAAGTTACATGTTTCAATTTTTGCACATAAATAAATTGCTCATATTATAGAACTCATGATATTAATAAATTACATTTTAAATTACTTTCCATAAGGCATTTATTATAAATATATAAAAATAAAGTAATTTTACATGATACATGAAATTGTACACATCACTATAAACTTGAAACCTAAGAAAGGAAAAAAATAAGGATAAAAGGTTTTGTTAAAAATTACAGATTTCATAGGGTATCTTGTAGCCTATAGGTTTTATAAGGTATAGGATATACGGTAGAGGTTGGGTTTGAGATGTTACCGAGTAGGTTGCAAGTAGAAAAATCAATACCTTATATCTTACAAGGTAGGGTAAGGCTTCATATCCTACCCACCTTGTACTCGCAAACTGCTAATGTAAACAATTCTTGATAGATATGAGTATATTATCTTTTTGTTTAGTTAAGTATTCTAAATTTTGAACTTCCTTGAATATATCCTTTTGTCTTTAATGATTAGTATTAGGAAAGGATCTTGAACATTGAAGGAAATCTCCATCCTCGATATTTTGCAGCAAAAATCTTCTAATTATCTTGACAACATCTAAAAATTTTGAATGTCTTTGAAAATTAATTTTGATGCCACATGTAGTTGCTACTACCTTTTATCTTGAAAATGTCTTGTTTAAATTGAACAAAATGTGTGGAATATTTTGAGCTTATCTAAATACAATAATCTACTCTATGTCATCCTTGATATCCCTTAAAAATAGAAAAATACTTGCAATGATTGAGATTTAATTTTGAACTTTCTTCTAAACATTTTTTAAATTGAACCTCAACTTATCTTAGAACTTATCTACAAATGTTCATGCGAAAAATTAAAAAAATCATGTGATAAACATAGATTTCCAAAGCTAAAGAAATTGGATGATTACTAACTTGCCCATATAAAAATTACACATATACAAATGAAATAAAATTAATTGCCAAAACAGTAACGTAAAATCAAATTTATAAGACATGATTATATTATTAACACATAAATCGCATATATAAGATGTGATTTATATGTTAGTACATGAATCACATATTAAAAATACAATTCACTAACGTACCATACAATTATAATGAGTACATTAGTGAATCGTAGTGAATTATATTTCTAAGATGTGATTTAGCACTATACAACTTTTGCTAAATCATATCTTGAAAAAACAACTATTTAGTAAAATTATAAGTCGCATGGTGAACAAGCGATTTGACATTGGCTATTTTGTGATTAAAATTATCTTTTTTGTATTTAGGGAATTTATTAATTAAAAGGGATAATGCAAAAACTAGTACATGAACTTTCGTAAATTGGTTGACCCTGAGGTTTAATTTTGATACCTAAAGCAAGTTTTTGTATGTATTTTTCCTATATGAAGTTTGGTTTTGATAATTTTAGCACAAGAACTAAGTTTTGCGTACATTTTTCCTTCTTAAAGCAAATTCAATCAGGTCAACATGTGCGTGAAAGCTTCCTTTGGTTACAAAAATGTTAAACCAAACTTTATGTACCTAATGGAAATTTTTGTGAAAGCTCAAGTGCCAAATCGTTGAAAATCAAACTTCAAGTACCTGAATAAACCTTTTGCAAAAGTTCAAGTACCATTTTTTTATATTAACCCTTTAAAAAATGGTTGTAGACACATTTCTCAGCCTCCAAATTTGGTGTTGGCAAATTTTGCTTATCCATGTGAAAGTTGAAATAACTTGATAATTATGCTGAAACTTGATTCAAGTCCTCATTGATTCTAACCTTACATAGTACAACATTTGAATACATTACTCAAATGTATTAAGTCTTTAGAGCTGGGCCTCAAAATGATGTTTAACACACATTCTGATCTCGTTTTAAGCATTTTATACCTGATCTACAACTTTTTTGCAACTTTCAAACTTAATGCTCTAGGTAACGCTTTGGGTAAACTCTGTATTAAGTTTTTTTTTTTAATTTGTTCCATACATGCTCTGGGTAAGGCTTTGTATGGTCTTCTAATGCTTGACTCTGGCATGTCCTACACTTTAGGTAACGCTTTTGTTATGCTTATTGTTTTAAAATATCCATGCTTGTAAGCACTATCATACGCTCTAAAATCTTGATACTCTTATAAAATTCATCTTATTTAAAACCAATTTCCTACACACTTAATCAAATTATTAGTAATCTCTTTATTTTTGTTGTTATCAAAAGTTATTTAGAGAGAGCCTAACAAATATATATGGAAATCCACTATGTATAAGCAAGCCATCTTTCAAATCTTCAAAACATGTCCATAAGTCATATTAGTAATTTCTAATTTTTATTAAACATTGTTGAGCCAGAAAATTTCCTTTTCGTTTAATTGAACCTATATTGAGCTTAACCTACTTAATACAAATACTTGACACAATTAAAAAAAATAGAAAATCTTTTCAAAATTCATAAAGAAAATGATTCGAAACCGTCACTAACCTGAGTTAGAAAAAATATAAAATTAGGGTCAGCTAGGTCGGTACTAACCCTAATTTAATTACTAGTCCTCGAGCTTTTCTGTAAATAAAATTTAGAAAAATATTAACCAAATGATTATAGGTTTGGGCTAACTTATTACATCTATTGAATTCCACATATGGCCTTTTAAAAGTTAAATGGGCCTTAATTAAAATATTCACTGATAAATGTATATTTCTGTAGATTTATCTCACAATTATATCACACTTAAATGAATCAAAAGTGGAGGTTGAATGATATAATTAGCTTAATTGCTGCAATCTATTACACATATGCTAAACCTTTTTTTCTTTTATGCGTGTGCTTGTGCATGATAGGGATATTTTTATGATTAATCTCATGTTGAAATCAATAAATTGCATATATTTGTGGATGGATTCCTTAGTGAATTAAAGAATGAATCAAGATTAGATTTTATGTTTGATCTGTGATAAATTTTTCTTCAATCTCAGCATGTGAAAAAATTTAATAGCATAGCACTCTAGCCATATCCAATATAAACACTTAAGGACATAGCAACAAGCAAGCACCGAGTTGATAAATGGTTCAAGTGGCGGTAGATGCATGAAGAGCTACGCTAAATCAGATTTGGACAAAGTTTCAGCAACCCTTAGTAGTCATGTCAAGCTTCACTACTTGAGATGAGTAGTTGAAGCGACTACAACAACTATGAGTTTCACTTTGTCTTATTTGAGTCATGACAGCAAAGGAAAATTAAAATAGTGGTAGACTAGGACAATTGGACATGATTTAGTAAATTCGACATATCTCTCTCATTTGAGCTTCATTTGAGATGATTCAAAATCCTATGGAAGGCCAATAGAGAGACCTTCAACTTTTATGTTTTAAGTTTTACAAAATTCTAGATGAATGAATAATGAAATTGGTCTTGAAGTTGGTACACTACTAATGGTGGCGTCCAAGTTTTGCCAATTGACAAAGTTTGGCAAATTATAAATATCCCTCTTGATCGAGCTTCTTTTGATGTGATTCAAAATCTTGTGGAATGATAAGAGAGAGAAGTATAACTTTCACATTTTAGTCTCTTCAAAATTCTAAAGGTATTAAGTTCAAAAGGTGTTTTGAATTTGATGCACGGGAAGCATAATATTTTGATCTACAATTTCGACACAGTTTTGTAAATTAGGATATCTCTCTATACTGAGCTCATTTTGACATGATTCAAAATGATGTGAAAAGGTAAAAGAGAGATCTTCAACTTTTATGTGCTGGGTTTGGCAAAACTTGGAACTTATCAATGTCAAAATTTGTCTTGAATTTACTGTACCTGCATTGGTGGTGTCTAGATTTGTAGCTTCAACATTGTTTTGCAAATTGCATATATTTCTCTCATCCGAGCTCCATGTGATTTGAGATCCTATGGAAATATTAGAGAGAGCTTTAGAACTTTTATGCTTTGAGTTTTGGGGAATTCCAAATGTATCGGGGCTAAATTTTGTTATGAAATTTTTACACAAACTAAAAATTTACAACCCTTGATCAGACATTGCAGAATTTGTTGGAAACCGACTAATCTCTCCACAACAAGTGTGGATCCTAAAAGACCATGACATGATAGCAATTTTCATTAGCTTATCATGCACAACATCAGGTTGAAGCTGACTAGAACCAAACTACACTTTGAATTTATACATTCACAAGTGTCGAAGGCACTTTTGATTAAAGAAACCACGTCTAAGTATCGAATACCTTTAACCATGGTTGTCAAATGCGTGAGTAAAAAATATGATTCTACAAGTTTATTATTTTATATGTTTTTTTCTAAATTAAAATGGATGAAAATTTACTAAGGTGTAGACTTTAGGTAGAATTATGAATTTAGATATATAATTCCACATATTTATGATTTTACTAATTTTGCACGATTTCATATGTTTCTGCTGATACTATAGAAGAAAATGAATAGTAAAATCGTGATGTTGACAACCATGCCTTTAACAGAAGAGAAACCGTTATCTCTTGAAGTAAAGACTAAGCTATCATGCATCTAAACCAAGTTGTTGTTTGGCAAGCAACATTAGTAGCATGGAGGCCATGCCAAGCTTTAACCACAGTGAGCAAAACAAATTGATAAAGAAACTTTAATCAAATAGACACACACCATCCCTAAGCACTTGAATCCTAAGCAAACAAGCTTCAAGTCGAGCTACCAATGATATATTCGAGCACTCATTGGGTAAATTCAGAGAGCTTTAGCCATGTTTGAAGGAGTTGCTAAATTGAATATGAAGAAGCATTGACTAAGGACATTTTAGCTGATAACATGGATTCAATTGTAGCTAGTTCTTGTGCTGAACAGAATTTGCAACTTCTTTTCTTTGTACCTAAGAGTGTACTAAGGTAATAGCAACATGATGCAAGATTCAAGTGTTCCTAGTATTTTAAACTAACCAACCAAATGCTGACTTGAATAAATTGGATAGCAAGGTGTACATGTTTAGATTAGGCCACATCATAGCCAAGTACTGTGTGAAAATGCCAAAGCAATAGACACATGCACAGAACTTCGTTTAGAGAAGCAAAATGCACAATTTTAGTCTTGGTAATTAAGAAACAACAGCTATGATAGCAATAGAGGAATTAATTTTTTGAATTGGAGAAATAGGCCATGTAGAAGTATAAGGCCTAAGTCCACAAAAATTTAATAGATACACACATCTAAGAATTAGACATGAGAGGAAAGGACAATAGAGGAGGACAAATAGAACATATATTTCAGAAAAACAGAGAACGTCGTGGTTAGTTTTCTTTTTCCTTTTTAGCTTTTCTTTAATTTTCTAGAGGAATTCCATATCGTGAGCGAATGGGTTGCATCAATTGTACATGGATTACAATCATGGGATCTCTTTTACAAGGTGATTTTGTTCTCTTTCTTCAATTTCATGATGTAGATGACATATAAAACTTGCTCATATGAACTTAATGAAGTTTTCAGCTAATACTTTTGGATTAATTAGTTGATATTTAGTACTATTGATTTCGTGCTTGTGCTCAAGTTGTTAATGTCAAATCATCGAGAATGTGTTTAGAATTATCTTTGGCATAGATGTTTAATTAGAATTGAATTTGAGAAAACTTTTCTAGTTAAATCTATGAATGTCTAATTTCGATTATGAATCACATAGAAATATGGATTTTATTCAATTAGGGTTTAGAAAGTTAGAAATGATTAGTCAATTAATCAATTGATCAATTTTCCAGAAACAGGAAATTCTAATTGGTTAATCTTGAGTGATCACTTGCTTTGAGAAAATGAGTTTTTACTTAGTACTTAATTGATTGAAAATACCAAACCTATTATCAATTTAGAATTGCAAGCTTATTTTGATCGATAGCAATATTCAATTAATTTCTAAATCAATTAGCTATAAATTGAATCCAATTTTAGGTGTTGGTATGAAATTTTTTTGTAGAGTGGTTTAATTTTTTTTTCTTTTTAATTATGTTGCATGACTTGATTCCGCTAGTAGAGACTAACTCCTCGTAAACATAGAAAAGTGATTAGAGGTGTGTCGATAGGTTACCCAATATGGTTACTCTGATGCTTAAGTTAGTCCATAGATCTGTCTAAGTAACCTACTTGAAGAGGTAAGTACTTAATAATAATGTGTCTCGCTCCTCCTATAGAAGGAGGAACTATTTATAGCCAATGCGGGGTCCATTGAATCTTTTTTGTTAGGGCAAATCTCCATCTAGTAGCTAACTTGACACTTGAGGTAATAAGGGGTGCTCGGGGTAAAGGAGTTGCGGCTGAGTTGAATGTGGTCAAGCTGGTGATGTCCCCTTCCAATCTTAGGTTGGGACAAAGATGCATGAAGATCTTTCAGAGTTGGGGCTTGAGGTTAAGCTCCCGAGCTTCCCTCATGGTCGAGGTAGTCGCAAGCTCGATCATCCTTCGTTAGGATGGGGCCTTGAGGTGTCGTTAGTCATAGGCTCTTCATGAGCCGGTAGAATTGATGGTCTTTTGGGCCCTTGTTAGGCTCTTTGGTCCATGTATAAGTGGTAGTGGGTCGGGTGAGTTATGACCTACATTCTATTGTCAAAACTTGTCCCCCACCCCACCCCCCTCCCCCCTACACACACACAACTCTCTTTGTGAGGGAACAAGGAGAGAAAGTGACCCATGTCTAACTTACTAGGCCGAATTACCAAGTTAGCATTCTTGGTATTGGTTTCAGTCGAGCTGTATTCCCATTGTTTATTTTAGGATGGTCTACCTTGCGGGTTAGTTGAATCCATGCTAAGTCATTTCAAGCTCATGGTTTCGGAGCTCGATCTATCATGGGTAGAATAATCATTGTTGGCTTAGGATAGTGTGGCTTGTCTAAGAAGTTCCTTGAATTCAAAAGGACATGAAAATTGTAATAATGGGTTTTGACACTTAACGGTACTGATGTCATTCTAACGTCTCAGTTGTTGGGATTCATTTACATGTATGTACGTCTTTTGTTCGCACGTATTCCTCTTGTCCCTCTATAAATACCTAAGTTCTGAAGGAAAGTTTGCATTGACAACCATTTTCAATCCCTTCTTGTGTGAAAAACGGTCTTGCTTTATTTCTTAGATTTTTCAATGTTTGTTCTTTCAAAATTGTCTTAACACTTCAACAATGTCGAGCTTAGGTAACTCCTAATCTTTTTTCTCATGATTCTAGTAATAAGATTCAAAGAATTGTGGATGAAGTTGGGAGAGGTGAGGGTAAACTAAGCGTTAGCTCAAGGAACTTGAGCCCAAGCAAGGAGAGGAGAACATTGAGTGAAGGTATGACTTTGAGAACTAGTAAGGATTTGGGTTCTAGAGATGTCAATTCTCAAGTCCATATGTATAGCAAGCAAAACGAAGATAGTGTATCAGATTCCTTTAGATAAATATCACGATAATGGTAAAGAGAAAGAATCTATCAAGCCATTGCACAATAAGACGATCAATGGCGATGGGCTTGATGGAGTAAGCTGTATCCTTTCCAAGGCGAGGCTCAACAAGGTTTGGGGGACAAAAATGCAAAGCTCCCTAGAGGATTAGGAGCTTATACTTCCTTCTCAGTCTAACTAAGTTTGCTTGTTAGGAGGGAGGAGATTTCCCCTGTATGACATGGTGTTCGGATTTGACTTGAGGATGCCGTTCTTTCCTTTCTAGAATAAGTTTTTTAATCACCACAAGCTATCTTCTACGCTACTATTCCCAAACATTTGGCACATTCTGGTAGCATTTGAGGCTCAATGCCTTCGTTTGTATGTAAGGCCTACTCTAGTTCTATTCCGAAGATATTACACTTTCAAGAAATCCAATGGAGGGTAGTTATATTTGACAAGGTGGAGTAAGACTTTGTTTCTTCTCTTCGACGGTCTCACAAGCTTGAACGGTCGAGACTAGAAGAAGTGGTTCCAGATTATTAGTGTTAAAGAGGGTTTCTAGTGTAGGTTTGATTTATGGGTGAAGTGGTGTCCTCCTATCCATTCCATAGTGCTATCAAAGTTGAGGCCTCATGATATTAAGGTCCATAGGATATCGATGATTTTATGAGGTCACGAGGTGGGAAGCCCCCAAATGCTAAGCTCATCATCAGGAATTACTAGAAAGGTAAACTTATCATTAGGGTGATGAGGTATCGGCCTCTGGAGGTATGGAATGGTTCTTTAAGTGTGGGTATACTCTTTCTCTCTCCCCCCTCCCTTCAGCATTTGTCCAGTCAACGTTTAGAGCAAGAATGTTGTTATTGTTTGGTGATGAGTCCATAGTTTTCGAGCTTATAGTTCGACTTGGCAGGTGTTTGTCTCTTTTACCAAGTTCTTATCGCTATTCTTTGTTTTAGATGCTGAGATGGAGATGAGGGATGTGAAAGAACTTCTAGCAAGGCTATCGATGATGAAAAGGAAGAAAACCCTACTAAGAAGAAGGCGGCTACAAAGAGGAATGTCGTTGAGGTTGAGGTGCAAGGTCAAAGCATTCTAATTGTTGTCACTGGCCTAGGTGTTTAGATCATACAGACTTTGCCATGCCCTTAGTCTCTCAAGGTGCAAAGCATGCTTCGACCTTCTATGGTTGCTATCTCATCGAATATTCAAGCATCCCCTAAAACTGAGCCAGCTGGGAGTAGCACTAATGTTCGTGTCAACCCCTAGGGGTTGGGATTCCACAGGAATTAGCTTAGCACGACTACTATTAGAGGACCTCTCAACTTCATTGGGGGTAAGGCCATGGAGTGGAGTGACATTGTTATCGAGTGGACGTCGTTTGAGGAGGTTGCCAAGGTTCAAGACATGTGCAGGGTGAGGACTTTGGTCAGCAAGCTAAAGTCCATAGAACAAGAATTAAACTTTTTAGTATGCAAGATGTATGAGGTAATTTTGTTTTCTTCCAATTGTGGCAAGCTTTTTAAGGGATCTTATTTACTTGTTTCACATTTCAGGCTGTGGTGATTACAGTTGAGGTTGTGAGGTATGCCAAGTAGAACTAGGAAGTAGCAAGTGGTTCTCTTATACTTGTTGAGCTCTTTTAATAAGTTTTTTTTTATGATTGATTGCGATGTCTCCTGATTAGGGTTTTGAGGAGGTTGACGGGTTGAAGGCTGGTTTTAAGAAAAAGCTTACCGAGGTGAAGCAATAGAGGTAAGACTCAAGAGTGACCTAAATGTTACATTAGAGAAGAAGCAAAAGTTGTTGGATGACACATAGACCAAAATCTTGCAGTGCTAGGTTGAAGTGGCTAAAGCCAAGAAGTAGTCATCGCTACTTAATGTCACTACTGAAGAGTATGACAACAAGTGGAAGGGTGTAAAGTAAGAATAGGATTCTTTGTCTTGCCAACTAAAGGAAGCTACTTTAGAGCTTGTTAAGCAAAAGCAGGAGGCCAAGGTAATTGTCTTGGAGCTCAATAAGTCAAGGAGGGGGTTAGGGTATCCAACTTGGAGTAGGAAGTTCCAAAGGTAGGATTGTTCCTTATTTTACTTCGTTGTATTTGTTTATTTTTCTCTCTCTTTTTTTAAAGTTCTTTCTTTTCATGTAGGTTCATGTGGCGAGCTCGGACAATGGGTAACTTGTGAGTGAAGTGGTCAAGAAGTAGGTCTTAAAAGAACACTTTAAGAGTGATGGTTGGACTAAACTCCGACATGGGCTTGCAAGGGATACTACTAAGTTCATACAAAGCAAAGTGTTAGAGAGATACCGAAACTTAGACTTCAGCTTTCTCGCCATACAGCTTGGTGAAGCTCCTGCTAATGTTGAAGAGGAGGAAGATGATTAGGCGAAAGGTGAGGAAAAAGGTAAGGGGCTTACGAGGGTTGGAGGAGGAGCCATAGCTGAAGGTGCTACTCAATGAGAGGCTAAACGGGTCCTTTCTGTTGTTGCTCTCGGTTTCTCCTTGGCCACCGAACCATACGAAGAGGGTCAACTTAAAGATCCTGTAGCGGTCTTTAATGTGAGTCTAGCCTAAGTTATCCTAAATGTTCTTCATCCTGTTACAAGCGAGGAGATTTTCCATGATTGTGAGATAGTAGAGAAAGTAAAATAAGTCATTTTTTTAGCTTCGTTAGGAAACTTGTTGTTATTTTAGCCCCCAAGGTGGCTTTTATGGTTGTGATCCATTGATTTATGAATGGAAGGAAACTTTCTTCATATATTATTCTCTTTACAACCAGACCCAACCCCCCTCCCTCCCTCTCGGTCTCTCTCTTTTTTTTTTTTTGTACCTTTGAGGCTCTTTGTATGCATTGATTCCATCAAAGTAAATCCTCTCTTTGTGATTGCTTGGTGTTTGTTGTTTTCAATTGAGTTCATACTGATCATTGATCGAGTTTTTCAAATTTATAAATATTTTCTAAATTGTTTTCATTAACTATGGTCTTACAAGGCAAGTGCACTCATCAGATGTACTATAGATAGTTATATAGGTCGGTCCCAAGGGAATGGTTGGCAGCTAGTGTACTCCCAACCTTACTTATTATCTAGCCAAAAAAAGGTTTAGGAAATCATAAAGAAAAAGAAACTATCTTAAGTTAGGAGTATTCACAAACGTTTAATGGATAAAATAAGAAATAAGCCTGTAACTTCTATGAAACAGTGGCTTAGGGTTACTTCACCAATTCCATATCAAAATGATTTTTTAAAAACAATGAACTTCTTAAAAGCTATTTGAATTGTGTGTTTATACCGCCCGATTCTCTAATTTAAACTAAAGCTTCTCTCGAAGTCAGTAGTTCTAGATCTAGCCGAAGCCAGTAATTTGAAATTCCAATTAGACCCGCATAAAGAATAGGAATCCATTGTTTTGAAAAAAAAAAAAAACAACTCAATGAATTCTTTAAAACAAGTGATAGAAAGTCTTCACCCGTTCCTCGGTAAGAGGTAGTTAGGATTGACTCCATTAGCAACCACAGATCTATTCAATTGAATGATCTCTCGATCTATCCAATCGAAATCAATCGTGGATCTAAAAAAGTGCATCACTCCTTTAAAAACCACAAGTTTAAGTTCAGGTCACTAATTACAAACACCCAATCAAATTAACTTGAAAGCGCATTTTAGGTCAACTGAATCAAGAATTGGATTCGTAATCCCTAAACTGTAGGAGTTTATTTCTGCATGGATTTATCAAAATAAGCACGAATCAGAAAAAATAAATCATATTCGAAAGATTAATTAATTAATTGCTCAGAAATTCATAAAAATTACAAGCATTGGGTTAATTGATTTTACCTAGAAAACAGAAAAAAATTCTTAAGTAAGAAGAAAAGGAAATTCTTTCACTCAAGAATCCTTCAGAAAACTAATCTACGTTAATATATTAATTTACACTATTGGTACATATCTTACAACGCATGCTTGCTCGTTTATTTATAGGCTACTAAGCATAGAAAGAATGGCCTACTTTATTGACACGTGACAGATTCTTCCTAACAGAATTTGTGATAACTTTCCACGTGCGCATATGAACTATGAAAACACCCATCGAGAGTCACGTGTGATCTGTTGGTCGAGGCTTATATAAAGCAAAATTAGGCTCAACTTTAAGAATTACTAAAGTGAACTGTGCATTTTTATCCATTGCTCTACTGACGGTAAAATTGAGAACTTCGAAGCTCGTATTGTTGAGGCTCGAGGCAATTTTGATGAAGAATTGGTTTGTAAAAGCACTTGTCGAGGGTCAAGATTTAAGGCTTAACTTTGAGGCTCGACAGTGTATTTTCTCCAGAATGATACTCGATCACTTCGATTGAAGTCGAGGGTCATGTCAAGGGCTCATAGTTAAGGCTCAATAGACTAAATTTTGCTATTTTATTCTTGTGTTTGGCTTCGATTGTGACTTTACAGGGCTCGACTTCTGCAATCTTGACTTTACTTGTTGTTTTTGCTCTAAATCTGATTTAAAACAATTTGATTATTCCTCATTGGGTTCTAAGAGCTTCAAAACAATATTTATAAAAAACATAAGTTTTACAGGATTTTATCTGAAATTCTTAGCAAAATGAGATCAAAATCCTATGAAAAGTATAGAGTAAAAATGACTTATCAAATTCCTCTACACTTAAGCCTTTGCTTGTCCTCGAGCAAATAAAGCAATTTAAAAATCACAAGGCTTATCAAGAAAACAAATCATGAATGGTTTATTTGACTTAAATACTTTAAGCTCAAATCATCTCAGCATTCTAAAGAATTCAATCATCTTTACTGACTAAAATAAAGTTACTTTTGCCAAAATCAAGTAACTTACCTATGTAAATTAGCTTTTACCCTCATTATTTAATAAAAAATTCTAAAGCAAAAATTATTCAGAAGATTAATCAAAGTAAGAAGAAACTCGATTAGCTTTTATCCCCTTATACATAAACGTATGTAGTCTTTTAATCATTTCTCTAAATAGAGTAATCTAAAGTAAATACATATACATCAGTACATCCCCTGAATCTTTTTCCTTGTTTGTGTTTTGTATTCCTTAGCTTTATTGAATATTCAAAGCTTCAGAGGGATAGGGTTTTGCCTTCATCTTTTCTTTTTTACTTCTGGACGGTGCGTTGCCCGCATCTTTTTGCTTATATTTTTTTTGTGGCTTTTGAAATTGAAAGATGGGACAAGAAGTTGCTTTTCTAAGGGACCAACCAAAGCCCATTCTAACTCTAAGCACATGTTTTATATTTAATTTTTGTTTTGTTTTTAATTATAACGCACAAGGAAAATTTATCAAGTTATGATCATCATTTGAACATTCACCAGAGATTAAAACAGCTCTCAAAATGACTAAATTAGGAAACATACAGATCATTTAAGCTTTTATAAAAAAATTGAGTAACCTTACTATGGACCTTAAGCTAATTCTAGCTCTAAAATTCTAAACTAAATAATAAGTAAAATTACTTCACACAGATACTATCAATTGATTCAAACAAAGTACAGATTGTTCAGTTTCAAGACAACTTCATAAATCATTTAGCTAAGTGATTTTTCGAAAATTTTTATCAAATTTTAACCATTTCATTGAGTTCTTATGAATTTGCATGGGAAAATTGATCTATATTAGTATATACTCTATATCAAAACAATTCATGCAATTAATTCATTTATTAGACCCATTCATTTTGCTTAACCCTCCCCCACACTTAAGACAAACATTGTCCTCAATGTTTAAACAACATAAATAGACAAAGGGATTCGATTATCAAAACAATTTTTATTTAAAGCAAGATTTAAAAGAAATTGAGAAGTGAAGAAAACTTCTCTCTGTGTAAGTTCGAGGGTCAAACTTATCTTATCGAGGCTTGTTTAAATCTATTAAAACAAAAACTTAGCACAATAGATGTTATTATCAAGGCTTAATCAGAGCCTCGATAGAGATATGGACGAAAGTAATTCAATACTGAAAGAATGAAAACTAAGAATTTGCAATTTATTAAAAAGAATAAAGAATATCTCTTTATTTTTTTCAACAAACCTTCATCTATCATGAGGGTGCATCAGGCTTATTTCTTCTATCATTATAGGATTTTGAGATGGTGCTTTATATAGTTTTAATCTTTGCCCATTAACTTTGAAAATTTCCCCATCTTTTCCTTTAATCTCTACAACATCATGAGGAAATACTTTATGCACTTGAAATGGCCCTGACCATCTGGATTTAAGTTTCCCTGGAAAAAGCTTTAATCTAGAGTTAAGCAATAGCACTCTGTCTCCTTCTTTGAATTCATGTGGAAAACTGATTTTAGAATCATGCCACTTTTTGACTTTTTCTTTGTATATCTTGTTGTTCTCATAGGCCTCCAGTTGTAGCTTATCCAATTTATTCATATGCAAAAATCTTTTCTTTCTAGCTTTTGTGAGATCAAGATTTAGCAACTTAATAGCCCAATATGCTCTATTTTCCAGCTCAATAGGTAAATGACATGCTTTTCCATACACTATTTTGTACAGGGTTGTGCCCAAAGGTGTTTTGAAAGCTGTTCTATCCGCCCATAGCACATCATCTAACTTTTTAGCCCAAACTTCTCTATTGGATGCCACACTTTTTCCCAGAATTCGCTTGAGTTCTTTGTTAGAGACCTCAACTTGTCCACTGGTTTGGGGGGTAATAAGGGGTGGATCATAGTTGTCAAAATCGCGATTTTACCTATACGATTCTACGAGTTTACAATTTTAGGGGATCATTCCGAGTTGACTCGTACGTAGAATCTTTTTTTGGTAGAATCTTACGATTTCAACCGAGTCTATATGTAAACTTGGTAGAATCTTACGATTTTAATCGAATTTACCGATTTTACCTATTTGAGTTAATTAAGCTAAAATATAAAAAATACGACTGTATATTTATAAGCTCATCAACTATTAAGAATTAGAATGATGTATCTTTCTTATTGTCGTTTCTATTTGGTATCCACACAGTCTCTCTATCTTGTTCCCTCCCTTCCCTAAAAACCCTTGTTCTACATTTATGGAATACATTCAAGTTAAGTTGTAGCTATAAAGTTGACAAGAAAACTTATTTATTTCATTTATATAATTAAGCATTTAATAAGTTGAAAATTTTGATTATCCTACAATTTATCACTTATTTCAAACAAAGTAATAGAAAATAAATTAATTTTGACTTTATTCTCTCTTTTTTATGTGTGTTATATTATAGACTAAGAGTAATTATGAAAAAGATAACTTAATTTCTTTATTTTTTTTAACATCCATTATGTGTTTTACATTTTCTATAAGCATTTCTATAATTTTTTAAAGCTTTTTGGCAAAGGTTGTAGAAACTTACGTTTCTACGTTTCGATTTTACGTTCCAATTCTACAACCCCCTAGCGATTCTATATAGAATCGCGAGTTTGACAACCTTGGGGTGGATACCTTGTGATGCACTCCATATCTTTTTAAAACTTTTTATATTTGGTCATTGCAAAAATGGATACCCTTATCACTAATTAAGGCACGATGACATCCAAATCTTGAAAACGGATTTTTTGAAAAAACTTGTGACTATTCTGGCATCATTAGTGGGGCAAGCTTGGGCTTCCACCATTTTGAAACATAGTCAACAGCTACCAGAATATATTTATTGCCAAAAGATGTAGGAAAAGGTCCCATGAAGTCTATGCTCCAAATATCAAAGATTTCATATTCTAAAATAATTTTTTCGGGCATTTCATCCCTCTTCGAGACATTCCCAATCTTTTGACAACTATCATAGTTTGAAATCAAAGCTTTTGGATCCTTGAAAATTGATGGCCAATAAAATCCAGCTTCCAAAACCTTATGTGTTGTTCTATTTGCACCATAGTGACCCCCAATCGGTCCACTATGACAATCATTTAAATTTTTTTGGCCTTCTTCATGAGAAACACATCGCCAAATTACTTGGTTAGAGTAAATTCGAAAAAGGAAAGGATCCTTCCAAAAATAATATTTCAAATCAGAAAAGAACTTTTTCTTTTGGTTATAATCAAGCTCTGTGGGAATTTCTTTGTCAACCAAGTAATTAGCTTTATCTACAAACCAAGGCTCGAAATTATTAATGGTGCACACAAAACATAATTTTCCATCTGGAAATGTTTTGTCAATCTCAATCTTAGAATCATTTTCACATGGATTATCAAGCTGTGATAAATGATCTACAGCTAAGTTTTCACACCCTTTTTTTTTTTATCTTTTATTTCCAAATTAAACTCTTTCAATAATAGAATCCATTTAATCAACCTGGGTTTTGAATCAGTTTTTGCAAGCAGATATTTTAAAACAGAGTGGTCAGTAAAAACAGTAACTTTTGAGAGAATTAAATAAGACCTGAAATTTTCGAATGCAAAGATGATTGCGAGCAACTCCTTCTCTGTGGTTGTGTAATTTCCGTGAGTGGCAGTTAAGGTCCTGCTGGCATAGTGAATTGGTTCGAAATGCTTATTTCTCCTCTGCCCTAGAACAACTCCTACTGCTGAATCACTAGCGTCACACATGAGTTGAAAAGGCAAATTCCAATCCGAAGCTACCATTATAGGTGCTTGTATAAGCTTCTTCCTTAGTAGCTCAAATGCTGTGTTGCATTCCTCATAAAAAATGAATGGAGAATCTTTTCTAGAAGTTTGGTCAAGGGTTTGGCTATTTTTGAAAAGTCTCAAATGAATCTCCTGTAAAAGCATGCATGACCAAGAAAGCTCCTAATGGCCTTAACTGTTGTGGGTGGTGGTAATTTTGCAATATTTTCAACTTTTGCTGCATCCACCTTGATACCCTTTCTTGAGATTCTGTGTCCTAAGACAATTCCTTCATGTACCATAAAATGGCACTTCTCCCAACTCAGCACGAGATTCGACTTTCTGTAGTCTATATAAACCCGCCAACCAGTGACAGTCCAAGTTGGTATTAATTCATTCTGATCATTGGGAACCACTATTATTCCTCCTTTCTTTGGTACTACTTGTATAGGGCTCACCCAAGTACTATAAAAAATGGGATAAATAATCCCTGCATCTAAAAGTTTTAGCACCTCCTTCTTCACCACCTCCTTCATATTTGGGTTTAAAGTCTCTGTGGTTGGACCACAGGTTTGAATGCATCTTCCATAAGAATTTTATATGTACAGAAGGTAAGATTTATATCTTTGATGTCCGCAATTTTCCATGCTATAGCTTTCTTATGTTTTTTCAGTCTCCAAAAGCTTTTTCTTCTGCTCCTCATCGAGTTTGGAAGATATAATAATAGGTAATTTGCAACCATCTTCCAAGAAAGCATATTCCAAATGACTTGTTAACTCTTTTAGCTTCAAATCTGGTGGTTCTTCAATGGAGGGCTTGAGCTGCTTAGCATCATCCTGTCCTTTTCTTATCTCATCCCCATTTTATGCATTTATTCTTCAACTATACTCTTTAAAGATTCTTTCATAGGCTCATCATCATCTGTATTTTCCTTCCCAAAACAAAGCTTGTCAGCCAAATGTTGATTTGATTCAAGAATCTCATGATCCATAAACTATAGTGTCAAACGATCATCATCATTTATTATCCCCTACTTCGCACTTCTTGATAACTTTATTATCATTTCATCATCCCCCATTCTCAGCTCCAACTTCCCATTTTTAACATCAATAATTGCCCCTGCGGTTGCCAGGAATGGTGTCCCCAAAATCAAAGGGACATCAATCCTTTCGTCCATATCTAGAATCACAAAATCAGCAAGAAAGATGAAGTTCTAGACCTTAAGAAGAACATCCTCAACTACTCTCTTGGGGTATCTAGTAGATTTGTTAACTAATTGTAAGCTCATTCTTATCGGTTTTGGTTCTCCTAACCCCAGTTTCTTGAACATGATATAGGGTATGAGGTTAATGCTTGTCCCTAGGTCGACTAATGCCTTTTCTATAGGGAGATTCCCTATTAAGCATGGTATGAGGAAACTCCCCGGATCTTTACCTTTTTCAAGGAGCTTGTTCAATAAACCTGCAAAAAGTCTTTTCCAAGGGTCACTAGGGACACCTCCTCCAATCTCTTCTTATTGAAAAGCAACTCTTTCAAAAATTTTGCACATTTTGGCATTTGCGAAAGTGCATCAACCAAAGGTAGGTTTATATGCAGCTGCTTAAACAATTTTAACAACTTTTTAAACTGTTCCTCATCTCGTCTCCTTCTTGCCCTTGCAGGGTAAGGCAAAGGAGGTTTGTATAGTTTAATAGGATATACACTCTTTTTTTGCTCAATTTCTTTTTCTTCTTTTCCTTTTGTATCTGTTTTATTTTCTTCACATTTTTCTTTTTCTGGTTCTTTTTTAACCCTCTTTTCTTCTTCTTTTTCCTCTTTTTTTTTTCTTCTCTTGTCTCTTTTAACTGCCTCCTACTTCTGAAGGAAACAACATGAACTCCCTCCATAATTCACTCTCTAAGCATAGTCACAACATTGTTTACCTCGTTTTCAAGATTTTCGAGAGATCTTGAGTGGCTTTCGAGTGCCAACTCAGTCTATTGAAATTGGTGATCAGTTTCTTTGATGAAAGAAATGAGGGTTTCCTCCAAGTTGGAATGAGAGTTGAAGTTTCTGGTTTACAAATTTTGATACTGAGGATAAGGATTCCACTTTTGTAGGGGATTCCAACGCACTCCAGGGTAAATGCCGGTAAAATGCTGATGGAATATCTCTAGAGGGTACTGGTTATTGATAAAGTCATATTTTACTCAAATTTCTATTAATCAAATCATGTTTATATGTTATAGATTTTACAGAAATTGATCAAAATGGTACTTAAATGTTCGTAAATTATTATTTCAGGTCATTGAGGACTTATGAATCAAATACATGCAAATTAGAGAAGTTTTGATCAATTTTGGATAAAAACAAATGTACATCGGCCATTAAGGAAGCTACGCGCCAGCTTTCAATGTGAAATTGACCAGCGTCTGCAATTTTCAATTGTACACCGGCATTTCTCCAGCTTTCACAAGGGAAAATCAAGAGATTTGTGACTTTTCATTGTACGCCAGCAACTGGAACGATTACGCCACCGATGTTGAAGCCGGTGTATATTCAAAGTTTCTCTCGAAAATTAATTTTCACATTAAAGGCCGGTCAAATTTAATTAAAGGCCGCTAACCTTTAATGCCAGTGTAACTCCCCTGTAACCCTTTATATAAATTCATCATGTTGTCATAAAAAAAAAAAAAAAAAAACCTAGGCACAAAATTCTATTTTCTCTCCTTGCTCCTAGATCTAGATTAGGGTTTAGAACACAAAAGTAGTTCACTTTATAATTTGATATCGGATTCCACACCGGATTCAAGTGGAAAACAACATTTGTGTTTGGATTTCAAGAACAGGATTCCATTGACAAGGTTATTTTGCTCTTTTTCTTATATCCTTTTATTGGATGTTGTTTGATGCTTGATTTCTTGTGTTCTTAAATCGGTTTTGAGTCTTTTATTTGGATTATATGATTGATGATTCCTATTGTTAATTGAATCCTTGTTCATATTCGGATTATCAATGTTATTTCACAAATCATGCAATTTTGGCTTAAATTTGGAATTCTTGAATGATTAGGATTGTAATTGGGAAATTCTATTCTAATCAATTTTGTGATTATCTAATTAGGATTACATTTCACATAGGGATATGGGTTGTAATTCTATTAGGGTTGGGTAAATTAGAAAATAATTGTTAATTAATCACTTTCTTAGGATTAGGGAACATTGATTGATAATTTTAGGGTAATGGTTCACTTTGGGAAAATGAATTGTTATCTTGTTCTTCATTGATGAAAAAGTTGAACCCATTGATGATTTGGATTGACGAGTGCATTTTTGGTCAATAACAGACATTCAATTTATTTCCATATTTGATTGGCTCTAAACCTAATTTTATTTGAGGTGTGCAGATCCAAGATTTTTAGTAGTTTATTTATATTAAAAGAAAATATAAAAAAAAGAGAAACAAAGTTCGGTTTGTCTAGCTATGAATTTGGACTGATATATTGATAGCTAGTCCTCACTTCCTGTAGATTCGACTTGGTATTCACCGAAATTTTATTACTGCACACGCACCCAATACACTGTCGGTTAAAGATCTGCTCATTTAAAGAAAATTGAATATAACTAAAAAGAGTTTTAAAAAACATATATAGAAAAAGCATGATTAGTATTTTGGTGCCGTTGCCGGGGAGTGATCGGTACTACTTTCAATTTTCAGGACTTTTGTAGACTAGGCTTTAATTGAAAGAAAAATATATAAAAAATTGAAAAATATAAAAAATAAAAATTGCTTCTTCTTCATTTGCATATACTAGTCTTTGATTTTTTTTTTTTTTGTACAATCTACTTTGGTTTTTCTTTTTCTCTTTTCAGGTGCTTGAAGAATAAAAGATGGATAATCGAGGAGCACCAGTTTTCCCATATTGTTGTACTTCAGAGATCATATCAGAATTATATTCATTTAAGCAATATGATGGAGAGCTTTTGACAAATGCTTAGGGACGATTCCGCCATTTAATGAGCCAATGCCCTTATCATAATTCACCTACTTGGACTCATCTGAATTTTTTCCTTAATGGCATAGATGATTATGGTAAGACGATGATAGATTTAGCTACTGGAGGGAACTTATCATTTATGTCACTAGAATTGGCGTTTGTAAAGATTGATGGATTTTTAGGAAGCCAAGACACTGGTCCATACAATTCTAATCCAGTGGTATGTTCATGGCATGGCTATTCACATGATGACTCTCAATATCAAAGTGGCATGCACGAATTTGATTCCAGCATGACAAATCAAGATTATCACCACATTTGTGAGACTCCAAGGCAAGAAACCGTTGTCAATTCTTCTTCTATCCCCATAGTTTCAGATCCTGATAAAGAGAAAACTTTTGAAGAACTTGTGAGGAGTTTAGAGAAGAAATGGGAAGAAAAGTTTGAGAAGCAACAAGAGGTTATTGAAAAAATTGGAGACTCAAGTAGCAAGTCTAACTGAATTTGTTTCATCTATGTTTAAGCTTGCTAACACAAGTGCAAATTGGGAACTTTCAAGTGATGAAAAGGAAATCGATACCCCAGTTGACAATCAAAGGCAAGAAAAAGGGAAAGAGAAAGAAGTTGTGTCAAGTGCAGAAAATTTGGACAGCAATTCTCCAGTGGAATTTGAGGTGGAAACAAAAGAAGAAAAGCCAGCATGGGAATTAGCAATTGAGAAACTTGCTAATCTGACTTTAGAGGGGTTTGAGAAATTAGGACAGCAAATTGCAAATCTTGAGAAGCCCTCTACCTTGATTGAGCATGTAGACGAGATCAAAGCAGATACAAGTAAGCAGGCGGAGATTGATGAGACTTTAGCTTCTACATCAATTCAAAAGGAAGATGTGGTACAACAGGAGTACACTCCTGTTGTCATTGAACCTATTGTCAGATCAGATGTGCCATCGGTTCCTTTTCCAGGAAGATCAAGAAAGAGAAAAGATGATGCAGATTTTGAGACATTCTTGGAGGTTTTTAAGAAGCTTGAAGTCAATATTCCCTTGACTGAAATTTTAGAAGAATCACCTCAGTATAGACGGTTTTTAAAAGAAGTCATGAGTAAGAAGAGGAAGATGAATGGGAAAGAGACAGTCATGTTGTCTCAAGCTTGTACTGAAGCTTTAAATGATGCATTGCCTATAAAGTTAAATGATCCAGGGAAATTCACAGTGGATTGCACCATAGGAGATAATAGATTCAAGAATGCTTTTTGTGATCTTGGTGTAAGCATAAATTTAATTCCTTTCTCTGTAGCTAAGAAATTAGGATTGGGGGATGCAATCAAGAAGACTGAGATGACAATTCAATTGGCTGATCGCTCCATTAAAAGACCAAGAGGGGTAATTGAAGATGTGCTTTTGAAAGTTGACAAGTTCATTTTTCCAGTGGACTTTGTTGTTCTAAATATGGAAGAGGATTTAGAAATTCCCTTCATTCTTAGCTGCCCATTCATAGCCACTGCTGGAGCTGTCATAGATGTCAAGAATAGCAAGATGGTGTTAAGGGTTGGAAACTGATGTGCTATAATTAGTAGTAAATTTTTAAGCATCTATTCCGGCAAGCGTACTGGGCCTTCTATTGTAATATAGCATAAATCAAGTGTCGATCCCACGAAGATCTATTAACTACTAGACAGTTATCAACTAATACTAATATCTAGGCAATTGATCTTTTCAAAATAATTAAATTAAATTAAATTATCTAATTAAATGTCTATATGAATGCAATGAGCTTTTGAAGAGAGGGATATGGTGGAAAAATGTGGGAAGGAGCAGAATCCACTTTAAACTATTGCCAATCAATTTGAACTCATATTATAATAATAATTAAATTCATGAACATTCATATGAAATTGTCAAGATTTAAAAACAGAATTTAAAACCTTTTAAACCACAAAATAATTCAATAACTTCCGCTAAATAAATTATTTGTGGAATCAAAATTACAATTATAAACCTTCCGATTCTATAATTGACTAATACTTTATATTAACATCCCCTAATTCCTTAGTGAGAAATCAATATAAAACATTGCATTAATGTTTATGGACAATTTCTAAATTAGATTAAACTATGCCGCTTTCGCAATTGCAATTTAATCTAAATTCATGAATTCATATGAACACTAATTTCCCTTCCGAGTTATTAGAATTCTTATACACCAAAGATATGATGAATAATCAGAACTCAATATGAATATTTCATGATTCTAATTATCTTATAACATGGATTCAAAGATCATTTTAGCATGTTTAAAGCTTCATCAACTTCCCACTAAAAGAATTTTGCTACACATGGATGATGATTCAAAAATCAGATAAGAAATTACAAATGAATTCATTATGATCATAATATTCAGATATATGAATTGCATAAAAAGAATAAGAATAGATATCACCAATTCAAAATACCAAAGCTTCACTTGCAATTTCTTGAATAACTTCAAATATCTCTACTAAATGCTTAATTCTAATCTATTCTAGAGCTACTTGGGTTGTGGAATGGATTAGAGGATTGAAGGATTAGATGATTCTGAAAGTGAGGAGAAGATCCCCTATTTATAGGAAAAATTTCGTGCAAAACATTAAATGAAAATTGTTGTTTCACTTTGTACGTCGGCAGTTATGGATTCTACGCCGGCGGCTTACAGGCGGCTTATCTTCAAATTATCCTTTGCACAGGCAGTGTGCTAGCAGCCTTCAATATCAGTTACACATGTAGGCCGCTTCTACGCCGGCGGCTTTGATGTAGATCTAGCCGGCGTATGTGGTCAGAAATGAAGCGTTGGGCTGATTTATAACGAACGCCATCCCAAAGCCGGCAGCTTTCACACCGGCTTAGGCATTCCAACAGATTTGTTGCTTCGTTTTCCTCCAAGCGTTTGATGTCTTCATGTCTCTTGAGATCTTTGATGTACACTGCCTCAAAGCCGGCGGCTTAGGTGTCGGCTTATAATGTAACTCCTTCAAAGCTGGTGATGTTTCATTTCTGAGCTGCCGGCCTTTATGTACACTGGCTTCTTCATCTTCTACGCCGGCAGCTTTGAGGCGGCTTTGAGGGTAGTTGAATCTTCTTCTTGACAAAGCTGGCTGTGCTGCAACGGCTTTGGGTTTTACGCTGTCTGAACGCCAGCGGCTTTCAATGTTGAATTGCCGGCCTTGACTTCAATTTTTCCTATTTTCAATTGAAATTCTTTTGTTTTGATTTCTTTGTTCAAATTAGTCCTGAAACATAAAATTTAATAATAAAAAATATCCATTCTAGCTCTTTTGATCATCAAGAATTGTATAAAATATGATCTTATCATTTCCCCCACACTTGAACTTTTGCTTGTCCTCAAGCAAAATAATGAAGAACAAAATGAAATCTCTTATAGATAGTACAATTTTTCCAATTTAATCACAATTTCTTTAACTTGTTTTTCTTGTATCTACAGCTCTAACCTTACCAATTTCTTGTAATTAAAGTACTATAATCAAAATTTAGAAGTTAATCCAAACAAAACAAGTTTTAATCTCAACTTTTAACAAAAGAACATTCTATTCAAAAGAAAATACTCAATCCACTAAGGAAAAATATTCATTTAAACTTCATTGGATTTCTAGTTTTTGTATATATATTCTAAGTAACACAAATTGAAAGCATGTGGTATCCACTTTTTCCTTAGAATTTCTCATTCTTTATTATAAGTCTCATTTCTTTGCATTTTTGCATTCATTTTTCTTTTTCTTTTTCAAGCATTTATTTTCTTTTAGGGAGGTTTTTGCCTCCATCTTTTTTTTTTTTCAAAGCTCAAGAATTGAACTTTTGCCATTCTTCCTTTCTCGTTACAGTGAGTTCATTGAGTCGGTTCATCCCAGGCTCATCACCTAAGTGACCAGGTTTCAAAATACCCCTTAGAACTCTTCCTCACTTTAACATTCAAGTTCAGATACTCATAACTCAAAATTTCAAGTCAGAGGAGTAGTGGCTATGCTTGTTTCTTTCTTTTTGAATGCAATACAATATCAAAGACTTATTTTTATGAAGGATCACTAAGTTTAAAAGTGTCTTCTACCTCTTTCACCAAGTGTTAAAATTCAAAGAATATATACAAACTAAAATTTCCTAGAAGTAGACCTGTTTATTTTTCAACAAAAGGATTCGACCTGCTCTTAAATTTCCAATTCCAAGGTTAAAAACCAAGTAAACTTGTTTCTTAAAGATTTTACAACTTAATTTTAATTTAGTAAACCAATCACAACAGCAGGTGAGTAAGATACTTTTACAAGTCAATTTCATTGCTTTCAGACTTTTGCTTTGTACTATTTCCAATTTAAAAAGATTTTTGAAAAAAATTTGGCAGAATTTCCCCATAATTTGCTTTCAAACCAAAAATACAAGGTGGAGATTTTCAATTACAAATAATAGCAACAGTCAACAGATCATATTCATCACTTCAATTCAACACTACATGTACTTGTATCCCTTCCCCCACACTTCAACCAAACAGTGTCCTCACTGTTTTGCAATAAATAAGACATAGGAAAGGAATAAGAAATGAAGATACTTCCCTGAAGTCAGTCGATTCATAGTCATCAAAATTTTGCATCGCAAGTGAATTTGCTTTGCTTGTTTCCTGTAATCACTACAAAAGAAAAACAAAAACAAAAAAAGAAAATAAAAGCAGAAATAAAAAATAAAAACAGAAAACTAAAGGAGTTCAGCCACAGAACTTGGGTACTCAAAAAAATATATACAAGCCAAAAAATAAAAATATAAACATCAAATAAGATCATATAAGAGCTAGCAGGGACTCTAGCTTTCCGGCCCTGGGCTCTGTCTGCTGTTGCCCTCAGGTGTGTGTCTCTTAGTATCTCCTGGGCTGGCTATTTGTGTATGCTCAGAACTGAGCCCATCTGAGTGATATGACTCAGATGAAGTCTGGTAGGTTATGCCAGCCCCCGTCTCTGGGCTAATGCAGCAGATGGCCGTCTTTAGTGCCTCAAAGATAGTCTTTCTGAATTTCTTATTTTTCTTCTTTTTCTGCTCATGACTATCTCTGAGCTCCTTGTTCTGGCGCTTCAATTCCTCAACATCCAGCCTAAGCTGGTCCATGCCATATGTCGATGAAGCGCCTGCAAGAGGAGGTGGAGGAGCAGATGTGGAGGGAATCTCAAATGGGACGTCTCCAGGAAAAATATCCTGGTACTCAACCTCCTCTAAAATCGGTGGCTGTGCTCCCCTGGGGTTTTTTCAGCAATCCCCAGCCTCTAAATGGTGCAGATGAGATCCTCTTGCACTCAAACACCTCGTCATCCTGTGGAGGCTCAAAAATGTTCATCCCCTTCAATAACCGAGTAATGTAGCCTCCACAGCCCAGACCTCGAGTCCTCGTGTCATCTGCCTGCCGGTATATAAAATTGGCCACCTCTACCCCAAGATCAATCCGATGGCCTCTGATAAGGCTATATAGGTAGAACATGTCGAATGAAGTCACCTTGCTGTGACTGGTCTTCTTGCAACACAATGTGTGTGCAAGAATATGGTGGATCAGCTTGTGCTCGACATCTCTGAAAGACGTGGCTAATGACTTGGATGGGACAAAGGACTCATTTGCCCTCTCAGGAGCAACCAGCTGGAACCAATAACCCTCCTGAGTCATGTCTGCTGGCCAACTGTTGGGCAGATTCCTATGTTCCTCCTCACTATCGTACAGTCCCAATATGTGGCCTATCTGCTTCAACTTCACTTCCCTAGTCTGTCCATAGGCCTGGAACTGGAAAGTGGACTCCTCTCGGTCCGGGATGTTCTTCACAGTGGACAAGAACTCAATCGTCAAGTTCTTGTAAGCAGGCTCCCGAAAATCAAATAGTCTGAGCCATGTTGGATCTTGAATAATCGCTCTGATTCTATCCACCATCCCGAACTCATCTAGTAAACACCAGTCTAAGTACTGGATATTCAAAAAGTCCATCTTCACGAGCCTTTTCTTTCTATCTTTGGTGTATTGTTGACTGGGCAGCAAATTCTGGCTCTGTGAACCCGATGTAGAAGCATCAGCCGTTCTTGGTCGTTTTTGCTTTGTGGCCATTTCTGCAAATAATTTAAATTTAATTAGTATTAAGGAATGCAAAATTTAGATGAAATTTTGATATATGCCTAAAACATGATTTTAAACAATTTTGATATCAAGGCATATAACTAAGTGAAGCTAAAACATTTACACTTGCACAATAAAATCAAAGCTGGCAGCTTAGGCTTGCCAGCTCAGAATTGAACGTTGGAATTTTGAAATTTTCAAACAGAAATGTTTTTCAAAATTTTTTCTTTAAAAGCTTCAAAAACATTTTCACACAGAATTTTTATCAAAATTGAACACAATTCCAAATTCCAAATTCAATTTGAGCTAATCTGAGTGTAATGCAAGAATTGGAGCTACTAATCTAATATGAAAACAATCTAATTCAGCAGCTGTAACTTCAATTTCAACAATCCCCAATTTCAAAATTTATACACCCTCAATATCTCAAGAACCCTAATTTCTTAATCTGAGCAGCAATCTTGAATCATCCATTACAATTTTGCAATAACAATATATGGAACGAAATGTAATTTCAACAGCATATCAAAGTCATTTAAGCAATCAAATTCATCAATAACCAATATCAAAATCAAAGACAATAATCAGACCCAAATCGACAGATTCATATAAACAATGCAGTATAACGAATTTGAACAAAGGATTTAGTGTAGAGATCTTTGATAACTTACTTGGTAGATGGACTAATCACAATGGAATGATGAACTAGGGATGGAACTTGTTGATTGAGAGTGAGAGAGGGAGAGCGAGGATGAGAGAATGAAAGAGAGAGAGAGGATTCATACCTGTTTAAAGCATCTGCAGAACCTACGCCGGCATTTCTGCAATGTAAGCCGGCGGCTTACAGCCAGTGTAAATGGAAAAATTACATACCGAGAGCTCAAAGCTGGCCGCTTATCGATTTACATTGCTGGCTTAAATGGATACGCTGGTTAAAAGCTGGCGGCTTTAAATCTCAGATGCCGGCTTTGATCGGGAATTTTCAGAAACCAAGAAATCTGCAACATACGCCGGCACTAAGCCGGCGGCCTTTACCTTCCCTTGCTGGTGTAAATCTTGTGCTCAAACGCCAGCATACAAGCCGACGGCCTAGACCTTTCCCAAACCGGCCTAAATTGCGGTGCTTTATACGTTGGCAACTAAGCCGGCGGCCTTCACTTCTGCACTGCCGGCCTCTTTTGCGGTGCTCACCTACTCCTGTACTGACTTTTACGCTGGCATAAAGCTGGCGGCGTTGAGCCGGCTTTCTCCTGTTTTTCTAAGCTTGCTCAAGGCTGGTTGCCCTGAGCCGGCCTTCAACCTTTTTTCTCTCTTTTTTTTTCTTTTTACCAAATATCTGCCACACTAATAACTAAGTTAGTAAAAACAAAACAAATTAAAACTTTTCTAAAATTAGACATGGGTTGCCTCCTAAGAAGCGCTTAGTTTAAAGTCGCTTAGCCCGACTTTTCTGACCTGATCATGGTTCTTTAAGATTCATGACAGTAGTAGTACTGTCAAGATTTTCCCCTTCAAAATAATGTTTGAGCAGTTGCCCATTTACTTTAAAAGTCCGATCACCATCAGTTTTTAATTCCACCATGCCATATGGAAAAACTCTTGCAATCTCAAATGGTCCCGACCATCTTGACCGTAATTTTTCAGGAAACAACTTCAAACGAGAATTGTAAAGTAAAACTTTTTATCCAGGCAAAAATTCTCGTTTGATGATGTTCCTATCATGCCATTTCTTTGCTCGTTCCTTATAGATACGAGCACTTTCAAATGCCTCATTCCTCTATTCTTCCAGCTGATTCGATTGGAGCAATCTGTTTTTACCTGCAGCTTTTTCATCAAAGTTAAGAAATTTTATGGCCCAATATGCCTTGTGCTCAAGTTCTACAGGAAGATGACATGATTTACCAAAAACAAGCATGTATGGAGACATTCCAATAGGGGTTTTAAAAGCAGTCCTGTAAGCCCATAATGCATCATCTAATTTTGAAGACCAATCTTTTCTTGATGCATTAACAGTTTTTTCCAAAATCTTTTTATCTCCCTATTGGAAACTTCAACTTGCCCACTTGTTTGTGGATGATAGGGGGTAGTCACTTTATGTGTAACACCATATTTTGCCAAAAGTTTTTCAAATTGCCTGTTACAAAAATGAGACCCCCCATCACTAATTATAGCTCTGGGCACACCAAATCTGGTAAAAATGTTCTTTTTCAAAAATCTTAAAACTACTCGGGCATCATTTGTTTGTAAAGCAACAGCTTCACCCATTTTGAAACATAATCAACTGCCACAAGTATATATTTATTTGAAAAAGATGAGGGAAAAGGACCCATAAAGTCAATCCCCCAAACATCAAAAAGCTCAATTACCAGAATATTGTTTTGTGGTAATTCATGCCGTTTAGAAATGTTACCTGTCTTTTGACATTGAGCACATGACATAATGAAATTCCTGCAGTCACGAAACAAGTTAGGCCAATAAAATCCAGATGATAACTTTTGCTGCAGTCCTTTGAACACCAAAGTGTCCCCTGCTTCTCTTGAATGACAGTGTTCTAAAATGCTAAGCTGATCAGATTCAGGTACACATCTTCTAATTATTTGGTCAGCACATTTTTTAAACAGATATGGTTCATCCCAAAAATAGTATTTTACATCATGCAAAAACTTTTTCTTTTGAGGATATGATAAACCATATGGGATAATCTTACTAACCAAATAATTCACAATATCAGCATACCATGGCAAATCTAGAATCTCTACTGCATGCAATTGTTCATCAGGGAACTTCTCATTGATGGGAATGTCTAACTATCAGATTCAAGTCTAGACAAATGGTCAGCAATAACATTCTCAGTTCCCTTTTTATCTTTAATTTCAAGATCAAATTCTTGCAGTAGTAAAACCCATCTAATCAACCTAGGTTTTGCATCAGCTTTAGCAAACAAATACTTGAGAGCTGCATGGTCAGTATACTACAACTTTAGAACCTATCAGATAAGGCCTAAATTTATCACATGCAAAGATAACAGCTAAAAGCTCTTTCTCAGTAGTGGCATAATTTCTCTGGGCCTCATTTAGTGTTCTACTTGCATAGTATATAACATGAAAGATCTTACCTCGTCTCTGACCAAGTACCGCTCCAACTGCAAAGTCGCTGGCATCACACATGAGTTCGAAAGGAAGCTCCCAGTCTGGCGCAATGATTACTGGTGTAGAAATGAGCTTTTCCTTTAATAATTGAATGCCTGCAAACATTTGTCATCAAAATTGAACACCGCATCTTTTTCCAGAAGGTTGCAAAGAGGTCTGGAAATTTTGGAGAAGTCCTTGATGAATCGTCTGTAGAAGCCAGCATGTCCAAGAAAACTTCTGACTCCTTTAACAGTCGTGGGTGGTGGTAACTTCTCAATAATCTCCACTTTGGCTTTATCCACTTCAATTCCTCTGCAGAAATTTTGTGACCCAACACTATCCCTTCTCTAACCATGAAGTGGCATTTTTCCCAATTCAGATCAGATTGGTATCTTTGCATCTTTGTAGAACCGAGGCTAAATTCTCAAGACAAAGATCAATGACTTTCCAAAGACTGAAAAATCATCCATAAGATCTCGATAAAATTCTCAAGCATATCAGAGAATATAGCCATCATACACCTCTGAAATGTAGCAGGTGCATTGCAAAGTCCAAAGGGCATTCTCCTAAAGGCAAATGTGCCATAGGACAAGTGAATGTTGTTTTCTCTTGATCATCGGGTGCAATAGAAATTGATTGTATCCAGAATATCCATCAAGAAAACAGTAATAATCATGCCCTGCAAGTTTCTCCAACATCTGATCAATGAAGGGAAGTGGAAAGTGATCCTTTCGGTGGCATCATTCAATTTCTGTAATCAATACAAACTCTCCACCCAGTCACAGTACGAGTAGGAATCAATTCATTTTGCTCATTTTTCACTACAGTCATACCACCTTTCTTTGGCACTACTTGAACCGGACTAACCCATTTACTATCAGAGATAGGATAGATGATACCTGCGTCAAGTAGCTTCAAACTTCTTTCTTGACAACTTCTTTAAGTGTTGGGTTAAGTCTCCTTTGTGGTTGAACTGTAGGTTTACACTCAGCTTCCATAAGAATTTTGTGAGTGCAAATCATAGGGCTAATACCCTTGATGTCAGCAATGGTCCATCCGATTGCTTCTTTGTGCTTTTTCAACACTTCAATCAACTGTTGTTCTTGTTATTGTCAATGCAGATGAAATGATGATTGGCAAAGTATCGCCAATTCCAAGAAAAGCATACTTCAGATGGTCAGGAAGTGGTTTAAGTTCCAAGGTCGGTGGTATCAAAGATGGAACTTGCTTCTGCTCATTTGTACCCAAGATTCATAATATCTGGTTTTGATCATTGGTACATCTTCCATATTTCTTCATCCTCATCATCACTCCAATTGTCCAGTCTCAAGACGATCCATAGTCTCCACACCAGTTTGTTCCTCAAGTGACTCAGAAACCAGCTCATCAATGGTATTGATGGTGTAACAGGCATCAGTATCATCAAATTTCTTCATTGCCTCATAGACATTGAAAGTAATGTTCATCCATCACCCGTAATGTAAGCTGCCCTTGTTCCACATCAATTAGTGCTTTTCCTGTTGCAAGGAACGGTCTGCCCAAGATCATGGGAACTTCCCTATCTTCATCCATGTCTAAGACTACAAAATCCACAGGGAAAAAGAATTTGTCAACTTTAACTAGGACATTTTCCACAATACCCCTAGGGTATTTTACACTTCTATCAGCAAGTTGCAAGGTTACATGTGTATCCTTGCAATCTCCAAGTCCTAGTTTTTGAAATACCGATGAAGGCATTAAGTTGATACTTGCACCAGAATCAATTAAAACTTTATCAAAATAACAATCACCAATGGTGCAAGGAACAGTAAAACTTCCCTGATCTCGAGTTTAGTGGGCAGACTGGGTTTTTTCTGTAGGATCATGGAACATTCTCCAGTGAGTATCACATTTCCATCAATCTTCCTCTTGTTAGACAGCAATTCTTTGATGAATTTGGCATAGGAAGGCATTCCTTGAATCACTTCTAAGAATGGAATGTTGATGTGCAGCTTCTTGAAAACATCCAGGAATTTTGAAAATTGCTCATCAAGTTTTGTTGCTTTAATCTTCCTGGAAAAGGAACGGGAGGAACATATGATTTCACCTCAGGTGGTTTTTGAATAGTTCCTCCACCTTTCGTTTCCCTTTGTTGTTTTGTGGAATTTCCTCTTGATCTTAGAGTCTCCTCAACTGGAGCAATCTCCTTTCCACTTCTCAAGTGATTGCATTTACAGACTTGGGATTCTCCTCCGTGTTGCTTGGTAAAGACCCAGATGGTCTATTACTCACTTGCTGTGCAAGTTGATGGAGCTTCCCTTGCAAATCTTGAATGATTGCATTCTGATTGTTGAGTGAGTTTGTTGTGTGACAATGAAATCCCTCAGTAATGCATCAGTGGATGATTGAATTTGCTGTTGAGGTGGGGCATTTCTCACAAATCCTTGTCCTTGAAAACCATGGTGGCTTTAGAACATTGGCATCATTCCGATATGAAGATTGGATGATTTCGCATATTCGGATGATATGTGTTTCCAAAATTTTTTTGGAAATTTCCCACATAATTGAGCTGCTCATCATTTGAAGATGATCCATGCGGACACTCAAAAGAGGAGTGTGTCCTGAGCAAATCTCACAACAAAACACTTGTTGTTTTTTATTGGAAGTATTTGTAGTTGTGAGTTTACTTACTTGAGTGATGAGGGTTGCCATTTGAGCCTTGAGTTGTGAGATATCTTCTTTATCTTCCAAAGATGCTACTTTAGATCTTGTTCTTTCACAACTCCAATTATTAGTCGTGGAAGCTAGTTCTTCAATAATCTCACTAGCTTCCTCATATGTTTTTCCCATCAGTGATCCACCTGATGTAGCATCTACTAAAGACCTTAAAGCTTCATCAAGACTGAGGTAGAAATTTTCAATTAGTAGATTATCGGGTAAACCATGGTGTGGACATTTTCTAACCGCCTCTTTGAATCTTTCCCAAGCATCATATAATGATTCTCCAGGGAATTTGGTGAAATTGGAAATCTCATTTCTTAATCTGGTGGTCCTTGCTGGAGGGAAAAATCTTTTCATAAATTTCTTTGTCAAATTAGCCCATGTAGTGATCGAGTCTGGAGGTTGGGAATTATACCATGCCAAGGCTTTATCCCTAAGAGAAAAAGGGAAAAGCTGAAGTCGAATGACTTTGTCAAGCCCCAGAGGGTACCCTAAACGTGGTAGTCCGCCGCATATAACATTAAAGCTAATGAATGACAAACCGTAGTCATGCAGAAGCTTCGATATCATATGCAAGGCGTGCTCCAAGATAGTAGGAGACTCATAGGGGTATCACGTTTAAATAGATAGCAAAAGCAAGCATGAACTTAAAATAGATAATCATAAGATCTTCATTTCATCATAAATTCGTACATCATCTTAGGGGCATTCCCCCGCCTTAAAGTCTTTGATCAATAATACTAATATCAAAATAAACATATCTATTACATAAATCTACTATAGAGATTTTTCCTAGAAGTCTATGTTCAAAACTAAAAATACATAAACTTCCTCCAAAAACTCCTAGTAGTTTACACTCGTACCTGGCATACGGGGCTCTTCGGGGCCAACCATAGATAATCATACTGTAATAGAAAACTATAAGGGCAGAAGCATGACTAGCTTAGTGAGATAATTCCAACTATAAGACATTTCCAAAAATCAATCAAGTATTTATTCAAAGCATATGAAAATGCATCAATCATATGAACAAGTAAGATACACATGATTAACCGGAAATCAAGTGTAGCATGGATTTAACGCCCTCCATGACAAGGGTTGGGAGGTTACATGCCCATACGACCATCAATATCTGCAGATTTACCGGCTCCTGCTTGCCTTGTAGACTTTCAGGCTCCTACTAGCCACCATGTAGACTTACTGGCTCCTACCAGCCACCACTACCTTTTTCTCGTTTCCCCATACGAAGAAAAGTAGTGAACAAATGCGACTCATGTATATGATATGCATGATTAAATTTTAATTAAACATTTAACCATATAAGTCGAATTTCATATTAAAGGCGATCATCCATAATTTCATCATCTCAATACATAAGTCACACTTTATTTAACATACCATCTTTCGATATACTTAATCTTTCATTCAACAATTATTTCATGACAATTGTTCATTTATCTTTTTCTAATTTTCTAGTGCTACTAATTACAAGCACAATCAAGGAAATAAACTTAGGAAAGGAATTAACTCACTCCATATCGGCGGATCTAATCGAAGTAGTCCTCTGGATAAACGATCTCGGGTCCCTCGTCACCTATACAAGATGAAATACCCGAAATGAGTCTTTCATAAGACTTCTATTCTTGAAGATTATAATCTTTCCTTAAAATCGCGGTAAAATCGTATAAGGGGAAATTCCAACTTAAAATGGCCATAACTTGCTCATTTTAACTCGAAATTTCGCATATAATATACCGTTTTCTACCTACTTGAAAAGATCTACGCATTTCTAAACTTATTTTCATAAAACTAGGTCGTTTGGGTTCAGAAAAGATAGCAACCAGGTTGCCACGAATTTACTAGGACTTGCTTTTCTTCTTGTAAACAAAGTTCATTTGAAGAGATAAATATTTTAAATATTTTGTAAACTTTTTGAAAGGTATATTCATATATGTAATGACTCATAACAAATGTATGAAGTAAATGAAGTTGTCTCAACTTTAAAAAGTAAGGTTTTAAAAGACTTTGAACTTGAGCTTCTATTGAATATTTATTTTACTTTTGAAAGATCCTGAGTTATTGAGATGAATATTCTTTTTCTAAATTTAATCTCTTGTAATTTCTTTAAATTCCTAAGGTGGGGTTTTATTATCAAAACTTGGTTTCAAAAAGTAATAAAATGACAATTTTTGTTTCTTGTAATGAAAAAGAATACTTCTTGATGAAAAATAAGTTTTCATAAAATCTTTTGTTTATGAAAAATCATTTTCAAGTGTGCTCTTGATTTTCCAAGAAAATCTATTTCCTACATTTATTTAAAATGAACCTTTAGTTTATGAAGACACTTCTTTAAATTTTTGTTGAGATAAAAGCATTATGTTCATGCATGAATATGAACCATAAGCTATGAAAATATGAAAAGAACATAATAATTTAAAAGAAAAGCATATAAAGAAGTAAATCAAGTATTGAAACCTTAGCTTCATCAAGGTACCCCGGGACTAAGAAAAGACTATTCCCGAAAAAGGAAAAGAATTGTTTTGACTTGATGAGGACAAGTCTAAGACTAGAATGACTAGTCTTAAAAACAACTTGAAATAAATAAATTGCATGAAAGATAAATAAATTGCAAGACAATGAGCTTATATGCTCTAAATAATATATATAGTTATATAGATATGTTAGATAGTAATGAACATAAAAGAAACATAAATGATCATAAATAAATTATGATTATGAACAAAAACAAAGTATGAACCTAATGTTACTTTCTTAACCTTCATGATTTTAGAAAACATACACTAAGTTCATACTAAGTAGATGAACATGAAGGAATCTTGAAGAAACTCTTACCTAAAGGAAGCTTAAACTAAGAAGACTTCTTGAAAGAACTCTTGAGAGAATTTTGAGAGAAATTTTAGTATAGTAACTTTAGAGAAGAAGAGGTGAAGGTATGAGGGGGTATTTATAGGAAAATGTGGGAGATAATTTGTGTTAATTAAATAATTGAAAAACAAAACAAATTGAGGGATAGAGAGAGGGGGGCGGCGCCATTTGAGTGTATTGGGAGGAGGGAAATTTATTTTTTTTTGTTATTTTGTTAATTAAAAGTAAGAAATGAAAGATGTGAAATTGTATTGGAAATGAAAATGTGTAAAAAATAGGTGTATGGCTTGTAAGAATAGGTTGTAAGAAAAAGTAGAGATAGATGAATAGTCTAGAATAGTAGAGAATAGTGTAATGTAAAAATAGACATGACAATTTAATACCGGTAGTAAGAAAATACGCGTATAAAAGCGATATCTGATATTTCTAGTTACCGAAAAATTACGAAATTGATATTTTTGGAAATCTTATAGTTTTACGAGTCTAACGGTATATTCGGAATAATTTTTGTATTTCGGGCTTCCGGACACGTTTTTCAAGAACCATGTCCGATCGGGTTCAAGAGACACTCGAAATTCTTCAATCTGATGTTTTTACGCAACCTATAACTATTATGAACCATTATGGCAAACTTTTCCAACTTCGTTTTCTAGGGCTAGAGAAAACGGCAATGCCGGAGTTAAGCGGTTACGATAAACTAGGGTTTTGGTTGACTTAAGAATCCGTTTGACTTCTGATTAGGGTTTAGGTCTTTAATTTAGAACCGAAAATTCGGGGACTTACAGACTTCGTTTCTTACACCATTAAGTTTGACAATGTTAGTGTATTGAAGAAATTTGGCAAGGTGTTCATTTGGCGTCTCGTTCGGATATCCTCCAAATTGATGTGACTCAACCATTTGAATCAGAGATGGTTTAAGCTCAAAATTGTTAGCCTCCACAGTGGGCATTCGTATGGCGGGATTCTGAATAGTAGGCACTGTATAGTCTCCAATTGCCCTTGGAGCGGGAGCAGGTTGCAACTGGTTGTTGTTACCATTGTTTCCTTGATTTTCTGCCATTGCTCCTCTTCTTTGATTCCTTCTTCTCTGTTGATGTAAGGTTCTTTCAATTTCGGGATCTAAACGTAGAATTTCAGAACTTCCACTTTTTCGCATAAAACCTGCAAAGAGAAAAGGAAAAATTTCAAACTAAATTTAAACCTAAACTATTAGCAAAGCTAAAGGTAGTCTAATATTAATAAGATCCCCGGCAACGGCGCCAGAAAACTTGATGTGCTATAATTAGTAGTAAATTTTTAAGCATCTATTCCAGCAAGCGTACTGGGCCTTCTATTGTAATATAGCATAAATCAAGTGTCGATCCTACGAAGATCTATTAACTACTAGACAGTTATCAACTAATACTAATATCTAGGCAATTGATCTTTTCAAAATAATTAAATTAAATTAATTTATCTAATTAAATGTTTATATGAATGCAATGAGCTTTTGAAGAGAGGGATATGGTGGAAAAATGTGGGAAGGAGCAGAATCCACTTTAAACAATTGACAATCAATTTGAACTCATATTATAATAATAATTAGATTCATGAACATTCATATGGAATTGTCAAGATTTAAAAACAGAATTTAAAAACCTTTAACTCACAAAATAATTCAATAACTTCCGCTAAATAAATTATTTGTGGAATCAAAATTACAATTATAAACCTTTCGATCCTATAATTGACTAATACTTTATATTAACATCCCCTAATTCCTTAGTGAGAAATCAATATAAAACATTGCATTAATTTTTATGAACAATTTCTAAATTAGATTAAACTATGCCGCTTCCGCAATTGCAATTTAATCTAAATTCATGAATTCATATGAACACTAATTTCCCTTCCGAGTTATTAGAATTCTTATACACCAAAGATATGATGAATAATCAGAACTCAATATGAATATTTCATGATTTTAACTATCTTATAACATGGATTCAAAGATCATTTTAGCATGTTTAAAGCTTCATCAACTTCCCACTAAAAGAATTTAGCTACACATGGATGATGATTCAAAAATCAGATAAGAAATTATAAATGAATTCATTATGATCACAATATTCAGATATATGAATTGCATAAAAAGAATAAGAATAGATATCACCAATTCAAAATACCAAAGCTTCACTTGCAATTTCTTGAATAACTTCAAATATCTCTTCAAAATCTCTACTAAATGCTTAATTCTAATCTATTCTAGAGTTACTTGGGTTGTGGAATGGATTAGAGGATTGAAGGATTGGATGATTCTAAAAGTGAGGAGAAGATCCCCTATTTATAGGAAAAATTTAGTGCAAAACATTAAATGAAAATTGATGTTTCACTTTGTACGCCGGCAGTTATGGATTCTACGCCGGCGGCTTACAGGCGGCTTATCTTCAAATTATCCTTTGCGCAGGCAGTGCACTGGCAGCCTTCAATATCAGTTACACATGTAGACCGTTTCTACGCCGGCGGCTTTGATGTAGATCTAGCCGGCGTATGTGGTCAGAAATAAAGCGTAAGGCTGATTTATAACAAACGCCGTCCCAAAGCCGGCGGCTTTCACACCAGCTTAGGCATTCCAACAGATTTGTTGCTTCGTTTTCCTCCAAGCGTTTGTGTCTTCATGTCTCTTGAGATCTTTGATGTACACTGCCTCAAAGCCAGTGGCTTAGGTGCCAGTTTATAATGTAACTCCTTCAAAGCTGGTGATGTTTCATTTCTAAGCTGCCGGCCTTTATGTACACTGGCTTCTTCATCTTCTACGCCGGCAGCTTTGAGGCGGCTTTGAGGGTAGTTGAATCTTCTGTTCGGCAAAGCTGGCTGTACTGCAACGGCTTTGGGTTTTACGCCGTCTGAACGCCGGTGGCTTTCAATGTTGAATTGCCGGCCTTGACTTCAATTTTTCCTATTTTCAATTGAAATTCTTTTGTTTTGATTTCTTTGTTCAAATTAGTCCTGAAACATAAAATTTAATCAAAACAAATATCCATTCTAGCTCTTTTGATCATCAGGAATTGTATAAAATATGATCTTATCAGAAACAAAGAGTTGAATGTGAATATCATGAAGAGATGGAAAAAGAACCCTAAATCCACCAAAGCAGACACAACTGAAAGTGCAAGAATAACCTCATGGAAGAAAAGGAAGGATAAGAAGACTAGTGATTTTGATCCTCCTTGAAGAAGAAAGTCAAAAAGTCATGCTGAGACTATAAAACAAGCGCTGAGTGGGAGGCAACCCACTATTATCTATCTATTAATATCTTTTTCTTTTTCTTTTTGTTTTTCTTTGCTTTGATAGTGTGCCCTATTGTGCAGATAAGATGAAAAACAGGAGCTAATATACATGCATTGTAGACAACAAGAGGGATGCAAATGGACTTAAAAATGAAAACTTCTCGTTTGTTGTACCGATTGGAACTCAACTATCATCAATTAACAAAACCGGGGAAGTACCATTGTTCCTTTTCTCCTTTATTTTTTTATTTCTTTCTTGTTGTTGAGCTAATTAGAAACAGTGAGGTCTCTGTTTATTTTAAGTGTGGGGGAAGGGATAATAAATGGAGAATTGGAGAATGGAGTTGAATATGACTGCTGTTGATGTCTGGATTTTTGTTAAATTGCTGAATTTTTACATGTGACATCTGCATCTAAATTGAATGGTTGTACCCACACTTTGAATTGTTTTGTCTTAAGTATTATATGGCAATTTGAAGCCAAAATTTTTTTGAAAAAATTGTATGAAATCTTGAGATTGTACAAAAAATTGTGAAAAGCATATATGTAAAGAATGTAAATTGACTTGTTAAGTGCCTTACTCACCTACTGTTGTGATTAGTTTAGTTAGTTGAAATTAAGTAGTGAAATCTTTAAGGAACAAATTTACCTTGTATTTAGCTTTAGAGTTGGAAATTTGAGAGTAGGTCGAGTCCTTTTGTGAAAAATAAACAAATCTACTTCTAAGAAATTTTAGTCTGTATATACTCTTTGAGTTATATTGATAACTTTATAACACTTAGTGAAAGAGGTAGAAGACACTTTTAAACTTAGTTATCCTTTATAAAAATAAGTCTTTAATTTGTTATTGCATTCAAAAAGAAAGAAACAAGCATAGCCTCTACTCCAATGACTCAAGTATTTGAGTTATGAGTATCTGAACTTGAATGTTAAAGTGAAGAAGAGTTCTTAGAGGTATTTTAAAACCTGGTCACTTAGGTGATGAGCCTGGGATGTGCCGACTCAATGAACTCACTGTAACGAGAAGGGAAGAAAGGCAAAAAGTTCAATTCATGAACTTTGAAAAACAAAAAGATGGAGGAGAAAAAAACCTCCCAAAAAGAAAATAAATGCTAGTATGGAAAAGAAAAAGAAAAGAATGAAAAGTACCAAATGAAATAAGATTTATAATAAAAAGGGAGAAATCTAGGGAAAGAATGGATACCATATGCTTTCACTTTGTATTGCTAAGATTATATATTTGCTAAATGTCCAGTGAAGTATAAATGAGTGTTTTTCCTTAATGGACTGTGTATCTACTTTTGGATAGAAGATTCTTTTGTTAAACACTAGGATTAAAGTTTGTTTTGTCTAGATTAGCTGCTAAATTTTAATTCTAGTAATCTAATTACATGTTCCCAGTTTGGTTTGAGCAGTATGCACAAGAAATGCAAGTCATGTACCATGAAAAAGAATGATGCTTGAATTTTGATTGTGAAAAAAAAAAAGTGTTGTACATTCTATGACAAATTTCAACTTTGAGCTTATTTGTTTTGCTTGAGGACAAGCAAAAGTTCAAGTGTGAGGGAGTTGATAAAGTCATATTTTACTCAAATTTCTATTAATCAAATTATGTTTATATGTTATAGATTTTACAGAAATTGATAAAAAATGGTACTTAAATGTTCGAAAATTATTATTTCAGGTCATTGAGGACTTATGAATCAAATACATGCAAATTAGAGAAGTTTTGATCAATTTTGGATAAAAACAAATGTATACCGGCCATTAAGGAAGCTACGCCGCTAGCTTTCAATGTGAAATTGACCAGTGTTTGCAATTTTAAATTGTACACCGGCATTTCTCCAGCTTTCACAAGGGAAAATCAAGAGATTTGTGACTTTTCATTGTATGCCGGCAACTGGAACGATTACGCCACCGGTGTTGAAGTCGGTGTATATTCAAAGTTTCTCTCGAAAATTAATTTTCACATTAAAGGCCGGTCAAATTTAATTAAAGGCCGCCAGCCTTTAATGCCAGTGTAACTCCCCTGTAACCCTTTATATAAATTCATCATGTTGTCATAAAAAAAAAAAAAACCCTAGGCACGAAATTCTATTTTCTCTCCTTGCTCCTAGATCTAGATTAGGGTTTAGAACACAAAAGTAGTTCACTTTATAATTTGATATCGGATTCCACACCGGATTCAAGTGGAAAACAACATTTGTGTTTGGATTTCAAGAACAGGATTCCATTGACAAGGTTATTTTGCTCTTTTTCTTATATCATTTTATTGGATGTTGTTTGATGCTTGATTTCTTATGTTCTTAAATCGGTTTTGAGTCTTTTATTTGGATTATATGATTGATGATTCCTGTTGTTGATTGAATCCTTGTTCATATTCGGATTATCAATGTTATTTCACAAATCATGCAATTTTGGCTTAAATCTGGAATTCTTGAATGATTAGGATTGTAATTGGGAAATTCTATTCTAATCAATTTTGTGATTATCTAATTAGGATTACATTTCACATAGGGATATGGGTTGTAATTCTATTAGGGTTGGGTAAATTAGAAAATAATTGTTAATTAATCACTTTCCTAGGATTAGGGAACATTGATTGATAATTTTAGGGTAATGGTTCACTTTGGGAAAAGGAATTGTTATCTTGTTCTTCATTGATGAAAAAGTTGAACCCATTGATGATTTGGATTGACAAGTGCATTTTTGGTCAATAACAGACATTCAATTTATTCCCATATTTGATTGGCTCTAAACCTAATTTTATTTGAGGTGTGGAGATCCAAGATTTTTAGTAGTTTATTTATATTAAAAGAAAATATAAAAAAAAGAGAAACAAAGTTCGGTTTGTCTGGCTATGAATTTGGACTGATATATTGATAGCTAGTCCTCACTCCTTGTAGATTCGACTTGGTATTCACCGAAATTTTATTACTGCACACTCACCCAATACACTGTCGGTTAAAGATCTGCTCATTTAAAGAAAATTGAATATAACTAAAAAGAGTTTTAAAAAGCATATATAGAAAAAGCGTGATCGGTTATCATCCTATTGATGAGGGAAGAACCTTTCTTGTTGTTTTCTCAAGGCATCCTCCAATTATTGAATTAAAAATGGCATATGGTGCTCCATCCTAAACAAAACAACCAAATATAAAAACAAACAAACAGAAAAACTGTAGAAAAAAATGGCTATTCTAACAAAAAGATATAATTATGCAAAAGGCGGCTAGAACAATAAATCACTATTGTCCCATTGGAATTCAAAAATAATATTGAATCTAACACCATTCCTCGATAATGGCACCGAAAATTGCTTGATGTTTGATGTTTGATGTTTTCAGTTGAGTTCATACTGATCATTGATCGAGTTTTTCAAATTTATAAATGTTTTCTAATTTTTTTTCATTAACTATGGTCTTATAAGGCAAGCGTGCGCATCAGATGTAGCACAAACAATTATTTAAGTCGATCCCAAGGGAATGGTTGGCAGCTAGTGTAGTCCCAACCTCACCTCTAGCCAAAGAAAGTTTTAGAAAATCATAAAGAAAAAGAAACTATCCTAATTTAGGAGTATTCACAAACGTTTAATGGGCAAAATAAGAAATAAGCCTGTAACTTCTATGAAACAGCAACTCCTTCACCAATTCCTTACTAGAAGGATTTCTTAAAAACAATGAACTTCTTAACAGCTGTTTAAATTGTGTGTTTATACGATCAGATTCTCTAATTTAAACTAAAGCTTCTCTCGAAATCAGTAGTTTTAGATCTATCTGAAACTAGTAATATGAAATTCCAATTAGACCAGCATAAAGAATAGGAATCAATTGTTTTGAAAAAAAACAACTCAATGAATTTTTTAAAACAAGTGATAGAAAGTCTTCACCCGTTCCTTGGTAAGAGGTAGTTAGGATCGACTTCATTAGTAACCATAGATCTATTCAATTGAATGATCTCTCGATCTATCCAATTGAAATCAATTGTGGATCTAAAAGAATGCACCACTCCTTTAAAAACCACAAGTTTAAGGTCACGTCATTAATTATAAATACCCAATCAAATTAACTTGAAAGCACAGTTGAAATCAACTGAATCAAGAATTAGATTCGTAATTCCTAAGTTGTAGGAGTTTATTTCTGCATGGATTTAACAAAATAAGCACGGATAAGAAAAAATAAGTTAGATTTGAAAGATTAATCAATTAATTGCTTAGAAATTCATAGAAATTACAAGCATCGTGTTAAATTGATTTCACCCAAAAAACAAAAGAAATTCTTAAGTAAGAAGACAAGGAAATTCTTTCACCCAAGAATCCTTCAAAAACTAATCTACATTAATATGTTAGTTTACATTGTTGGCACATATCTTACAACGCATGCTTGCCCATTTATTTATAGGCTATTGGGCGCAGAAAGCATGACCGACTTTATTGATACGTGGCAAAGTCTTTCTAACAGAATTTGTGATAACTTTCCACGCACTCATATGATATGTGAAAACATTCATCGAAGATCGCATGTGATTTATTGGTCGAGGCATGTATAAAGCAAAATTAGGCTTGACTTCAGGAATTGCTAAAGTAAATTGTGTGTTTTTATCCATTGCGTAAAATTGAGAAATTCGGGGCTCGTATTGCTGAGGCTCGAGGCAATTTTGATGAAGAATTGGTCTGTAAAAGCACTTGTCGATGGTCGAGATTTGAGGCTTGATAGTGTATTTTCTCTAGAGTGATGCTTGATCACTTTGATGAAGTCGAGAATCATGTCGAGGTATTGCAACTAAGGCTCGATAGACCAATTTTTACTATTTTCTTCCTTTGTTTGGCTTCGGCTGTAACCTTACAGGGCTCAACTTCTACAATCTTGACTTTACTTGTTATTTTTGCTTCAATTCTAATTTAAAACACTTTAATTATTCCTCATTGGATTCTAAGAGCTTCAAAACAATATTATTTATCAAAAACATAAGTTTTACAGGATTTTATCTAAAATTTTTAGAAATAAGTTCAAAATCCTATGAAAAATATAGAATAAAAATGACTTATCAATGATTCCTCCTTTCGATTGTACTATCATTGCTTTTTGTTGTTGAAATAAGTGTTCAAAGTTCCGCTTAGCCCTTCGAGGTTAGGTTCAAGATGGTGAGGCTTGGTTTTGCTGTATTGAAGTCTTTTCCAGCTTAAACTTAGCATTTTAAGGGGGGGGGGGGGGGGGGGGGGACATTATCTGTTAGCTTTGTGCTAAGCGTTGGCAGGTCCTGTGACAGACTAGTCATATTTGATGATGTCAGGGTGGTAGGTAGACTTGTGCATGGCTGGAAATTTTCATTTATGAAGTTTCATATATTCCTAAGGTTTAATTACATGGCTAGGGCTGTAGCATGCGAAGTCTTTGAGATTTGATCGCATTAAATGGTATCAAGATACACTTTACCTCTTTGCCTATAAATAGTGCCTCCGACTAGAATGATGCTCATCACATCTTTAGATATCCCAACTCTTAGGCTCTAAATTGAATTCCTTTTGTTCCTTCCTTATTCCCATACTTCACTTCTCTCATTGATTATAATGTTTTCATGCTGACTTGATGCCTTTCATGACCTATTGTGGTTGGATAGATCGAGTTTATAGGGGCTATGGTTTGTATGTTTTGATTCTTGGTACTTTATTGTCTCTGTTTAATGAGGTCATTGGTTCGCTGTCTCTATTTATGTAGAGTTAAGAGGGACCAAGGTAGTGGTCTTGAGGTCACACTGCTTCGATATGCTGGCCTTTAACTTGGTTTTCCTTCCCCAGTCCTTGTCCAAGCCTAAGACTATGTGTAGATGATCCGCTGCTAATATATTATATATATATATATATATAAAATAAGTGCAAATATCACTAGCAAGTATACTAGATTAAACCAAGTAATATAGTCATGAATAGAGTATTGTTCCTACGAGGATTTTCTAACTATTAGACGGGAATTATATTCTACTATTATTCATGTAATAGAGATGATATAATTAATTACTTAAGAGCTAATATTTACTTAACCTAAATGACCAATTAATATAAAGAGAATGTTGAGAAATATATAACTGAATGTGGGACAAACATAATCCACCCTAGTTTCATTAATCAAATCGTCATCATGTCATAATAATTAATAGCCATATGGGTATTCATGTGAAATTGTTAAAAAACCTTAATTCTTTCCAAGTTTCAGAATTTCAAAACCACAAATTAATTTACTAGTTCCACTATATAAATTAACATGGATTCTAATTTATAACCAATCTTTCGATTTATGATTAACTAATGTCTAAATTAATTTTTCCTAATTCCTTAGTGAGATATTAATCAAAGTTGCTTTAAGCCCTAGAACAATTTCTAATTAGATTAAACAATTTAGCTTCCACATTTTATTAATTAATCTCAATTAAGAATTCTTATAAACCCTAATTTTCTTTCCAGATCATTAAGATTACTATAAACCTAATTCAATTAAGAAATATGATTTATAGCATTGGAATTACAACATGAATAATCTAAAGATCTATTAATTCTATAACATGAATACAGTAATCATCTTAAATAACCTAGGGTTTCATCATATTCCCACAATAATAACTTAGAACATCATGGAGAAGAACAAATAATCAATAATCATAAAAGGAATTGCATGAGAATTCATATTTAATGATGAAATTTAATGAATTGAATTATATAAAAAATAAGAGATCAGAAGTCACTAATTCAACTATGCAAATGGATGAAAACTCTCAAGCAAGAACTCCACAAAAACTTCTCAAAAGCAGTACTCTTCAATCTCCAAGATGAATTCTAAACTAAGCAATGAAAACATGTAATTCTCTCTAAAACCATCAAGGATTTCTAATACGAATATATTCTAAAGCTATTCTATGAATTGGTGTTTTGTTTCTCAACTCTTAGAGTTACTTATAGATGAAACAAGGAAAATTTTGCATCTTTTCAAACATATCCAAAGAGAACTCTAATAACCACGTAGGCAGGATTTTAGGCTGGCGGTTTTTCTTCATCAATGGCTGGCCTTTATGTACACTGGACGTTAGGCCGTTGGCCTTTCTTTAGATCTCGCCGACGTTGATGCATGGAGTCCCACCGTGAGTGAAGGCTGACATTTAGGTCAGTAGCTTTGAATTGTGAATAGCCGGCTTACTTTCATTTTGTCCAATTTTCTCTCGAATTCCTTGAAAATTTGAATTAATAAAAAATAATCATGATTAAGTACCAATTTCTTAAGATTTCTATAAAATTAATAATAATTTATTACAATTTAATTAGTAAAAAGTGAGTAAATTGTGGCTTTATCAACTCCCCCATACTAGAACTTTTGCTTGTCCTCAAGTAAAATAAAACCAAAAGAGAAATCTATCATAGAAAGTACAAAAATTTTTAACTTTCACAATTACAAACATTTGTTCTTTGTAATTCATGACTTGCATTACTAGTGCCTACTGCTCTAACCAAACTAAACACATGTAATTAGATTACTATACTTGAAATTCAGCAACTAATCTAAACAAAACAGATTTTAATCCTAGTGTTTAACAAAAGAATCTTAGACTAAATGTAAATGCTCAGTCCAGTAAGGAAAAACACCCATTTAAACTTTACTGGTTATTAGCAAGCATAAAATCCTTCTAATCACCTTTCTAAACAAGACAACACAAAGTGAAAGTATGTGGCATCTACTCTTTCCTTAGATTTTTTCCTTTTTTATTATAAGTCTTATTCTACCCATTGATTCTGCATTCATATTCTTTTTGATTTATTCAAGCATCCATTTACCCTTTAGAGATGATTCTCTGGACGGGGTGTAACCCGCTTCTTTTCAACTCAAATTCTTTTCTTTTTACAAAGTCCATTTATTGAACTTTTGCCTTTCCTCCCTTTTAGTTATAGTGGGTTCATTAAGTCGGCACATCCCGAACTCATCACCCAAGTGACCAGGTTTTAAAAGGACCCCTACGAACTCTTTCCCACTCTAACATTCAAGTTTGGATACTTTTAACTTAGTTTCAGTTTCAGTTTCATGAGTAATTGGAGTAGAGGATATGCTTGTTTTCTTTATGAATGGCACTTCCAATTTAAGACTTTTTTTTTTTTTTATAAAAGATCACTAAGTAAAAAGTTTCTTCTACCTCTTTCAATAAGTGTTAAAATGTTCTCAAAGCACTTTGAAAGAATTTATACCAGCTAAATACAAGGTAAATCTATTTCTTAAAGATTTTATTACTTAATTTCAACTAAGTAAACTAACCACAACAATAGGTAAGTAAGGCACTTGGCAAATCAAATTTATATTCTTTTTAGATGTTATCAACAGTATTTAGTACAATCTCTAGATTTCATAAAATTTTTAAAAAAATTTGGCCTTAAATTTCCATATAATGCTTAAGGACATATATAAGTTTAAATCATGGTATAGGGTCATCAATATTGCAACAGTTCAAAAATTTCCATGTTATACTCAACTCCATTCTCTATATCCTAGTATCCCTTCCCCACACTTAAAGTGAACAGTACCCCTACTGTTCCTAAATCATCTTAAAGGAAAGGGAAATACAAATAGAAATATAAAAGAGAAAGAAACTAGTACTTCCCTGTTCTCACTGTTTCATAATCAAAGGCAAATTCCTATCAGATCATCAATTAGAGAAAGATTAAATCTTGCTGAGTTCAGCCCTGCACCAATAAAAACAAGCAAAGAAAGCACCAATACTATCCTAAAAGTTAGATTAACAGCCAGATTAAAGAGTCTACCTAAAGAATTGGGTGCTTAATACAGTACAGATTAGTAGCAAAGCAAAAGAAATCAATAAAGTAAAAACAAGATAAAAAGCCAGGAGGAACTCTAACTATCAGGCTTTGTGCCACTAGACTCCTCACTGGAAGTCTGGTACTGAAAGTCCTCAGCTGCTGCTGAATTCATGCAAGTCAAAATAGATTTCAGCGTATTGAATATTGTGGATCTGAATTTCTTATTTTTCAGTCTCTCCTTTTATGTTCCTCCTTGAGTTTTTGAATTTCTTGTTTCCACTGCTCTTGGTCACTTACAGGAGGAGGAGGATGTGATGCAGAAGCTCTCTCCACTGGAGTAATCTCAGATGCTTCTAATTCTTCTCCTCAGTGTCCCTATCAGGCATCTTAGATAAACCCTACAGCCTGAATGGTGCATTGGAAATCTTTTTGTACTCAATACCCACATCTCTTTCAGGCTGTCTAAATATCCCCATCCATTTCAAAATTGCTGTAATACATCCCCCACACAATATAACCTTGGTGCTTGTATCTGTTATTTGTCTATCAATGAAATTTGCCACTTCCACTCCAAGGTTGATTCTGTGGCTAGAAATCATGCTGTAGATATAAAACATGTCAACACTAGTCACCTTACTGCGACTAGTTTTTTTACAGCAAATGGTATGGGATAAAATATGATGAAGCAACTTGTGCTTCATGGCTTTGAAAGAGGTAGACAGGGACTTAGATGATATAAATGGTTCATTATTCGGGTTACTTAACTCACCCCATAATTTCGCAGCATCCATATCATCTAGCCAAGAATTTGGTAAGCTGCTATTGGCTTGTGGAGAGTCATAGAGCCTAATATGTATCCCACCCGTTTCAATTCAATACCGGGACCCCTCCATAAGCTTGAAAGGTCATAGAAGTGATTTCATTCTCAGTCTTGATGGACATGTTGGATAAGAACTCTACGGTGACTTCTTTGAAGGCTGGTTCCCTTATAGCGAACAATTTTAACTAGGTGTCATCTTTCACAACCTATGGAAGTAAATCTAGCAGTCTATAATCCTCTAACAAGTCCAAATCTAGGTATCGGTGGTTCATGACATTCATTTTCTAGAGCTTCTTCTTCCTCTCTTTTGCAGATACCTGAGTAGAAAGCAATTCCACTTGTGGAGCGCTTGAAGAAGATGCCTCCATGGTCTTTTGCTTCTTTTTCTTTGGATTGAGCTTGCTGGGTGGCATTCGGATTAATAGCTCGGTCTGCGCGTTAGGATAAGTACACCGGCATAAGGTGTGTTTATGCCGCCGGCATAAGAGCCAGTTTTGGAATTTTAAATCGATGCCAAGAGTGAATGGCTAGTAGCGTTCTAGTATATGCTACCGGCTTATAGGATACAACGGCCTAAGAGATGGCTTTTCTTGTTTTGAAATCTTACCGAGAGGGAATAGCCGATGACATTCTAATATAAGCTGTTGACTTTCTTTTGTCTCTTTTTTTCAATGATAATAATAATTTAAAAAAAACAAAAAAATTGATGGAATTACTAGAAAGTTAAATTAGTAGATTACCTAAAGAAGACTAACTGATATACAATAATATTAAGCATGGGCTGCCTCCCATGAAGCACTTAGTTTAAAGTCGCTTAGCCCGACTTTCTCAGTGTTTGATCATGGATTTGCTAGATTCATGATAGTAGTTGCACTATCATTATTTTCCCTTTCATAGTAATGCTTGAGAAGATGACCATTAACTTTAAAAGTGCGGTTATCTTCTGCTTTGAGCTCAATTGCACCATAGGGAAACACATTAGTAATAGTAAATGGACCAAACCATCTGGATCTTAACTTACCTAAGAACTGCTTCAATCGAGAATTGTATAATAAGGCTTTCTGACCAGGTAAAAACTCTCGATTGAGGATGTTCCTATCATGCCATTGCTTTGTTTGCTCCTTGTAATTCCTAGCATTCTCATAGGCCTTATCTTACCACTCGGCCAATTGGTTAAATTGGAGAAACCTTATTTCACTTGCAGCTTGTAGATCAAAGTTAAGATATTTTATTGCCCAGCATACTTTGTGCTCAAGCTCAATGGGTAGGTGACGTGATTTACCATAGACAATCTTATATGTGACATTCCAATAGGAGTTTTAAAGGCTGTCCTATAAGCCCACAACACATCATCAAGTTTTAAAGACCAATCTTTCCTAGATGGATTGATAGTTTTTTCCAAAATGCGTTTAATCTCCTTATTGGAGACCTCAACCTGTCCACAAGTTTGTGGACGATAAGGGGTGGCAATTTTATGAGTAACTCCATATTTTGATATCAACTTTTCAAATTGCTTGTTACAAAAATGCGATCCCCTATCACTAATAATGGCTCTGGGTACCCCAAATCTAGAAAAAATGTTCTTTTTCAAAAATCTAATTACAACCTTGGCATCATTAGTTTGTAGAGAAACTGCTTCTACCCACTTTGACGCATAGTCAATAGCCACAATAACATGTTTATTGAAAAAGATGAGGGAAAAGGACCCATAAAGTCCATTCCCCACACATCAAAAAGCTCAATTACAAGAATGCTATTTTGTGGTAATTCATGTCTCCTAGAAATATTGCCAGTCCTTTGGTATTGAGTACAAGACTTTATGTAATCCTTGCAATCACTAAATAAACTGGGCCAATAAAATCCACAAGATAAAACCTTAGCTGCAGTTCTTTCTACACCAAAGTGACCTCCTGCTTCTTTAGTATGAGAGTGTTGTAATATGCTGAGCTTTTCAGTTTTAGGTACACAACGTCTTATTACTTGGTCAGGACAACATTTAAATAGATATGGTTCATCCCAAAAAGAGTGTTTCACGTCATGCAAAAATCTCTTTTTTTCTGTTGATATGACAAACCATATGGAGTAATTTTACTGACCAAATAATTAACTATATCGGCATGCCAAGGTAATCCTTGGATTTCTACTGCATGCAAATGTTCATCAAGGAATGATTCATTAATGGGTGGATCAACATAATCAGTTTCCAAACGTGATAAATGGTCAGCCAACTCATTTTCAATTCCCTTTTTATCTTTGATTTCAATGTCAAACTCTTGTAGCAGTAGGATCCATTGAATTAATCTAGGTTTAGCATCAGCTTTAGCAAATAAATACTTAAGAGTAGCATGGTTTGTGTGATCTTAGAACCTATTAGATAAGGTCGAAACTTATCACAAGCAAATATAACCGCTAAAAGCTCTTTTTCTGTTGTGGGATAGTTTCTTTGGGCCTCATTCAAGGTTCTACTAGCATAGTAAATAACATGAAATATTTTCCTGTTCCTTTGCCTAAGTACTACTCCTACAGCATAATCATTGGCATCACACATAAGTTTAAACGGAAGCTCCTAATCAGGTGCAACAATAATTGGTGTGGTTGTGAGCTTCTCCTTCAATAACTTGAATACCTACAAACAATTATCATCAAAATTAAAGTAGCATCTTATTTAAGTAAATTGCAAAGAGGTTTAGAGATTTTAGAAAAGGCTTTGATAGATCTTCTGTAGAAGCCAGCATGTCCTAGGAAGCTCTTGACTCCTTTTACTAAAGTAGTTGGTGGTAGTCTTTCTATTATCTCCACTTTGGCCCTGCCAACCTCAATCCCATTCTATGACACTTTATGCCCTAAGACTATCCCCTCTGGTACCATAAAGTGGCACTTTTCCAAATTTAGAATCAGATTAGTCTCCTTACATCTTTTAAGAACACAACCTAAATTAGTTAGACATGATTTAAATGACCTGCCAAAAATAGAAAAGTCATCCATGAATATTTCCATAAAATTCTCTAACATGTCAGAAAATCTAGACATCATACACCTTTGAAACGTCGTAGGTGCATTATAGAGACTGAAAGGAAAAGGTTCCATAAGGGCAAGTAAAGGTGGTTTTTCTCCTGGTCCTTGGGTGCTATATGAATTTGATTATAACTAGAATACCCATCTAGAAAATAGTAATAATCATGCCCTGCAAGTTTTTCTAACATCTGATCTATAAATGAAAGGGGAAAATGGTCTTTACGGGTGGCATTGTTCAATTTCCTATAATCTATACATACTCTCCACCCAGTCACAGTACAAGTTGGGATTAACTCATTAGCTTCATTATTAATCACAGTCATACCACCCTTTTTGGGCACTACATGCACAAGACTAACCTATTTACTATCAGAGATAGGATATATAATACTTGTATCTAACAATTTAAGCACTTCTTTCGTCACCACCTCCTTAAGCGTTGGGTTTAATCATCTCTATGGTTGCACTGTGGGTTTGTACTTAGCCTCCATCAGTATTTTGTGAGTGCAAATCAAAGGACTAATTCCTTTAATGTCAATAATTGTCCATCCAATGGCCTCCTTATGCTCTTTCAAAAAGTTTAGGAGTTATTGCTCTTGATCACCTGTCAAACACGAAGAGATAATTATTGGAAAAGTATCATTTGTTCCTAGATAAGCATATTTTAAATGACTAGGTAAGGGTTTAAGTTTTAGCACCGGGGGCTGTGTTAAAGATGGCACTAGCTTCTTTTCACTGGTGCCGAGTCCTTCATAATATTTGGCTTTGAGTGTAGACACCTACTCCTTAATTTCTTCCTTAGGTTCATCATCATCACTCCAATCATCAATGTCCCTCAGAACAGAGTCTATTGTATCCATACCTGTTTCCTCTTCTACAGACTCATAGATAAGCTCATTAACAATGTCAATAGTATAATAGGTTTTGTTATCATCAAATTTTTGATAGCCTCATAGACATTAAATGTTACCTGCTCATCCATTACTCTTAAAGTGAGCTTACCTTGTTCCACTTCGATTAGAGCCTTACTCGTTGCAAGGAACGGTTTGCCTAAGATCATGGGAACTTCTTTGTCTTCTTCCATTTCTAGGACTATAAAGTCAACTGGGAATATAAATTTATCGACCGTGACTAACACGTTTTCCACAATTCCCCGGGGTATTTGATGCTTCTGTCTGCAAGTTACAAAGTGACATGAGTTTCCTTGCAATCTCCAAGTCCTAATTTCCTGAAAATAGACCAAGGCATTAGATTAATACTTGCACCTGAATCAATAAGAACTTTATCAAAATGAAAATTTCCTATGGTACAAGGAACAGTAAAACTCCCCTACTCTCTTTGTTTTCTTGGTAAATTGGCTAAACCCTCTAGAGAATCATAGAACACTCCCCAGTAAGCATAACTGGTTCACTCCCATCAATTTTTCTTTTCTTGGTGAGCAAATCCTTCATAAATCTACCATATGAAGGCATTTGTTGAAGTGCTTCCAGGAAAGGGATGTTGATATGCAGCTTCTTAAAGATGTCTAAAAATTTTAAAAACCAACCATCTAGTTGTTGCTGCTTTAACCACCTTGAAAATGGAATAGGAGGAACGTAGGGTTTCGTCGCTGATGATTTCTGCTGTGGTTCCTCCTTTTGTTTACCCTTGGCCTTCACTAAACTTTCAATCTCGTCCTTTGTTCTGACTTCCCTTGGATCAACTTCTTCTAATGTTTTTCCACTTCTCAACATAATGGCATTAATACTCTTAGGATTCTCTTTAGTATTGCTTGGTAAAGACCTTGATGGTCTACTACTCAACTGTTGAGAAATTTGGCTTATCTGTCCTTCTAAATTTCTGATAGTGGCCTGCTGATTCTGTAGCATTGTATCAGTCTTCTACTTATAGTTTAGCATAAGCTCTTCCATCTTGGACTGACTTTGTTGAGGAGGAACATTAGGATTAGGACCTGGCTTCTGGAATCTAGATGGTCTTTGCACATTATTCTCGTTTCTCCATGAAAAATTAGGATGATTACGCCACCCTAGATTATAAGTGTTTGAGTAAGGTCTTTGATTACCCCGTTGGAAGTTGGTGACATAATTGACATTCTCTCCATTGGTTGAGACTGAGGCGTTCCCAGACATGCATCAAGTGTCGAATGTGGTCTTGAGCATATCTCACAAAAAGCAGTTTGATTAGTATTAAAAGAATGTGTTGTGGTGAGTTTACTTACCCGAGTGGTGAGAGTTGATATTTATGCTGTCAGTTGAGAGATAGCCTCATTATCTTGAACTGATGCCACCTTTGACTTAGTCCTCTCACAGTTCTAGTTGTGTGCACTGGAGGCTAATTCTTCTATTAGTGTACTTGCTTCCTCATAGTTCTTTCCCATCAAGGCACCTCCAGCAGCAGCATCCACCAAGGACCTCAACGCTACATCCTAGCTAAGATAAGATGTCTTAATTAGGAGATTATCAGGCAATCCATGATGAGGACACTTTCGGATTGCCTCTTTATATCTCTCCCATGCCTTATATAATGATTCACCATGTAATTTGGTGAAGTTAGTGATTTCACTCCTCAGTCAAGCAGTTTTGGCAGGTGGGAAAAATCTTTTCAAAAACTTGATTGATAGATGGGTCCAAGTGGTAATAGACTCCTGTGGCAGTGATGTGAACCAAGCTAATGCTTTATCCCTTAGAGAGAACGGGAAAAGTTGAAGTTTGATGGCATCATCCGTAACACCATTCAGCTTGATAGTGTTGCAATATTGGAGGAATTTTTCAATGTGTTCATCTGCGCTCTCATTGGGATATCCTCCAAACTAGTGCGCTTCCATCATCGAAATGAGAGATGGTTTCAACAAGAAATTATATGCCCAAACAGCTGGCCTTTTGATTGCAAACCCCAAAACAGTAGGAACTGCATAGTCTCTGAGTGCTTTGGTAGGAGCTTGTATCTGATTGTTCCTGTTTTCTCTGTCTGCCATCTCTTCTTCGAATTCTTCTATTTTCTTGTTCTCTCATCTCAACTTGCACAAGGTGCACTCTATCTCAGGATTCCAAAGTAGAAGTTCAACACTTCTACTCTTACGCATAAAACACCTACAAGAGAATAAACTTGTAATGAACACTTAAATTAACAATAGAATTAAAATTGGTCTAATATTAAATTAATCCCTGGCAACGGTACCAAAAACTTGATCCGCTGCTAATATATATATATATAATAAGTGCAAATATCACTAGCAAGTATGCTAGATCGAACCCGGTAATATAGTGATGAATAGAGTATCGTTCCCACGAGGACTTTCTAATTATTAGATCGGCATTATATTCTACTAGTATTTAGGCAATAGAGTTGATATAATTAATTACTTAAGAGCTAATATTTACTTAACCTAAATAATCAATGAATATAGAGAGAATGTTGAGAAATATATCAACTGAATGTGGGAGAACATAATCCACCCTAGTTTCATTAATCAAATCGTCATCATGTCATAATAATTAATAGCCATATGGGTATTCATGTGAAATTGTTAAAAAACCCTTAATCCTTTCCCAAGTTTCAGAATTTCAAAACCACAAATTAATTTACTAGCTCCCACTATATAAATTAACCATGGATTCTAATTTATAACCATAAATCTTTCGACTTTATGATTAACTAATGTCTAAATTAATTTTTCTTAATTCCTTAGTGAGATATTAATCAAAACGTTGCTTTAAGCCCTAGAACAATTTCTAATTAGATTAAACAATTCAGCTTCCACATTTTATTAATTAATCTCAATTAAGAATTCTTATAAACCCTAATTTTCCTTCTAGATCATTAAGGTTACTATAAACTTAATTCAATTAAGAAATATGATTTATAGCATAGGAATTACGACATGAATAATCCAAAGATCTATTAATTCTATAACATGAATACAATAATCATCATAAATGACCTAGGGTTTCATCATATTCCCACAATAATAACTTAGAACATCATGGAGAAGAACGAAAAATCAATAATCATAAATGGAATTGCATGAGAATTCATATTTAATGATGAAATTTAATGAATTGAATTGTATAAAAAATAAGAGATCAGAAGTCACCAATTCAACTCAGCAAATGGATGAAAACTCTCAAGCAAAAACTCCACAAAACTTCTCAAAAGCAGTACTCTTCAATCTCCAAGATGAATTCTAAACTAAGCAATGAAAACATGTAATTCTCTCTAAAACCATCAAGGATTTCTAATACGAATATATTCTAAAGCTATTCTATGAATTGGTGTTTTGTTTATCAACTCTTGGAGTTACTTATAGATGAAACAAGAGAAATTTCGCATCTTTTCAAACATATCCAAAGAGAACTCTAATAACCACATATGCAGGATTTTAGGCTGGCGGCTTTTCTTCATCAATGGCTGGCCTTTATGTAAGTCGGACTTTAGGCTAGCGGCCTTTCTTTAGATCTTGTCATCGTTGATACATGGAGTCCCACCATTAGTGAAGGCCGACATTTAGGTTGGCGGCTTTGAATTGTGACTAGCTGGCTTACTTTCATTTTGTCCAATTTTTGCTCCACTTCTATCCAATTCCTCAAAATCTGAATTAATTAAAAATAATCATGAATAAGTATCAATTTCTTAAGATTTCTATAAAATCAATAATAATTTATTACAAGTTAATTAGTAAAAAGCGATTAAATCGTGGCTTTATCAGTAGACGCTTCATTTTTACCCATGTAAGGCTTCAATTTATAGCAAAAAATTAATATTATATTAACCTCGTAAATTACAAAAAAAAAGATTAAAAGAAAAGAAAGAAAACAAAAAAGAAAGAAGAAAAAGAAGTCATTACAAATGTATAAAAAAAATAATAAATTTATTAAAATATTTTTGGGCTTGATATAATACTAATTTTTATTACAAAATTTATTTTTAGACCAAATTAAATAACTTATTTTATTAATTTTATTTAATTGAGCCCATTTTTAAAGCCTTAAATATAATTTTTGTGCAAACTAAAACGAGGCACAGGCCAACAGCCTGTATGGATAGGTCGTTGGCATGCATAAAGGAGACATGGGCTCAATTCCGTGAGGAGGCAAATTATCCTGCTTTCTCTTTATTTTTTTTTGGCACAAGCTTTCATTGGATAGATGAGGTAAGTGTGCATGTCAATGATCGGATGAGGTAAGCGCATATGTCAGCGAGTTGCCAGTTGAGGTAAGCACATGTATCAGTGAGCGGGTATGTGAATGGTAGATGGCTGGTAGGTGGGCGGGTTGAGCATCTATAAATACCCAGTATGTACAAATGGAAAGAACAAGAAGAAAAAAGCAAAAAAGAAAAAAAAAATGGAAATCACCCATTCATACAAAATCTAGTTTTGTGTTCTAGGCTCTCCAAATTTCATCTTCCAATTAGTCGAGGAAAACAAAACTATCTTTTTAGATGGTTTTATGAGAGAAAGAAATATTGATTGGAAGCTTGAGCTCTTTCCTCTTATACAACAAACTTTCAAGTCTTTCCGCTTTAGATGAAATTGATGATAAAATATTGATTGTAAACATAAATATTATTTACATCGGAGTTTTCGTCATGCTTTATTTTGTTTGGTCGACTAGTTCTCCGGCATCGAAATCCATCCAGTTTGCTAGATTGAATATTCACGGCTCTATTGTCCTCGCTACTCTACGAATCCAAGATTTAATCCAAAGTCTGACCTCTGTCAATCGAGGACTTTGCCAACCCAACTCATTTCCCTGTTCACATCGGTGCGTTGCCCACCGTTAAGGTAAGTACTTCTTTTCTTTTTATTTTACGTTGAACAATAATAATAATAAAATGTGTAGTATATGTAAAATAATAAAAAAGGAAAGGTTTATATATAATAAAGTGTTCGAAAATAATAATAATAACATGAAAATTAATTAGGAACACTTCTGGCAGGATGTAAATAATATAATAATAATAATAATAATAGAAAAAAAAGGTTGCAAAATATGATGTGCGTTTATAGTGTTTGTAGTATAATAAAATAATTAGAATACTTGGGTATAGGTCAACGAACATAATCGATTAGTTTTTCTTTTTTTTTTTTTTTAATATGTTGAGAGTTAACGATAAATGTTTGGATTGGATATATTGACCCTTGAATATTTCTTGCCATGATTCTTGTGCTACTGGGATTTTAGTTTTGTGACTTAACGATAATTTTATCCATGACCACGTAAAATTTCAATCGTGATAGCATGGGTTAGTTTGATATGAAAGCGATTTTACTTCATTAGTTGAAATTATTTTGTGACTTAGAAAATCCAATTTTTCATAAATAATTTAAAAAATTGATAAATTTAGGGAACGTATCGAAAGGTCATTTAAAAACAAAAATTAATAAGATTTAATAAATTTAAATCGAAAAGAGTTCTGAAGACCAAATAAACCAACAAAATAAAATTTTTCATAAAAGAACTATGTGTTGTCTGATCCTGATTAGCCGGTACCTACACCTCCGGGGCGACATAAAAAATAAAATATTATTTTCTTTTCTTTTTGTATTATAAATATCAATATTATTTGTATGCAAATAATAACTAATTTTTTCTGTAATAATAACTTGTGAATATTGCAATTTGTAAATATTCTTAACATTAGTAAATTCATGAGCATTAAAATGATAAAATTTTAATTTATGAATTTCAAGTGGTAACCATATGGTTTTAATAGGATAGCCTCTGAATCCAAAAATCTCTGGTTTATGAAATTGGTTTTAAAATCATTGTTTTTGCAGACTAATAACTATGTTAGGGTTAATCAATCTATTTATCCTAACTTACAATTTTTTCTCAATTTCAATCGGGTGGCGACCCCTAAAATTTTTCAGAAAGTAAATTTCTTTTAGTTATTAGTCGATGATTTGTATCAATGGGTTTGGGTTTGATACAAATCGAATTAAAAGAAATAAAACCATAAATGAAAAATCTAAGCTTGATAGCTTGGCGACTCTACTGAGGACACCTATTTTTTTTAGAGGGCTAGCCACTTAAAATTCTTAAATTTAAAGTTTGTTTCCTTTTATGCTCATTCTTGTATATTATTTGTATTATTATTAATTTAGAAATAGTTAGACTAATTTTTTCCTTTAAGTGATGCAGATACAAAGAAAATTTTGTAAATACCCCTAGCTAGGGCAAATGTTATCTTTGGGGAGAAATTTATGAAAGTTGTGTGCTAGATACGGTCAGAACCAGGTTATCTTAAGACCCTAGATAGGGAGGTCGCTAATAGGATCCGAGGGTTGAGGATTTTCCATCCTTTGGTTCACGAAATGACCTTCCACTCCAGTTTAGTGTTGATTCGTGATCCACTAAATCGAGGAACCTTTAGAACCTACCCAATTGCATTCATGAATGTGGGTTGATGATTAAATAACAATGGTACATACTTTAAGGAGTTATAGTTTCAAGTCCTTTTAAAATCCTCCCTTCAAAAATCATTTACCTCTCTTTTTTTTTTTTTTTTTTTTTTGCAAAATGAGATTATAACTAAAATGAAAATTTTCAAAATTGCAATATTATTAATCAATTGTCAATTCCTAAATCTTCATTTGTGTGAATTGCATGTATTTGTTATTATTAAGCCAAAGTATACTTATTCGACTCCAAAAAGTTTACTATATAGTTTATACTTTATAGCAGTTTTCACATCCAATAATTATTTTTTTATAGTTTAGTATTAGTATTATGGTCATTTGTTAAAAAATAATAGAAAATAAAATGTTAAACTTGTAAATTATCTTAAATAAAAAAAGCATAAAAAAGATTTTTTTACTCATGTAAAATATTGTACATGATTGTGATATTAAAACTCTGTATATAATATAATCATCACTAATCATGTTTTTTTTTTCAATTTTTTGTAAATAAATAAATTCTCAAAAGAAAAAACTAAACCTGCAAATACTGTTTAGATTATATAGATCATAATACAGTAAGTACAAAACTTGTATATAAAAGTTGTAAAAAAAGAAAAAATGTATAGTAGCATTGTAAATATTCATAGATTATACATAATCCGATCCTCTTCTAGATCATTATAGGCCCTTTTCAATTAAGTTAGCTCTTTATCATAGGTTTTTCATTTCTTTAATATCAAGTTTGTCATTCTTTTAATTTATAAATATCAAATTTTCTTTAATCTCCTTTTGTAATTTTTTTTACTTCCTACAAATAAAAAAAAGAAAATAAAGGAAAAATATTAATAATCCTGTAAACATCCCATAAGTTGTAAATATTAAAAATCATTTCTTTCCTTAGTTTTTAAAATAATTCTTTTAAAAATAAAAATAAATAAAAACAAAAAAATTATCTTTGTAAATTAAATTTCACCCTCGGTTTGTAAATATTTATTGTGACCCCTAAATATATTATAGCCATTATCCTTTTAGTAATTAATTATTTCTAAAGCATATTTTTCTAATAAATAAAAATTTTCTCTAAAAAATATATATATAGTAGACTTGTAAATACCCATAGATTGTATATAATTCGATCATCTATTAAATAGTTATAGGTCCTTTTCAACTAAAATTACATTGTCATAGGTATTCCACTTCCTTAACCTCAAGTCTATTATTCTGTAAATGTCAGTCTCAATTTGTAAATCATTTTATAAAAAAAAAAGGTCATTATTTTTTTACTATTATTCTTGTTAATTTGTAAAAACAGTTTTTGCTTTAAAAAGAAAAAAAGAAGAGAAAATGAAAGAAAAAATAATGAATTATCTTTGTAAATAAATTTCCACTTTAGGTTATAAATAATCATTATAAAATGTGATTTTCATTTTTTTTTTTTGTAGATATCCATCATCCTTTCAATAATTAATGTTTTGTAATCTCCAGAAGATAGTGTTCTAATAAATTTGAAAATAAAAAAAAAAAAAGAAGAATATAAAGTTTTTTAAATTTGTTTTCTAATAAATTTGAAAATAAAAAAATAGGAGAATAAAAAGTCTTTTAAATTTGTTTTCTAACAAATTTAAAAATAAAAAAAGGAGAATAAAAGTTTTTCAAACAAAAAAAGAAACGAAAAAAAAAACGAAAGTGAGAATTGCTAACGGGCAAGGATACTTCAAATTGTTGGCCCAATGATCACTCACTTTAAGCTAAAAGCAAACTGCAAATGATGTGAGATCAAAAATAAGGGGTAACCAAAAGGACTTGATAATTTACTAACTAGGGGCATTTGTTGAGTTTAATTTCTAAAATCTAAACCCAATACAAAAGGGACATTGAGTAGATTATCTTGAGGCAATTGAAAAGTGGATGATTAAAAACCAAGAATGATATCTCATTATTTTAAAAAAGTCTAGAATGTTAAGAGGCAAGACAAATCCTAAACATTCGAGAGCAAAGTGACATTAAAGGAAGGGAATTGACTCATTCCTTAAAGGAAGTACACCTTGAATTTGATACTTGGGTCAAAATGACATTAGGCATTTATTTCAATATCCTAAGTGATAATTGCCTTCAAGCGTAGTTTTAATTTTATAAAGGCCCGTTCTTAATTCACTATAAAGGCAATAGGCAGTGTACCTATCAATTGCAGAATAGAATTAATACAGGTGTCGTCCTCTAGGATCTGGATATCAAGTACTAGTATTACCATTTCTCTACTATGTAACCGATAATTTTGATGATTACTATTTTATCTAATTTACTTTGAACAATATTAATACAGATCCAATAACAAACAAGCAAGATTCAATAAGAACAAATGATCCAGGTTTTGTCTTACCTTAAATTTATCATGTGAATCATTGGCAACTCATACTAGATATTTAAGATTTAGTTTTAAAGCTATAGAGTTCCTTAAACAAAATGTCAATTCTTTCGAATCCAACAATTTGTCTAAACCTAGTTTAATCAATTAGGATGTCTCCTCAATCAATAGCAACCCAAATTTGCATTAATAACATGAACTCATTTTCATTTTCATAATAGAAGATTCTTGTTATTCTATGTCTAGAATTACAAACAAATCCCTCCAATTGCACAAATCAATTCATAAAAGTAATCTTTCGATTAACTTAAATGAAAATCACGCATAAATTTGTATTTCCGGACATACAAATTTAAGAAACGATTAAAAACATGCAATTGAACAAAAGAACTTCAATCTTTCATTAAGCTCAAAGGCTCATCACATGATAAACATGGAGTTCAACAAAATCTAGATCTGTAATTTCACTCTTCCATAGTGTCTAATGATAATACATGAATTTCAAAACAGAAAATTGAAATCATGATACTACCCAAAAAGAATAAAGCTCAAAAATTTCAGATCTTCAATCCGTGATAATCTTGACTTTTTGTTAGAATTCTGAAGTACTTGGATATGAATTCTATATGTGCTCTCTCTTGCTTCTCTTCATGTTGTTGATTCTTCCTCCATCTTCAATTTATAATGGATTTCACATAAATGGAATTAAATGCTCATTATAGAGGAAATGGGAAGTTACGGAGTTACAGGTCTTTTGACTTTTCAAAGTAACACCCCTTTAATGTCCAATAGACGTTTCTTTAATAAATAGGGGGTTACTATTCATTAAAAAAGTCGTTTCTCAAAAGTAATGGACTGTCAAATCGACAGGTTTGGAGACAGGTCATGTCACTTGAGCATGTCTGGCTGTTTTCTTCACTGTGGAAATTGACACGACTGGGGACACGGCTTGTCCCAGAGTTGTGTTCTTTGCTGTGGTCTTTTTTTTTTCATTGACATGACTTAGGACATGGCTTATCCCTGAGTCGTGTAACTTCCTATTTTAAATCTTCAAAATGACATGGCCAGTGACAAGCCACGTCATGGTCGTGTCTTTGCAAGATGAAATTTCCAATTTGACATGCTTTGTGACAAGTCATGTCACTGAGCTTATCCTTCCAAAACTTGAGATTTAGGACTCGATTCTTTTTTTCCTTGACATGGTTGATAAACATGGCTTGTCTTTGTTGTGTTAACTATTTTTTGGTCCAAACTTTGCATTTTTGACCCGTTTTGCTTTCTTTTTATAAAATAACTCCTTTAAAGGCCTGAAAACATAAATTAATATTTTTAAGTGCCAAATTCATAATATTTATCAATAAATGATTAATAAAAATCCATTTTGGCATTCATAAAATAGGAATAATTTTAGTTTATCACTAAGCATAGTTATCCCTTGCTAACCCAGTTGAGCCTATTAAGAAAGTATTTTAAAAGTAAGCCCTATTAAGAATCACCCCACCTTGGGGCACTCTACAATGGGGCAATTTGGAGGTTAGGGTCATTAATCAGGAGAAAATAGGACTAACTAATGTGTGCTTGCCCTAGTTACTTCAATTCAAGGGTAATCAATTGATATAAATAATTCATTTCCTCTGAAAGGAAGAAGAGTCTGTAATCCCCTAGATTTTATACTATGATTATGTTTAAACCCTAAACTGGAAGTCAACCGAAAACCCTAAGGTCAATAAATATACAACAGACCCTAGTAAATTAGATCCAACAATACTATGCTCTTAATCTCGAAACAACGAAACTGAGATAGTAGTGAATAATAGTTTGTAATAATATAAGGATGCACAAAAATATCATATTTGATAATTTTTTGTGTCTTTCGGATTTGAACGAGACTAATTTTTTACAACCGTGCCCCAGTACTTCCGACGGCAAAAATATATTCCAATAATACCAATAAACTCATAAAAATACAAAGATTTCAAAAATATATCTAAAAATATCAAATATAGCTTAATTATGAGTATTTTCATTACTACTGGTATTAATTTTCTTATCTACTATTCATAGTACTATTCTACACTATTCATTATTATTCACCTATCTCTACTTTTCTACACCTATTTTTACACTCTACCATACCTATTATACTTTTTATTTTTCTCATACATCTTCATTCACGTCAAATCTTATATATTATTACATTTAATTAACAAAATACAAAACAAATCAAAATCACTCTCTCTCCCCTCTCTCCAAGTATTCATGCCAGCCATGTCCGCTCCCCTTCCTGCCCACCCACCCAAACACACACACACACACACATTTTTTTTCTTTTTCAATTTATTAAATTCACACAATTTCACTTCAAAAATTCTATAAATATCCCCTCTCCCTCTAATTCTTTCACACACTGATTCACCCTACTAAAACTCTCCCAAATTCTCCCCACAAACACTCTCTTCCAAAATCTCTCTTTTCTTTCTTTGCTATCCAAAATTTTCTACACATTTCCTACACATATAAACATTATCCAAACTTTTCTTCTACTACCACTTCCATATTATCTCATTGGGTAAAAGTTCTTACCCATTTCCTTTTTTTTTTTTTTGGGACATAGTCCCGGGTTACCTTGATGAAGCTAAGGCTCCCAATACTTGACCAAGTTACCTTGATGAAGTTAAGATTCCCAATACTTGACCATAATATCTTGCTTATTATTATTATTATCATGCTTCTTATCTTACATTTTCATCATCTACATACTATATGCTCATAATACATGCATCTTCATAATGATATTGTCTCAACAATATTTAAAGTAGAATTTTTCTTTAATGAAAGAACTTGAAACTAAAATTTTTATTATGAATCTAGTCACTAAATAAAGGAGTTGTCATCAACAAATTAGAAAAGGAATTTTTGCAATATGTTCTCAAGTTTTCTCAAAAGACAACAATGATGGTTTTACCAGGAAAATAAAGGAAATAAACATTTTCATTTCATAACAAGATAAACTTAAGGCTTAGTAAAAATAATTTGTTGGTGTACAAATTTTTCACCAAAAAGCTTAGGATTAAAGTCTTTTAAACTCCATAACAAAAACCAAGAAACAAACTAGTTTTTAAAGTAAGATAAAATCAACCTATTAACTTATAAACCCACTTAGAAAAATAATGATTTTCAAGTTTTTAAAGAAGGAACCTATATTCAAAGAAATAATAAGAATATAAGTATGATAAGATAAAAAACAAAGGATTTTATTAATCAAGATTATTTTTTTTTCAAATAAAATCGGTAAAGGAAATAAAAGACCAAGCTTTAGAAACAACAATTTATTTTTAAGAAGTTAATAAACAAGAATATAAGAGGAAAAAGACACATTTATTAAAACCATTCTAAAGGAAAATTCATAAATAAGTTATCAACAACTTAATAAAAAATTTAAAAAACTTTGTTCTTTTATCACTAGAAGTAAAAATCGTAAAAGACCAAAGTCAAGGGAAAAATTTATTTGTTTTTGAAAAGAAATGAGAAAACAAAATAAGAATATACTCATTTATAATAACCTAAGAAAATATAAAGTTTCCTCAAAATACTTTGAAAGAAAATTGTTAAGTTTAAGTTTAAACACTTCAAAATGAATTGTTTTACGAAAATAATCATTGAAACAATACCATTAGAATTTTTACATATAAAGTGAGTTTATATATATACTCAACGGATTTTTCAATCATATATATATATATATATATATCTATATTTTTGCCAAAAGATTTTTTAGTAAAGTTGAGTTGGAAAATTATTTTGGAAAATCTTGAACTTTTCGTTTTGAATCTGTATCGAGACCTTTAGCAACCTAAATGACCTTGTATGTAGGAATTAACCTTAGAAATGGATAGATCTTTTCAAGTAGGTAGAAATCGGTATATAATATATGAAATCTCGAGTTAAAATGAGCAAGTTATGGCCATTTTAAGTTGGAATTTCACTTTATGCGAATTTTGATGAACTTAGTAGAATAGAGTTACAAGTTTAAGTAGATCTTCTAAGAAATACTCATTTTCAGGTATTTCTTTTGTATAGGTGACGTGGAGTCCGAGCTACCTTTGACTAAGGAGCTTATGTTGATATGGTAGAGTGAGTTTAAATTCTCGCAATTATACTTATGTATTTGCTTGTAGTTTAGTGACGCTAGATGTTAGGAAAAAATAAAATATGAAAACGCATGTGTTCTACTTACGTGGTTGAAATTATGTTAAGTGTATCGAGGTGGAAATTGTTAACTAATCATTGTGTAATTTAGTTTAGTATTGATTGTCTATGAATTCTATGGTCACTTATAAAATGACTAATACTATGCCTTGATCACTTAAATTAAACGATTCATGCATGACACGTAGTGAGTCACATTGCATTCATTACTATACTCTTGGTAGGACAAGGGCATGGTAATGAGGTTGACGACTTGAAATTATAATCCATGACTTTGATTGTCTGTAACTAAATGGTGAGTGGGCACCCGAATCAACTACATTTTAACGATTGGTAGGAATATGTGCAAAATTATAAAAATATCATTTGCAAACTATGATCTCGTTGCTCGGAACACCTAAACACCGAATGGAGAGGTAAATCCATTTAAACATATGGTTCCCGGAAAATCATATGTATTGTTTGCTCACGTGACTGCTTACATCTCATATGCTTGATTAAATACTTGATTGATTATTGACTGTTGAGTACTATACTTGTGAATTGAATTCTCACTAAGCAAGAAGCTTACCCTCTTATAGATACCTTTTGTAGTTTCCCCATTTATGGTTGAAGCCTCGGGGGTATTTCTCACAGGTATTATCTATTGGCTTAAGGAGTTTTTGGAAGAAGTTAAAAGACTAGATGTAGACTTAGACTTCTAAGTAAATCTCTATGTAATTATTTTGATTAGGCTTCAATAGACTTTTTCGGATTATATCTTTTAGCGAGGGAATGCCCTTTTGATGATTGTAAGACCTTCTTATATTTCCCTAATTCAAATATTATGTTATGATTTCCATTCTTAAACTGCTATATGAATGTCTTCTTAAACAACTTGTTTCACAGTTGGTCCTCTATGATTGTGAACGTATGCCTTACACCAAGTATCAAAACTTATGGGATGATTGAGGTCATCATACTTAAGCTTTAATATTGAGTGTAACAGACTATCACGTTTAAGGTACCCTTTGGGACGTGATAGATTCTCTACTTCAATACCATACATAACCCATACACTTTGAGCTATAAGCCATCCAATAAAAGTTGAAGAAATACAAATCACCTTAGATTCTTATCCCTAAAAAAGAAGAAAAAACGATGTTAAAAAAAAAAGAAAATAATTAGGAAAAAAATGAAAAAAAAAAGTCAAACAAGGTAATCAATGATTATGAATAAAAATCGCAAGGGTATACTCAAAGCTCGAAACCACCAAAATCCATCAAAACTCAAAGTCCAAAATCTACATTAATTTTATGTCATGGACCTACCCACAATACCACCCTTTTAGAGACTTTTTGGATCTTAGGACGTGAGTTATTAATGCCCTTGAAACTAGGGACAAGCGCATTATTAGTTTTCTTTAAGCGTTCTTGACTTGTAAACCCGGGGAGTATTAAAGATAAATTTCAGAGAAAGCCTTTATAAGTTATCCATTTCAATTTAAGCCAATAGTAAAAAAAACTTACATTACGGTCCAAAAAAGACCTCATAGATTGGTCAATATGTATCACTTACAAGTCGGACCATAATTTTTGGAATCCGAGTCAAATGTGTGAAAATAAGCCTAAGAGAGCGTAAGGAAGTCCTCTTGGATTAGACAATTTAGAACGAGATAATTATCCCTTGGTATGACAATCATTTATAGGGGCATGGAAAATCATTTGCCCCAATTTAGAATGTATCTACGTCGAGTTTAAGAACCATTTACATCAAAGTTGAAAGACAATGGCTCAATAGAAATAAATTAAGGTCCTAAAAAGAAAAGTTTTGCCCCCAGTGTTTAACAGTTTTCCAATGAGAAACCTTAAGTGGTTTAGTAGCTAAGCTTAAGGCTGAACTAAAATGAGTGATCAACGGGGCAAGCCCGATGCGTAATTGATCTCAAAAGATTCTCACATGTTGGCAATATTTCCAAAATAAAAAAGGGAAAAAATTTTCAAAGGGTTTTAAAAAGAGAATTTACGAAAAAGAAAGAAAGTAAAAAGAATTTTTCAAAAAAAATCTTTTCCATAAAAAATGTTTCAAAAAAACAAAAAGACCCAAAGCCCATCCGAGTCTCATTATCAAAAAAATCCGAAAATTTAAAAAAATAAAAGAAAGTGGAAACCTAGGAAAAATCATCTTAAGACAATTCTGGTAATTTAGTAGGGGAAAGCTAACCTTTAACAATAGGGTAACTTCACTGGAAGTGATTACCATCTTCTTAAGACCATTACTTTCTCAGCCAAGTCTTTCCCAGTGGACTAGAAGCTCCGAGTGCCAAGTAAGTATTTAAAGGCAAAAATTGGGTAACTTTTCGCCGTTGTGGCAAAGTTTCCCTCACTAAGCCTAGGTCCAACAGAATGACTTAACACCTCATTAAGCCTAGGTCCGATAGACGACCTAGCACATCACTAAGCCTAGGTTGGACAAATGACCTAGCACATCACCAAGCCTAAGTCTGATAGATGACTTAATACTTCACTAAGCCTAGGTTCAACAGATGACCTAGCACATCACCAAGCCTAAGTTCGATAGATGATTTAGCATACTTCTAAGCCTAGATTCAACAGACAATCTAGCACCAAGCTTTATTTCCATTAATAATCTAACACCTTACTAAGCCTAAGACCGGCAGATGACCTAGCACCTCACCAAGCCTAGGTTCGACTGATGACGTAGCACCTCATTAAGCCCATACCCGATAGATGGATGGCAAACCAATTCTCTTTTGTAAGCCCATACCCGACAGATAGATGATAACCCAATTTTGTTTCGTAAGCCCATACCTGCCAAATAGATGGCAACCCAATTCTGTTTCGTAAGCCCATACCCGACAGATGGATGATAACCCATTTCTTTTTCGTAAGCCCATACCTGGCAGATGGATGGAAACCCATTTCTTTTTCGTAAGCCCATACTCGACAAATTGATGGCAAGCCAATTCTCTTTGGTAAGCCCATACCCGGTAGATGGATGGCAACAATATTTTCTTTTTGTAAGGCCATACCTAACAGATGGATAGCAGCTCAATTCTCTTTTATAAGCCCATACCCGATAGATAGATGTCAGCCCAATTTCTTTTTTATAAGCCCATACCTGACAAATAGATGGTAGACATTTTTTTTTTTGGAAGCATATACCCGACAGATGGATGGCAGCCTAATTCTTTTTATGGGCTCATACCCGATAGATGGATGGCAGCCCAATTTCTTTTTCTTAAGCCCATACCCGACAGATGGATGGCAGACCTTTTCTTTTTGTAAGCTCATACCTGACAGATGATACCCGATAGATGGATGACAACCCAATTCTTTTTCGTAAAGCCATACCTGATAAATGGATGGTAGATAAATTCTTTTTCACAAGCCTAGGTCCGACAGATGACTTAGTACCCTAATCAAGCTTGGATTCGATAAATAATCTAGCAAACTTTAAAAAAAAAAAAGCAAGCCGGAGTTTGTTTGAACCTTTTTTAGTGGTTAGGGGAAGACGACTTTCCACAATACAGTAACCTCACTGAAAGTCGTTGTCACCTTTCCAAGGTTCAGGTTTGCAAGACCTTCACTTTCTCAGCCAAATCACCCCCAGTGAATATTTTGCAAAGGCACTGCTTTTACCTACAGGTTGGCCATGAGTTTTCAAAAAAAGTAAAAATGGGGTCTCTTTTATCTTTGTGACGAAGTTTTAACAAACTTCACCTCAAAAAGGAGTAGCTGTAGATACATCATTTTTACCCATTTAAGATTTCAATTTATAGTAAAAAATTAATATTATATTAAACCCGCAAATTACAAAAAAATTAAAAAAAGAAAGAAAAGAAGAAGAAGAAGAAGAAAAAGTCATTACAAATGTATTAAAAAAAGAAGAAAATAATAATAAATTATTAAAAATATTTTTGTTATTGATATAATACTAATTTTTATTATAAATTTATTTTTAGACCCAATTAAATAACTTATTTAATTAAGTTTTATAATTGGGCCCATTTTTAAATCCTTAAATATAATTTTTGTGCAAAATAAAACAAGGTACATGCCAACAGCCTGTATAGATAGGTTACTAGCATGCATAAATGAGACCTAGGTTAAATTTCATGAGAAGGTAAATCATCCTTTTTTTTCTCCTTATTTTTTTTTTCCATATGCTTTTATTGCCTATATGAGGTAAGCGCACATGTCAATGGCCGGATGAGGTAAGCGTATATGTCAGCGAGTTGTCAGTTGAGATAAGCGTACGTGTCAGCGAGCGGGGAGGTGAGTGGTAAATGACTGGTAGGTGAGTTGACTAAGTATCTGTAAATACCCGATATATATTAATGGAAAGAACAAGAAAAAAAGCCCAAAAAAAAAAACAAGAAAATCATCCTTTCATACCAAAATCTAGTTTTGTGTTCTAAACTAAGGTCTCGAAGTTTCATATTCGAATTAGTCAAGGAAAACAAAACTATCTTTTCAGATAGTTCTATGGGAGAAAGAAATATTGATTGGAAGCTTGAGCTCTCTTCGAGGAAGATCTCTAAAAAACCCACTTATACAACAAGCTTTCAAGTCTTTCCTCTCTAGGTGAAATTGAGGATTTCCACCACCATCGGAGTTTTCGTTGTACTCTATTTTGTTTGGCCGACTAGTTCTCCGGCACCGAAATCCATCCAATTTGCTAGATTGAATATTTGCGGCTCTATTGTCCTCGCTACTCTACGAATCCAAGATTTAGTCCAAATCTTATTTCCCTGTCCACATCGTAGCGTTGCCCACCGTTAAGGTAAGTACTTCTTTTCTTTTTATTTTACGTTGAATAATAATAATAAAATTACATTGTATTAAATAATAAAATATATAACATGTAATAAAATGTGTCGCATATGTAAAATAATACAAAAGGAAATGTTTATATATAATAAAGTGTACGAAAATAATAATAATAACATGAAAATTAATTAGGAACAGTTGTGGCAGGATGTAAATAATAATAATAATAATAATAATAGAAAAAAAAAAGATTGGAAAATATGATGTGCATTTATAGTGGTTGTACTATAATAAAATAATTAGAATACTTGGGTATAGGTCAACGAACATAATCGATTAGTTTTTTTTTTTAATATGTTGAGATTAACAGTAAATGTTTGAATTGGATATATTGACCTTTCAATATTTCTTGCCATGATTCTTGTGCTACTGGGATTTTAGTTTTGCGACGTAACAATTATTTTATTCATGACCACGTAAACTTTCAATCGTGATAACATGGGTTAGTTTGATATGAATACGATTGTACTTCATTGGTTGAAATTATTTTGTGACTTAGAAAATCCAATTTTTCATAAATCATTAAAACAAAATTGATAAATTTAGGGAACGTATAGAAAGGTCTTTTTTTTTTTAATTAATAAGATTTAATGAATTTAAATCGAAAAGAGTTATGAAGACCAAATAAGCCAACAAACTAAAATTTTTCATAAAAAAATTACGTGTTGTCTAATCCTGATTAGCTGGTACGTAGTCACCTCCGGGGCAACATAAAAAATGAAAAAATATTTTCTTCTTTTCTTTTTGTATTGTAAATATCAATATTATTTGTATGTAAATAATAACTAATTTTGTTTCTATAATAATAACTTGCGAATATTGTAATTTGTAAATATTCTTAACATTAGTAAATTCATGAGCATTAAAAAGATAAAATTTTAATTTATGAATTTTAAGTGGTAATCATAGAGTTTTAACAGGATAGCCCTCGAATAAAAAAAAATATGGTTTTAAAATCAATTTTTTCGCAGACTAGTGACTAAGTTAAGATCAACTAACCCATTTATCCTAGCTTACAATTTTTTCTCGATTTCAATCGGTTGGTGACTCCTAAAATTTTTCAAAAAGCAAATTTCTTTTAGTTCTTAGTCGAGGATTTGCATCAAATAGGTTTGGGTTTGATATAAATCTAATTAAAAAAAATAAAACCAGAAATAAAAAATCCAGGCTCGACACTATGTTTCTCTTTTGTACGCCCTTTGATCGATGTCACTAGCCTTGTGGACCCGTCCTTGAGGTTGTGGTGATTACCATGGAGTGGACAGATGGTTAGTGTGTAGGTTTCACATTTTAAAAGCACAAATATGAAGCTGAAGTTTTCCCAAAATTTATAAAAACAATAATAAGTTCTATTCAAATCTAGTTGCAATAAAGTGATTTCAACAAAGTAAAGCTAACTCATAAGCAAGATGATGATGTTCAATATAAGTTTAATTGAGTTTTTTGATGATTTCATCTCAAAATTTTGGTCAAATTTTTACCATTTCATTGTTTTCTTAATATTGTGGGAAAAAAGATCAATGATGCATATTTACACTATTCTTAATTGATTGTCATTAGTCTCAATCCTTATTCTTGCTTAATCTCTTGCTTAGTCCCTTCCCCCATACTTAAATTAAATATTTTCCTCAATGTTAACAAATGATGAATCAGACAGATGAATTTCAATAATTAAAAGTGAAAGGCAAGTTTTAAAGAATTAGAAGTTTAAGAAACTTCTTTGTTTGGAATCATGGGTTGAAAACAAATGAGGATAGTAGCTTGCCTTCTTGATTTAAGCTGTTTAAGATTAAGACAAATAAGGATAAACATTAGTAATAATCACGGCTTGATTTGAGTGGCGATTGAAACTATGAGAATTTTTCTAAGTAAATCGCAATACCGAGCCTACTAAAAATGACACTACGTTAAGTCAGTTTTATTTTGCCACAAAGAATTTTACTTATTTAAGTGAAATAGCCATAATTTATATATATTAATGCATGCTAAATTTGATAATTATATGTGTGTATGTGTTTAAGTGGATTAGTGTGTTTGCAATGTTGGGTGTGTTATAACATATGTGGTTAGATAATAAACTATGGTAAATATATCTAGGTTGATAGTTTATTCATGTTAGAAATTATCATGTTAGTGTTAATTGTTATTGTAATGAATTATATGTGTTGAATTTAAGCTTGTTTTAGGCTTAAGTAAAATTCTAAACATAGCAGAATTTTTAAAGCCCATTCAAGCCCAAACTCAAGTCCATAATTAAGCCCAAATAAGGCCCAAGCCTTTCCAAATCTGCCCTCCTCAAAAGTCAACATCATTTAGATAAACATCAAGGTCTAATTGAAGCTTGAGATAACCCAAAACAGAACAAAGAAAGAGAAAATTCGTAACTCAAGGAGCCCAAAAATTTTCAAGACCTAAATCAACTTATCTTGGACTCAACACACCAAAAATCCTTCCCCAAGCCTTATATATACATTGAGGTAAGTTTATTTGATGTTTAAGATGCTTTGTTTTCCCCTTGATCCATGAAATATGCATGTGTGTGTAATATGAGTAATTGGTATATTAAATTCTTGTTGAAGTGTTGTAGAGTTGTTGGGAAAGTTTAGAATACTTGAGTTGTTGTAGATAGGTTATAGTAGGCTTTCATGTGGTTTGGAATTGAAGTGTTGAAGTATGATGAGTATTAGAATTGTTTGAAGTGTGCTAGGGTTGGTGGAAGTTGATGAAGAAGAGTTTGATTCTTGTAGAGAGGGTTTGAACTTGTTTGATGTTTAAAGTTGAAGTTTATGTTGTTTGAATGTTATATTGATCATATAACAAGCTATGAGGAACTTTGGAATGAGTTTAAAGAATTTTAAGAAGTGTAAAATGCATTTTGAAAACAGGGGATTTCGTCATTTTTTTCGCTCCAGTGTACACAGCCTGTGTACATGGTCGTGTAGGCCTTAAAATTCTTAAAAGTTGCTCTCGGGTCATTTTTTTTACTCAACATGGCCTTGGTACACGGGCCGTGTATCCGGTCATGTAGGCCTTGGAAATCTTAAAAGTTGCTCTCGGGTCATTTTTTTTACTCAACACGGCCTCGGTACACGGGTCGTGTACCCGGTCGTGTAGACTTTCCCCTGTTTCGCAGCTCTTTGTATTTTAGCCGTAACTTTTTCATCCGATCTCCGATTGAGGTGATTCAAGTTGCGTTGGAAAGCTTAAAAAGAGATCTACAACTTTCATGTTTTAAGTTTTAACAAATTTTAATATTAATAATGCTTAAATGTTAGTTCTTTTCAACTGATATACTTTTCAAACAAAGTTTAAAACTTATAATTGGTTGTTAAAAATTCTCCCAAGCTTGATAAATGATCATTTAAGTGTTTGTTGAGTATTGCATGATAATATATGATAACTAAATGCTATGTGATGATGTTGTAATGATTTATTTGAATTTCTTTGGATGATTATACTTGAGATTTGATGAATATATACTTGAACTAAGTGTGAGTTTGTAATTACTTCTTTTACAGTGATTGATCCCCTTTCGGTTATTTCCATTGATTCTCGAGCTAGTACAGGTACACAATACTTTGATTGATTGTTGTTTAGGATAGGCATATACCAATTTGACCTTAATAAAAAATTAATAAAAAGATATTGAAATTGGGTGTGCTTTACGTCGTTGAATCCGGATCCGGGGAGCGACAACCTTGTCATGATGCAATGGCACGGTAGTCTAGGCGCTTAGCCCAATCTTTTGTCATGATGTAATGACTCAAATCCATGATGCAATGGTTCACCATGATGCAATGGTGGTTTTTTTTATTGGCTAAGTGGGTAGCTAATAGGGTTAACTGTATCGGTATATCCTCTACTTAGGCTCGGAAGGAAATAATATGTCTTAGTTCACGGGTATGGGACCGTTGAACTAATTGATATTATAGACCAGGATAAGTGGATTATATAAAGGAGTGTGAACCCTAGATGAAGCTATTGTTCTCTATCGGTTAGATATAGGAGATATAGGTATCCGGTCTATCTATATCAACCCCCTGAGCAGCTGCTGTTACTCAGGACCCCCAGAATTCCCAATCTTGAATCGGAGTTTGAATACTCCAGTGTTGTTCTATTCACTTAACTAAAAGATAATGAAGTTGTATTGATTTATTGAATTGTAGTTAGTTAAGTGAGCATTGCATATGTATTTGTTTGCATTATTGTGTACTGGGCCTTTGGCTCACGCTGCTATCTTGCAGGTGACTTTGATGACGAGCTCTATGACGATATGGGATATGGGACTGATTGGGAAGACCCTACGGATGACTAGGAGAGAGGCCTAGTATATGCTTAGGGTTCCTTTTGATGAAAATTTCTTTTTGAAGTGTTCAGGCTTGTTTGTTAAGCCTTGGAATGTAATTTGTGTTGAAGTGTATTTGTAATATAGTTGGGTTGTAAGTAGGATTTCTATGTTTATATGTTCCTTGAGAAGTTGTAATGTATAAATATATTATGTATGGCTTGTATATAATTAATGTACCACTACCTATGTAGTGGTAATGTTTTCATTCAAAGCATATGAATGTTATATCTATTTTAAACAGGTAGTCATTACAAACATCTCTTTTTAAGACGACCTTACGTATAATACTTGAATATTGTTCCTAATATTTGGGTATTATGCGTGGTCGGGAGATTTGGCACACTTAATAATTGGGTTAAGTGGGTTGGGTCTTTACATTAAGGAATAATAAAGAATAAAGAATAAAAGTAATTATAAAGAATGAAGAATAAAGAATTGCATTAAGACAAGAAATGTAGTTGTTTATAAGAATTAGAAAAAGAATCAATAAGTATTTTTTATTTGCTACCCTTCCCTTTCTTACTAATCTCTCCTTTATTAGATTTTCCTTTTATTTCTTTCCCTTTTCTTTTCTTTTGTCTTCTTTCCTTTTTTTGCTATTCTTCTTTCCTCCTCCCATTGTTTTTATAATGTTTGGGCGATTTCTTCATCTTTCTTTTCTTGCTCATCTAAGCCTATACGCTCCTTGTATTTCTTAAGACGCTTTTGCTCTTCCCTTTCTCTTTCTAAAAATTTTTCCTTTTCTTTTTCCTCCTTAGTTCTTAAGGTTATGATTAGCCTCCCATCTGTTACTCTTTGACGCTCTTCCTCAAGCCATTTATTATATTCATTTTGCTCTCCTAACCTTAGTATTAGAGCAACAAAAATGTAAAGCATGGCCATAGAATTTAATAACCTAAAATATAAGAATAAATGAATCTTAGGTTAATAATAAAATTGAAAGTCGCTAACTAAAAAATCTCTTTTTGGTATAGGTATCCCTAGGTGAAATTCCGGAAAAGGCCAAAACATTTCTAAAGGGGACGACTGAGACCTTTGTTGACTACAGATTAAGGTCGAGGACTCTTTATAAGGATTTTGCTTTGGCCAAAAGACCTAGAACTCTTAGGGAGGTATATGTGATCTAGAAAAGAGGTCTTAGATACACTCGATGGGAAAGAGTGGTTGATCAAATTAGATATGATCCGATCAGTAGAAGGAGATGATCTATTCTAGAAACAATTTATGCGATATAAAGGATCATGGTTGATTATGGCAATGAGCCAATGTTGAGGGAGGCCACTTTCATTTTAAAGAAGGAAGATGACCCACCCTACCCTGACTTTAGAATGTGGAGGAACATCAGACCCTTATATGTATATGCCCATGATGATCCGATGGCTCATAGAGAATGGCTTGAAGCCGATGCAAATAACCATATTTATTGGAGATGTCACGGCCCTAAGGATACCCTAAACATGGCAGTTCGTCGTACACAATATTAAAGCCTAGGAGTGACCACCTCAATCACGTGGAGGCTTCCATACTATGTACAAGGCGTCTAATACATGGAGGAGACACATCGGAGTGATATATTTTATATTGATACAACTTGAGTAACAATATAAAGGAAATACGATTCACTATACTTCAATTTCAATTTATCAAAAGATTTCATTACATAAACTATTACAAAGCAATTTACAAAACCTAGCTAATATCTTCAAGTATTTTTACTTCCTGCCGGAATCCCGAAGTCATTTTCTACTTCAACCATCTCGGTCCCCACTTAGCATTCTTGAGCTAACTTATTCATTCAAACATCTATTGGGGTATAAGCTACACTAGCTTAGTGAGAATTCCCTTAATTCCATACCATAACAAGCAAGTTATAAATCATCCATATGCTATGCATGAACAAACACATGAGCAGACAAGCATATGACTTTCCGATAGCCATATGTGAATGGATTTACGCCATCTATTCGGGGTTGGGATGGTCCAAAAGACATGCAACCATAAATTCCAATCTTGAGTGGGGTGGTCCATAAGTCATGCAATCATACTCCCAATCTCTTTCTCTTGATTATACAACCTCTGTTGTTTTATAGTGATGGTTTTATGTGTCTACCCCCCATCGGTTAACATAAGCAATTTCACATCCTTAATGTTAACATAGGCCCCCTCGCCAATCCACTAATATACTTTTGTCCCACCAAAGGTATATCAGCCAATGCAATGTGACTCAGTACGTGATATGCATGTATAGTTTATTCATATAATCGTGGCATATGAATTAGGTAAGTTAAGAGCGATTATAGAGAATTTTAGACAATTCAAGTCTATGCTAACTCATACAACGATTTTACAACAAGTCTCGTCTCGATATACTTGTCATTCATTCAACCAAGATTATATCACAATCCATTATAATTTTATCTTTTCCTAATTCTAATGCAACTAGCTACAAGCACAAACAAGGTAACAAAATAAGAGGAAAACTCATTTGGCCATTGGATCGCCGATCACTTAGTAAAAATAATCCGGTAGCATGGAATCGTCGATTTCGGGGTCACCTAAAAAGAAAGAAATACCCTAATAAATATTTCAACTCAAAACTAATCCATTCTATCTCATACAAATTATCAAATTCGTAATTCTCGTCCTACACGGGAATTCCAACTTTAAACGGCCATAACTTGATCGTTTTAACTCGGAATTTAGCAAATTATATATCGATTTCTATATACTTCGAAAGATTTATCTAAATCTAATATCATATTTGAGTTTTGAAAACTTTGAAGCTTCATAAAGATCGACTCAGATCAGAACAGTAGAGAAATCCAAATGGAAAATCTGATTTTGTGCAAGTTTAAAGAGTTTCTACTATCCAAAGCAAGTATTCATGCAATATGGACAAGCTACTATCATAAATGATAAGTCATGAGATATATATATATATATATACATGTTCTTGATGATATTGAATAAAAGAATTTTTTAGAAAACTTTTTCTTTGTAAGAATTTATGAAAAATCAACTTAGAAAGGCTAGTTTTGTATTCTTGACAACCCCTACTTGTTTTTGGAAAAAAAATTCCTTGATAAAATCTATTTATTCTTATTAAAATTAAGCCTTCATTATGTATATTCCCTAAGGCCTTTGTTTTTTAATAAAAACTCCCATTTTACACTTTGTAAACATGTTTTTAAAATTGGTTCATCTCAAAATCCGAATTTTGTAAAAATTGTTTTTGTGGTGATTCCTTTAAGTAAAAATCATTTGATACTTAGAAAATTAAGGCTTAACTATGCCTAGCCACTAAGGACTTCATTTCTTTAATAAAACTTCTATTTTGAGTTTGGAAAGTAAGTGTTTTCATGCCATTACTCCATTATTACGAATTTCTTAAAATGACAAACAACTCAAATTTTTCCTACTTTATTTTTACTCCTTGTTCAACATATTTTTCTTAGCAAATCCCATCTTAATTTATAAAAATCATTACTTGATGATACCTATGACCTAAACTCTTCATTTTTTATATAAAACACAAGTTTTGGAGTTGATAAATGGGTTTGAAGACATGGTTTTGAAACTATCTGAATTTACAAAATTTGGATAAAACTCAAATTTCATATTTTGTAATCTCTTCCTATTTTTGAGAATCTCTACTAGTAGATCTACCATTTACTTATCAAAAACATCTCCTATTGATACCTATTCCATAAGCCTTACATTTTCTAAACAAATTTTTCATTTTGGTGTTGAAAAATGGGTTTTCAAAATTGGTCTTGGTTGAGATCTGAATTTACCAAATTTATTTTTAGACATATCTTTTGATAAAATCCATCTAAACTTAGGAAAAATCATCATTTACCTATCCTATCTTAAGAGCCTTTTATTTCTTGAATAAAAAATTCATTTTGAGTTGGAAAACATGCTTTTAAACTATGCCTTGGCCTAAATCCAAGAATAGAGTTTTGTTAGGAAAAATAATCCTTGAAAATCATTTTTGAACCATATAAAATGAAGTCTTGATGATATATATACATTAAGCCTTCATTATCTCAAGTAAAAAATTCATTTTGACACTTGGAAAGTGGTTTTTAAAAATAAGTCTTACCTAGATACAAATTTCACCATTTTTATTTAAGTTCAAAACCAAGATCTACACTTTCTATGATCATAAATATAAAAGAAATCCATGGTAGTAAACTATAAACTCATAGATCTAAACTTTACTCCTCAAAATCATTCATTTATGATATCTATTCCTTAAGACCTTCATTTTAAATGAAAAATACACATTTTGAAGTTGAAAAATAGCTTTTCTAAATATGGTTACCTTTTTATTTGAATTTTCAAAAATGATTTTTGCTGAAACTAAAATAGATCTTGAGCTTTCTAAAACTTTTCTATTATCATCAATCTATTACAAGTTATCTAAGAAAATAAATCAAAAGTCTGATGCATTTATGAACCTAAAACAACTAGATCTAGTTTACTATACTAGTTATAAATGCATGAACACTATGATAGTTATGTGAATGATGAATATATGCATAAATCATTAGCAATAACAAAATAATAACTCGTATAACAAGATCTAAAACATAAACAAAATCAAAGCTACAAAAAAAAGTTAGATCTACAAAATATAACTACTTTTAGCAAGAAAATAATAATCATACAAGAAAATAATCATGGATAAGAGGAGTGTTTCATTTTGGCATCATCATCCTTAGCTTTTAAGCTTATGGAAAGTCATTTGATGCATGAAACTCTCACTATACTTTACTTATATCATCTATGAAAGCTTAAGAAGAAAGTTTACTTAAAGAATCTTCAAGAATGGAATGTGGAAGCAAGAATTTGAAATGGTGGTAGCGTATTTTTCTTTTAAGAACAAGAGAAAATGAAGAGAGAAAGAGAGAAAAAATAGAGAGAAAAAGGTAAGGAATGGTAAAGGTTTGAAGGTATAAATGTGAGAGAGAGAGAGAGAGAGAGAGAGAGAGAGAGAGAGAGAGAGAGAGAGGAGTTTTAAGACACTTTAATGAAGTAAAAAAAATATAAATGGTAGCAAGAAAGGTTCCCAAAGCTGGCGTGAAATAGAGGAGAAGAGAGAGAGAAGTTTGGTTGGTTTTTGACATGAAAATGTAATGTGTAATTAATGTGTAAGTGTAGCTTCTTGAAGAAGGATTGAAATAGGTTTATTTAATCAAATTGGGAGTATTTCAAGGGACAAAAGGCAGCAAAAAGAAGTCAAAATCTGCCATGAAGTGATATAATGAAGTGTAGAAAGATTGAAGTGAAAAAGAAGTGATGTGTGAAAAGTGTACTTGAAGGTATGGGTTGTAAGAGTATTTTCTTAATAAAATAAAATAAAAATAAGAAAAATATAGAAAATATATTCCAAATATTTGTAGCAGATTTTTCATAATTAAAATAAGATAATTAATTAATTTATTTTAGTGAATTATCCAATAAGTTACCGGCATGATCAAAATACGTAAATATGAGCTATAAATGATATTTTTATAACCCAAAAAATTATAAAAATTTATTTTATGAAAATAAAAATATTTTTCAATTATTTTTTAATTATTAAATTAATTTATTTTATTTTTAGAATTGGGTTTTAAATAGAAACTGATCTCGTAAATACCCGAAACGTACTAAATTTTGGAAAAACGGAAGTTTCAGGATATATAAAATATTTATCTAAAAAATATAAGGGTTTATAAAAATAAAAAAATTGTGTAATGAATAGTAGTAAATAGTGCAAAGGACTAATTAATTACCGGTAGTAATGAAATACGAATAAAATCACAAAATCAGATAATTCTAGTTATCGAAAAATTATAAAACTTATATTTTAGAAATCTTTATGAAAATACGAGTTTAACGGTATTAATGGTATATTTTTGATATCTCAAGCCTTGGCACACGCTTTTCAAAGTCTGTATCCGAACGGCTTCGAAATAGGTCAAAAATTTAGCAATATGATATTTTTAAGCGACCTGATTTTACTACGAGCTATTCTACACACTTAAACTACACCTCGGCCTCTAGGGTTAAGCGCACGAGATTGCCGGACTTAAACTACTATATTCCACTTAGAGTTTCTAGGTGATTTTTCTGGTTTAGATCTTTTCCAATTTGGAAACTAATATTTTATGTTTATATAACATATTTAATTTGAGAAATTTATTTTAAGTTTTATTTTTGTAAGTATTTAATATCTCTTAACGATTTCGGAATTATTGAATTGGGTTTTATTTCCGAAGGTTAATCATTATTTACTTTTTAATAATTTGTTTTTGGGCTCTATATTATCCGATTTTATAAGTCAGAGTTACGTATAGAATTTGTCGTACGTAGTGGTTTTGAATTTGAAGACTGTTGAGTTCTTATTTTATTTTTAAGGATTCTTATTTTTTCTCAAGATTAAGAAATTTCTAGATTCGTTCGTGATTTAGGACTAGTCGAAGTTCGGTTTTAATTTGGAGTGAATTTTAGGGTTTATTTTTGAAGTTCATTTTGGAATTATGTATTGAAATTTTTCAGGGCTTACAGGAGAGGTATATATCTGGACATTTTTCTGACACCCCCATAAATTCAAGCACCGCCTCCTAGTGAAGTAGGCATATAATTTGGAGTTGTCCCATTAGCAGAAAATCAGGATGAGGTAGAAAGTGAAGAGGAAGAAGACCCTGAGGAAGACCCGAATTGGGTAGAAGCCGAAGGAAATAGAACACCTCAACCAGCTGAAATTGAGGAAGAACCATGTAATGATCCAAACCCGCCTAATCTGGATTTTGATCAAGAATTAGAAATCCCGGATAGTGACAGGATAGAACCTTATTATGATCCTAGTCTGTGGAGGGACATATATGTATTGGGACAAGGCCCAAGGTTGACAAATGAAGTCCCTGTTGATCCTATAAGGAATGAACATTCGGAGGATGTTATGATGAGGGAAGTCCAATAGAATGATGAGAGAAATTTAGAAGAAACTGGAGAGGAGGATAGCAATATGCAGGATAGGATTGAAGAGGCAGAAGAAGAGGAAGATGAAGAAGAGGAAACCGAGCAAGAGGAGCGAACTTGGCCACCTAGGAAGAAGAGAATGACAATGAGAGAATATTTGAGTTTGGTTGTTAGGAGGGATGATGGTAGTTCGTCTAGTAGAGATCGACCTCCGACCCCTACCTCGGGAGACTCCCAAGAGTGAAAGAAGTAGTAGTGGTAAGCATGACCCGCATCAGTCCAACCAAAAATTTTGTAATAGGTAATGAGGAATGCCAAATTGTCTTAGTAATGTTTTTAGGGAATCTTAGAGTGTTATGTGTTTAGTTTCTTGTCTTATGTTTTCCTTTCTTAGCTTAGCAAGAATTTGTTATTCTTATAGGTCTAAATCAGTCGAGTAGCATGGTTTTCATGTTTTGTAAGTATATTGTAAAAGACTCGACCGAATGTATGACCTTGATATGATTTGATGAAATTTAACATGTACTTGTTTATGGAAGAACGATTTGTTTTCTTAACAAATAATGTGGTCAAGCATGCATCTAATAAGGAACATTATATCTAATATGCTCATAGGGAGTCATAATTAAGAATGAAATACATGCATATCATTGCACCCATTGAATCATCATGTTCGATTTCTTTTGCTTGATTTCCTTCATTGAGTTATGATTTCCATTCTACATCTTAATATTTTGAATTTTCTTGAATTGGATTTCATGACTTCGAATTATTATGGCTTATTGAAATTTCGATTTATTACTTAATTTCCACAAATTACGACTTAGTGTTTACGGGATAGCGTAATGGAAAACCTCAAAAATCTAAATAGCAATGTACGAGTGGGTGAATCCGAAGAAATTGAAACGACGATCAAAGAACTTCCCTGGTATAAGAAAATAATCAACCTACGTTACCCAGTGTGATTAAGAATAACACCCTAGAACCAGCAAGTAGGCTTTATAAGTATGAGCAGATAACTAACTAACCAAAAACGAAATCTAAAATAAGATCCAAGGTGAGCAAGACCCCACATCATCAGCACCGCTATCTTACCAAAGAACCCAGCAAAGCTTAATACCAGACTTTAAAAAGGAGTGGCCCATGTTTTGATAGAACTTTTGGTGAAAACGATGAAGAAAAATTGGTTGGCTTAGAATGGAAAATCTTCAGTGGCTTGAGAAGTTTTATTGAAAAGTCTTAGAAGACTATTTCTCTTTAGTTGGAAGGTGATGTTTAGTGCAGATTTTTCTTCTCATGATGTAGAGTGGATAAGTAATGAGAAAATGGGTACACACCTTCTATAATATATATATTGGAACCTTTTAGAGATAGCAAAGAAATGGAAAGACAAGGATTATTTGGAAATCTAGATAGAGGTCGGATAATTAAGTTGGAAGAACACGAAATAAAAGTAAAAATTCGAAGAATGCAGAAATAGGTTCTCAAATGACGGAAAGGAATGATGTCAAGGAAGGTCCATTTAATATATCATGTGCAAAATTCAAAAATGAGAGATGTAATTTTTACTATGAATTTTAGAAAACGGAATTGTGGTGCCAACTCGGGAGACATCGAAGGATTGTTCAATGGAGATACCAGGACACCCCTTCAAGAAGGAGAGTTGGCAGTGTTAGAGATAAGTAAGTATGAAATCATCCCTAGTATGAGCTGGTTAACTACGGTTTAAGCTATTATGGATTGTTGATAGGAAATAGTAAGCTTTTATGAACAATATGGAAAAAGGTGAAGTTGTTAAGAGAACTACAATAACCCAAGAAAATAAATTAAATTCTTGAGTGATAAGGATGAAGGATGAAGACATAATGCCTATTGAGGATACATGGGATAAGGAAGAATCACAAGAAAAATAGAAGATATACCAATGATGGTTAAGTACTCATACGTAATCCCAGAATATGGCCTGGGTCGACTCATAAGGTAAAGATTGATTTTGAGAATTGATTTGACCCTTCATACATAACCAATATCAAAGACATCGTACCTGATGGCATTGGTGAAGCCATAGGAGTTGAAAGTTCAGAAGCAAGAACAGTAGAATTATAAGCTCATATGGTTTAGTGTGTCGCCATGGGGTGCAATTGTTTTGCCTGCAAGGATGAAGGATGAATCATTGGGGCTATGTATTGAATTTATGGTAAACTCAATGAGTTACAGTCAGGAATAGATACCTTTTCTTTTCTTAGGATCAACGATCTATTTTGATTGGTTGCAAGGAGTTTGCATGTTTCCACGCATTGATTTATGCCTTGAATTATCACCTATTGAGGATAAAACCTGAGAATGAACCAAAGTGAGCTGTTTGTACCAAGTATGGCCGCTATGAATTTTTGGAGATGTCTTTTGATTTGATAATGCTCCAATAGCATGCATGAATCTTACGAGTAAAGTGTACAAATGACCCTTGGACAAATATGTAATATTCTTTGTTGAGGACTTCATGATATGCCTAAAATGTGAGGAACAACATTAGGAGCATCTTAGGATGACAATACAAGCTCTAAGAGAAAATAAGTTGTTTGCCAAACTGTCTAGGTACGACTTTTTGTTAGAACGAATATTTTTTTTTAGACAGGATGTGACAGGAAATGGTCTTTGGATGATCCGAGGAAATCACGGCCATTGTGGAGTGAAGACATCCCTAGATGGTGACCCGAATAAGAATCTTTTGGGAGTATGCTGACAATGGATACAAGTTGGTAAAATAACTTTTCTTGTGGAGCAATAATTGGGCTCTGTACCTAGTTAACATAGAAGAATGAGAAATTGTATCAATAGAAGCAAAGGAATATGCTTTCAAGAATTAAAATAATAACGAGTTTCAGCACTGACCTTGATTTTACCAAACCCGTAGAAATTTCATATGATGCATAGTGACGCTCTAGGGAATGGCTTTGAATGTGTATTGATGAAGAAAGGAAAAGTCATTATTTATAGTTCTGATAACTGAGACCCCATGAGCGGGACTACCCTGTACATGAATAGAAGTTAGCCGCAATTGTCTCTGATTTGAAACATTGGAGGCACTTTTTATATGGACAAAAAGGTGAGATATATGTAACAGATCATAAAAGCTCTAGGTATCTGTTCACACAGAAGGAAATTAAATGTGAAACAAGGAGGATGGTTGGAGTTGATCGAAGATGATGATCACGAAATCAAATATTGTACGAGAGAAGTTAGGGAAAAGTGACAGCATAAATCATAGCCCAAAAAGGAACTAATAAGGAAATTAGAAGAATTGAGGATTTAAATTCACTACGCAAAGTACGGAATTGGAGATATCTAAATTTAATATTGGAAATAACCTTGGTTAAGAAAAGCAAGGAAGCTTAAAATATGACAAGAGTAATGCAAAAAGTTCGAGAAAGAATTTCAAGAAGTAAAATACTCGAACCTTGTAATGGATAGGGATGATGTGTCTGGAAGAAAAGGACTGTAAGCCTTGGAAAATTTCAGTAAATAATTCCAAGATGAACTTCGAAAATAAACCTTAAAAATCACTCCAAATTAAAACTGAATTTCAACAAGTCCTAAATCACAAACGAATTTAGAAACTTCTTAATCTTGAGAAAATGAAAATCTTTAATCAATAAAATAAGAACTCAGTGGTCTTCAAATTCAAAACCACAACGTACGAAAAATTCCATATTTAACTTCGACTAATAATTACGGGTAATATAAAGCTCAAAAACAAATTATTAAAAAGCAAATAACGATTGACTTTCGAAAATATAACTCAATTCAAGAATTTCGAAAACATTAAGAGATATTAAATACTTCCAAAAAATAAAATTTAAAATAAATTTCTCAAATTAAATATGTTGTATAAACATAAATATCAGTTTCCAAATTGGCAAAGGTCTAAACTGAAAAATCACCCGGAAACCCTAACCGGAATTCAATAGTGTAAGTCCGGCAATCTAGCGCCCCTAACCCTAAAGACCGAGATGTAGTTTAAATACATAGAATAACTGATAGTAATATAAGTTCATTTATAATTATCATATTGGTAAATTTTTGACCTATTTCGAATCCGTTCGGATACAGACTTCGAACAGCGTGTCCCGGGGCTTGAGATATCAAAAATATACCAATAGTATCGTTAGACTCGTAATTTCATAAGATTTCCAATTATATCAGTTATGAAATTTTTCGGGTTATAAAAGTTACAGTTATAACCTTTTTATCGTATTTTCATTTCTACAGGTAATTGATTAGTCTTTTGCACTATTCATTTTATTTCATTACACAATTTTATTATTTTTATAATGTATACCCTGGGTTTCCTAGTAATCGAGTAAACTTCGGAAGCCGGAAAATGAAACCCTAAACCGGTTTAGTTCAAGCTTTATGAGAAAGACTTAGAAACCCTATATTCGGCTTTTCTTCGGTTTCATATCAAAAGAAATTTTATAAAATAATTTAATATGGAATATTGTTTCAAAGTATTGTAAACCCCGGTTTTTCAAGTAGCCAAGATAACCCAAGAACCGGAAACCAAAATCCTAAATCGGAATAAGTTAAGATTGGAGTGAGAACTAGGAACCCTAATTCTGGCTTTTCCTCGGTTTCTAACTAAGAAACTTTTATAAGAAAATTAATTTTGAAAATAGTATTTGATTATATTTCAAACCAAGAAAAGATCAGATTTTAAGAAAATTTCAATTCCGGGTCATCCCGAGACCCACTATAGAAAAGCGTGCCCCGGAACTAGAATTTCAAAAATTTACTTGTGAACACTCATTTGAATCAAAATAAAATAAGGATTTCAAAAATATAAATTTCATAATTTTTCGGCTTATGAAAAATACAGTTATAGCCTTCTTATTCGTATTTTCTTACTACCGGTAATTAAGTTGTCTTGATTACTATTTACTACTATTCACAAGTACAACCTATGACTACCTATTTGTACACCTTACACTTGCAACACTTACCATCACTCAATCACTTCCTTTTCAAAGACTTTTTCTCTCTTGAATATTATTTCAATTTATGACAAATTGTACTCAATTCCATCAAAACAAGTTAAATCAAAATCAAATCTTCTCCTCCTCCTCATGCATTGGCCGGTGTGAAACCCCCTCCAACAAGCTCCATTTTGCAATTTTTTTAAAATTATTTTAGTCTCATTTAACCTAATTCCATTTAATATATAAGCTACTTTTTCTTTCTCTCACTTCATTCTTTCATTTTCAAACTTTCTAAAAGGTAAAACACTCTCTTTTTCTCTCCCTCACCACCTCCATGCCGTGAGCTTCTAAGGCTCTTACACACGCACACACAACTTTTATTTTTCCTTCATTTGTCTCAAATAAGTGAATCTTGCTTCATATATCCTTAGATCCTTGTAATGGCAAGGATATTCTTGGATATTCCAACTAAATGTCCCCATGATCTCTTGATAGGGACAAGGAAATATCAAAACAAGAATACCAAACCATCACAAAGTAGATCTAACTTTTAAAGGAGCTTTCATGCCATAAACTTTATGATTTTCATCAAAAAGTGTTTTGAACAAAAGATCTTTTATAAAAATATAGTTTTTATACTTTCAAAACCTATTTAAGCACTTGATATAGTAGATCTATCATTTTATTACTCATATTCATGTAGGCATTTAAGATCTCATCATTGTTTTGAGTTTATGTGCATCAATGGTCTTCAATGCTTTTGTCCTTAGTAAATAACCTTTCTAGTATATAGATCTATAGGTAGATGAGTTAATAAAGTCAAAAAGGAAAACACTTTTCAAGAAATGAGTTAGTGTAAATTCGGATGACTTGAGAAACCTAGGTTAATAACCCTTTTACCAACTTCTAAACATGTGTTTTACAAGAAAAATGAAGCCTATGGGTGATAGATAATGTTTGGTGATATTTTTCATGAGTCTAAATGAGTTTTTACTAAAGAAAATATTTGAAACAAGAGATGAAGTACAATAGAAGTTTGAGTTTAAAGTCATGAAAACCAAATTCGTAATAATGGATAAATGGTTAGAAAACATTATTTTTCTAACTTCAAAAATGGTATTTTCTTAAATAAATGAAGTCCTTAGGGTATAAGTAAAATAAATATTTAAAGTTCTAAGTGTAAAGTGCATTTTTCTTAAAAGAATCAACTTGAAAATGAAATTTCCTAAATTCGGATTTTTGGTACCACCCTAGTAAAAGACCCACTTAAAAGTCTATAAATGAAGATTTTATTAAAAAAATAGAGGCCTTAGGATATAACTAATATAAGGGTCAAAATTTCTTTAAACAAAGTGGAGTTTTCCTAAAGAAAATCCTTGTAATAAGTAAGTGTGACTAAGTGTAGTAAACTTACTTGTTAAACAATAGCATGAAATGATTTTCTAGGAAAAAGTTTATTTAAATTATTTAAGTCTAAAAAAATTTATAAGACCTTAGGCTCATTAGAGTTCATATCATGATATTCATGATAGGGAAAATCATTACCATGGCATTTAGTTTCATTTTATACTAAGGAATCTCAAGTGCATTCATGAAAACCACATTTCGGAATCAATATACCCTGTACAGATCTGATCCCTCATTTCTGAGGCTTAGATATTTTCGAAACTTGATTTAAACTTCATATTTAGAAAGCTCTTCCGAAGTAGATAGAAATTGATATAAAATTTGCGAAATTCCGACTTAAAACGACCAAGTTATGGCCATTTTAAATCGGGACTTTGAAAATGACGCGAATTTCGATTTCACTAAGTTTTCTTAGAGTTTTAGTATCCTTAGATGGTAGAGTACTGTCGAGCCTGGATTTTTCCACTAATCTTAATCTGGTTCATTTCTCCTAACCCGATTCACATTAAACTCGAACCCATTTAACATGAATCCTCGACTAGGGGTTAGAAGAAATTTTAAAAAAATTTAGAGTCGCCACCCGATATAAATTGGGAAAAAATAAAAAAGCTAGGATCAATGAGTCGGTTGATCCTAACTTAGCTACTAGTCTGCGAAAATTTGATTTAAAAAAATCAACTTTTAAAACCAGATATCATGGATTCGGGGGCTAACCTATTAAAACCAAATCGGTTACCACTTTTGGAATTTTAAACTTATGATCTATCCTTTTCATGCTAAAAAAAAAAATCAAATAATATATTACATAACAAATATTTACAAATGAAATCATTTATTTTTTTATTTTTTATGTGCTTTTCTTCATTTTTATTTTTATTATTTTTTAGAACATAAACATCAACAAAATATCTTATATTTACAAAATATTTATTTAGTAAAAAGAACAAAACATTTTTTTATTTTTTAATGTCACCCCGCAGGTGCCTACGTACTCGCTAATCGAGATAAGACAAAACGTAGTTCTTTAAAAAGAACTTTAATTTGTTGATCAATTTTAATTTCTTGAACTCTTTTCATTTTAAGTTCATTAAATTTTAAATTTTTTGTGAAAAATCATTTTTGACGATCCTATGATCTAATCAATTGATTTTTTATTTTATGAAAACATATTTTTCTAAGCCCAAAAATCATTTTTTTTAGAAATTTTGTTCTTTGGAAAATCCAATTTTATTATTTTTATTTATTTTTTACATTTTTTTTATTTTTTATTTTTTTAAAAAAAATCATCACATAAATTCACAATATATTCAGAATATATTAAAAAATATTAAAATCATTTTTCATGCATTAAATATGCATTTTCTAAAGCAATTTATGTATAAATACATGTTAAAAATATTCAAAAATATTAAAAAAATAAAAAAAATAAATTTATATAAAAAATAATTATTTATATTTTTGTGGATTTTTCTGTATTTTTTATGAATTTTTATGAATTTTTTATGAATTTTTATGAATTTTTTGCTATTTTTATTATTTTCTGAAATTAATTATATAATAAAATAATACGGATTAACCTGGACCGTCGGATGAAGCGGACGAGATCTGGAGCGTCGATTGCGCTGACCGATCTGGATCATCTGATCTTTATTGACTCGATCTGAGCCGTCTGATCACTTGATTGAATCTGGGCTGTCTGATCACTTGATCAAATCTGAGCCGTCTGATCGCTTGATGAAATCTGGGCCGTCTGATCGCTTGATCAAATCTGGACCGTCTGATCTGCTTGATGAAATCTGAGCCGTCTGATCGCTTGATGAAATCTGGGCCGTCTGATCGCTTGATCAAATCTGAGCCGTCTGATCGCATGATGAAATCTGGGCCGTTGATCTGCTTGATCAAATTTGGACCGTCTGATCTGCTTGATGAAATTTGAACCATCTGATCAGAGTTGACCGATGACCGACGACCGTTGACCGATGACCGACCGGGTTGGATTCGGATCTTCGGGTCGGATCTCGGAGCTCCCGGCGGGTGAAGAAGACGATGACGCGACTTTTCGGGGCGGATTCCGGCGGCTCCGGTGGTCCTCGGCGGCTGGAAGCTTGTCGGCCCGACTCCTGCGGCGACGGCGCGTCCTCTGAAGGTGGTGGTTCGCGCCCAGAACGGCGGCAAGCGGCGGTTCCGGCGGTGGTCGTACGACGGCGCAAATCCGAAAAAATAAAAAAAAATTTGCAGAGGTTAATTTAATCAATTTGATCAAATCTAAGCAAACTAAAACATCAAAATTAGGTTTCTAACATTCCTAACACACTCAATTTTGATCAAATTCGATTCAATCACTTCGAATTTGAAAAATTCGAATTTTTCTTCCTAAATTCGAAAGTTTCGAATTGATATGGTTGTGTATGTGTTTTCTTGAAATTGACTTGTGCCTTTTGCTCCTAGGACCTCCTATTTATAGGTTTCAAGCTCAATTTTACGTTTCAAGCAGTTTCGAAAATGAATCGATTTTTGCCTCTTGATTTTTCACGAATTTAATTCGAAAATCCATGATTAAATTGTTTGAAACTGATGAATTGATGATTGTTTTCATATTCCATGTCAGATCATCCAATGTATGTAAATTAATTGTCCAATTTCATCAATTTTTGTAACTCCTCATTCATGTGCAATTGAATGCTTTATACATTGAATTTTGTAACTTTTGGGTTGTTTTTGCACTAATCTTTCATATTCTATAACCACTTTGCAATTCCATCATCAATTTTGACAATCAATGATGTTTTGTCAGTTAAAAACTGACGCAAAGTAAGGCAAAAGTCACATTTGAGGAAAATGAAAAGACAAAAATGATAAAAAGGCAAAAATCTGCCTTTGCTAGGGTTTGAACCTGTGTCCTTGAGCTTGAATGTGTGTTTGGGTCAATGTGTTTAACCAACAGGCCATTTGGCCTGTGCCTTGATCACTTAGCCAATTTCATCAATACTTAAGGCTTTTGAAAAATGAGTTTAATTAAATTTAAGCCTTAATTCATTTGGGCAAAAATTGGGTGTCTACAGCTGCCCCTCTTTATGGTAAAATTTGAACAAAACTTTTGCCACAAAGACAAAAAAGACAACCAATTTTTGCTTAGCTTCTCCTTCCAAATTTTATTTAAGGAGATTTTAGACTTTGAGATTTTGCTAGGTCAACTGTCGGACCTATACTTTGGTTTGGTCATTTGCCGGATCAATGGGCTTTGGTTTGGTCATTTGCCGGACCAATGGGCTTTGGTTACCATCTGGAATGGATGGATTTCTGACTTCTGTCTTGATCACCATCTTTAGTGGATGGATTTCTGAATTTTGTCTTGATCACTATCTTGAGTAAATGAATTTCTGAATTTTGTCTTGATCAACATCTTCAATTGATGGGTTTCTGAATTTTGTCTTGATCACCCTCTTGGATAGATTTCTGAATTCTGTCTTGATCACTATCTTGAGTGGATGAATTTCTGAGTTCTGTCTTGATCACCATCTTTAGTAGATGAGGTTCTGAATTTTGTCTTGATCACTATCTTGAATGGATGAATTTTGAATTTGGTCACCATCTCAAAAGGATGGATTTTGAATTTGGATCACCATCTCGAAAGGATGGATTTTGTATTTGGTCACCATCTCTAAAGGATGGATTTTATATTTGGTCAGTGCTAAACTATCTGTCAAGTCTAGACTGAGGGGATTTGTGAATTTTCAGTCCACTGGGAGTTTTTTTCTTTCTTCTTCTTTTTTTTTTTTTGATCCACTTGGGGACTTGGTTTTTTTTGTGATCCACTTAGGGATTTGGTTTTTCTGATCCACTTGGGGAACTGGTTTTTTTTTATCCACTTAGGGACTTGGTTTTTTTGATCCACTTAGGGACTTGTTTTTTTTTTTTTTTGGAAAACTTGAATCTTTTTTCTTTTTTGGGAGACTTGGATGGGCTTCAAGCATTTTTTTTTTTTTGAAAACTTGCTTTGAAACTTGGATGGGCTTCAAGTTTTTCTTTCTCTTTTTTTTTTTTGGAAGACTTGGTTTGAAAACTTGGATGGGCTTCAAGTTTTTCTTTCTCTTTTTTTTTTTTTTTTGGAAGACTTGGTTTGAAAACTTGGATGGGCTTCAAGGTTTTCTTTCTTCTTGGAAAACTTGGTTTGAAAACTTGGATGGGCTTCAAGTTTTTCTTTCTCTTTTTTTTTTTTTTTTGAAAGACTTAGTTTAAAAACTTGGAGGGCTTCAAGTTTTTCTTTCTCTTTTTTTTTTTTTTTTGGAAAGACTTGGTTTGAAAACTTGGATGGGCTTCAAGTTTTTCTTTTTTTGGAAGACTCGGATGGACTTCAAGCTTTTCTTGAAAACTTTGGAAACTTGGTTCAAACGTATCCTATGAACTGGTGTTTGGTTTTAACATTAGTGCGCTTCTCGAGCTGATACTCAACTTGTTAAGGCGCTCCTTGAGCTGGCCTAAAACTTACAACTTGACAAGGCAGCACAACACTTCCTTGAGTTGGCGATTCTCAATTTGAAGAATAGAATGAAGCTCCTTTGAGCATACGATCCTAAGGATTGAAAAAAAAATATAGGACAACGCTCCCTTGAGCAGACTATCCTGATGCTGACGAAATAGAATGATGCTCCTTTGGGCATATAATCCTAAAGATTGAAAGGTAGGATGATGCTCCTTTGAGCGGGTGACCCTAATACTTAAACAGACAGGATGACGCTTTTTTGAGCAATCGATCCTAAAACTTAAACAAATAGGATGACGCTCCTTTGAGCAGGTGATCTTAAAACTTAAACTTGAAAATCAAGTTTTGAAAACCGTAGCCTGAATTTTTTTTGCTAATTTTTTAATGTGGGAAATTCTTCCCCTTTTTTCATTGAAAATTTTTAAGAAAACCTTTGAGAATTTTTTCTTTTAAAAAAAAAAACCTTATGCCCCTTATTTTTATTTTTTATTTTTGAAAGACTTGGTTTGAAAACTTTTCAGATATTTGGAATTTTTTTTTTATTTTTATTTTTTTGGAAGAAATTCCTTCTTTTCTTAGACCTTTTAAAGGTAAAAAGTTTCCTTTTTTTTTCTTTTTGAATTCCAACTTTTTTTTTAAAGTTATCAACAGGTAAAAATAATCATAAATAGGGTTTGCCCCATTGATCACTCATTTTTTTTTCAGCCTAAGGCTTCACTATTAACCACCTAATGTCTTTTATTGAAAAATTTTAATCACTGGGGGCAAAGTTTTTTCTTTTAGGACATTAATTTGAAAACTGGGGCATCGTTTCCATCTTTGGGGCAATTAATTCCTAACCCTGAGGCAGACTTCTTTCAAATTAGGGCAAATGATTTCATGCTCCTGGGATGATTCTTACACCAAGGTTGGTTATCTTATTTTAAGTTACCTAATCAAAGAGGACTTCCTTACACTCTCTTAGGCTTATTTTCACACATTTGACTCGGATTCCAAAAATTATGGTCCGGCTTGCAAGTGACACACTTTAGTCAATCTATTAGGTCTTTTTTGGACTATAATGTGGGCTTTTGGTTATTGGCTTTAATCAAAAAGGATATTTCATAAAGGCTTTTTTCTGAAAAATTTTTCAACACATCCCGGGTTTACAAGTCAAGAACCCTTAAGGAAAACTTGATGATGTACTTGTCCCTAGTTTCAAGAGTATTAATAGATCAACTCCTTTGATCCAAAGAGTCTCCAAAGGGTGGAATTTGTGGATGGGCCCATAATATAGATTTTGGACCTTGTATTTTAATGGGCTTTGAACTTTGAGCATGTGCCCCCAGTGTTTGGGTATGATCATCTTGTGTGATTGTCTTCCATCAGGGTGGAATTATGGGTGGGTCCATGATATAAATTTTGGACCTTGTGTTTTGATGGGCCTTGAGCTTTAATCATGTGCCCCCAGTGTTTGGGTATGATCACCTTGTGTGATTGTCTTCCATCAGGGTGGAATTGTGGGTGGGCCCATGATATAAATTTTGGACCTTGTGTTTTGATGGGCCTTGAGTTTTAAGCATATGCTTCTAGCTTCTTGGTTTAATCACCTTGCTTGGCTATTTTTCATTTTTTTTTTTGGCACTTTATTCATGCATCCCTTTTTTCTTCTTCTTTTGCAAGGTGATTTGTATTTTTTTTCCATTGGATGGCTTATAGCTCAAAGTATATGGATTGTGTATGGTTTGGGATAGAAACTCTTCTTCCTTTCAAAGGAAATGATTTATTTATGTCAATTGACTACTCTTGAATTGATGCAACTAGGGCAAGTGCATATAAGTTAATCCTTTTTCTTCTTGATAATGACCCTGACCTCCAAATTGCCCCGTTGTGGGGTACCCTAATGTAGGGTGGTTCTTGACAGGGCTTAATTTTAAAAAATTCTTCCTTAATAGGCTCAAATGGGTTAACAAAGGATAATGTGTTTAGGACTTTGAAATGAATGCCTAATGTCACTTTGACCTATGTATCAAATTCAAACTAGACCTCCTTTAAGGAATGAGTCCATTTTATCTCTCACAATTCACTCCACTCTTAGTGTGTAGGGTTAGTGTTTGGGATTAAGTTTGCCTCTTTTCATTCTAGGCCACTATTTAATAAGAATTTTTGGGTTTTCAATCATCAATTTTTTTATTGCCTCAGGATATATAACTAAATGCCCCATTTGGATTTATCAAATGCCCCTAATCGGTAAAGTCCTTTTGGTTGCCCCCTAGTTTTGATTTCATTTGCCTTTAGCTTAAAACGAATGATCATTGAGGTAACAATTTTGAAACATTCTTTTTCTGTTGGCAATTTTCCTTCTTTTCTAATTTTTATTTTTTGAAAATAACCTTTATTCTCTTTCTCATTTGTTGGAAAACAATTTTCATTTTTTTTTCTTAAAAAAATTGTTGGAGAACAAGTTTGAAAAACTTTTATTCTCTTTTTTTTTTAGACAACAACTTTTTGTTCTTACTTTTTTAAAAAAAATCTTCAAAAAAAAAAGTTGTTGATGGATATTTACAAAAAAGAATGTTTGAAAATGATTAATTATCCTAAAGTGGAAAAAGGATATTTACAAAAATAATTCATTTTTTTCTTTTTTCTTTAAGGCAAAAATTATTTTACAAGAATAGTGGAACAAAAAAGACCCCCCTTTTTCTTTTAGAAGGAAATTCAAATGGGGGTTGATTTTTACAGGGATGATTATCCTGAAGACAAGAGAGAGGAATACATATGACAAAGGTAATTTTGATTGGAAAGGACCTATAACTATAGGTGGACAAAATTTTCTCTATGAGTATTTACAAGTCTACTGTACACATTTTTTATTTTATTTTATTTTATTCTTAAAAAAATGCAAAGATGCAAGCATACAGATGCAATTGGGGATAATGACCTTGAAAATTTGATGAAAAAATTTTGCTGGAGTTGATGAAAATTATTTTTTTTTAAAACAAAAAAAATAACTCCATTTTTTAAAAAAAAAAATTTGTCACTATCCATATAAATGGAGATAAGGACCCTGAAAGTTTTGGTGAAAAAGTTTTGTTGGAATTGATGAAAAATCATTTTTTTGAAAATCTTCTTTTTTTTTTAAAAATAACAAAATTAATTAAGACTCCATTTGAAAAAAAAGAAATTAATCACTATCCATGCCAATGGGGATAATGACCAAAAAAACTTTATTTGAAGTGGTATTAATTTTTTTTTTTAAATAAAGGTTTAAAAACCATCTCAATCTAAAATTTTATTTACTAAAAAAAATGTTTGATTTTTGAAAACTTCCTTTTTTAGGAAAGAAACAACTCCACATTTAAAAAAATTTGGTGGACTTTTTTGAAAAATTTTTATTTTTTGAAAAAACATTTTTTGGAAGAAAATACAACTTCATTTTTTGAAAAGTTTGGTCAAAATCCCATGTTAATGAATGCATGATTTGGTGAGGTTCTATAGGTTCCCCGATTTAATGGTACTAAACCGGAGTGGGAGGACATTTCTTGATCTAGAGGGTGGAAAGCCACAGCCCCCGGACCTTACTTCGTCCTCCTCTCTTAGGCTCTTAAGACGGCCTGGGTCCGACCGTATCTAGTACACATTTATGCTAATATGCAGGTGCAAATGCAAATACTTAAATAAATAAACAAACAAACTTTTTGCCTTCTTTTTTTGTATACCTGCAAGGTTAGTATATATTTGCAGAATAATTATTCAATATAATATACAAAGAATCATATATTCACAAAAAGTGAGCAAGGATAAATTCAAAATTTAAAAATCCTAAGTGGCTAGCCCTCTCTTTTTTAAAAAAATTTAGGCGTCCCCAGTGGAGTCGCCAAGCTGTCGAGCCTGGATTTTTCCACTAATCTTAATCTGGTTCATTTCTCCTAACCCGATTCACATTAAACCCGAACCCATTTAACATAAATCCTCGACTAGGGGTTAGAAGAAATTTTAAAAAAATTTAGAGTCGCCACCCGATATAAATCAGGAAAAAATAAAAAACCCATTGATCCTAACTTAGCTACTAGTCTGCGAAAATTTGATTTAAAAAAATCAACTTTTAAAACCAGATATCATGGATTCGGGGGCTAACCTATTAAAACCAAATCGGTTACCACTTTTGGAATTTTAAACTTATGATCTATCCTTTTCATGCTAAAAAAAAATCAAATAATATATTACATAACAAATATTTACAAATGAAATCATTTATTTTTTTATTTTTTATGTGCTTTTCTTTATTTTTATTTTTATTATTTTTTAGAACATAAACATCAACAAAATATCTTATATTTACAAAATATTTATTTACTAAAAAGAACAAAACATTTTTTTATTTTTAATGTCGCCCCGCAGGTGCCTACGTACTCGCTAATCGAGATCAGACAAAACGTAGTTCTTTAAAAAGAACTTTAATTTGTTGATCAATTTTAATTTTTTGAACTCTTTTCATTTTAAGTTCATTAAATTTTAAATTTTTTGTGAAAAATCATTTTTGATGATCCTATGATCTAATCAATTGATTTTTTATTTTATGAAAACATATTTTTCTAAGCCCAAAAATCATTTTTTTTTAGAAATTTTGTTCTTTGGAAAATCCAATTTTATTATTTTTATTTATTTTTTACATTTTTTTTATTTTTATTTTTTTAAAAAAATCATCACATAAATTCACAATATATTCAGAATATATTAAAAAATATTAAAATCATTTTTCATGCATTAAATATGCATTTTCTAAAGCAATTTATGTATAAATACATGTTAAAAATATTCAAAAATATTAAAAAAAATAAAAAAAAATTATATAAAAAATAATTATTTATATTTTTCTGGATTTTTCTGTATTTTTTATGAATTTTTTTATGAATTTTTATGAATTTTTTTGCTATTTTTATTATTTTCTGAAATTAATTATATAATAAAAATATAATAAAATAATACGGATTAACCTGGACCGTCGGATGAAGCGGACGAGATCTGGAGCGTCGATTGCGCTGACCGATCTGGATCGTCTGATCTTTGTTGACTCGATCTGAGCCGTCTGATCGCTTGATTGAATCTGGGCCGTCTGATCGCTTGATCAAATCTGAGCCGTCTGATCGCTTGATGAAATCTGGGCCATCTGATCGCTTGATCAAATCTGGACCGTCTGATCTGCTTGATGAAATCTGAGCCGTCTGATCGCTTGATGAAATCTGGGCCATCTGATCGCTTGATCAAATCTGAGCCGTCTGATCGCTTGATGAAATCTGGGCCGTTGATCTGCTTGATCAAATCTGGACCGTCTGATCTGCTTGATGAAATCTGAACCGTCTGATCAGAGTTGACCGTTGACCGATGACCGACGACCGTTGACCGATGACCGACCGGGTTGGATTCGGATCTTCGGGTCGGATCTCGGAGCTCCGGCGGATGAAGAAGACGATGACACGACTTTTCGAGGCGGATTCCGGCGGCTCCGGTGGTCCTCGGCGGCTGGAAGCTTGTCGGCCCGACTCCTGCTGCGACGGCGCGTCCTCTGAAGGTGGTGGTTCGCGCCCAGAACGGCGGCAAGCGGCGGTTCCGGCGGTGGTCGTACGGCGGCGCAAATCCGAAAAAATAAAAAAAAATTTGCAGAGGTTAATTTGATCAATTTGATCAAATCTAAGCAAACTAAAACATCAAAATTAGGTTTCTAACATTCCTAACACACTCAATTTTGATCAAATTCGATTCAATCACTTCGAATTTGAAAAATTCGAATTTTTCTTCCTAAATTCGAAAGTTTCGAATTGATATGGTTGTGTATGTGTTTTCTTGAAATTGACTTGTGCCTTTTGCTCCTAGGACCTCCTATTAATAGGTTTCAAGCTCAATTTTACGTTTCAAGCAGTTTCGAAAATGAATCGATTTTTGCCTCTTGATTTTTCACGAATTTAATTCGAAAATCCATGATTAAATTGTTTGAAACTGATGAATTGATGATTGTTTTCATATTCCATGTCAGATCATCCAATGTATGTAAATTAATTGTCCAATTTCATCAATTTTTGTAACTCCTCATTCATGTGCAATTGAATGCTTTATACATTGAATTTTGTAACTTTTGGGTTGTTTTTGCACTAATCTTTCATATTCTATAACCACTTTGCAATTCCATCATCAATTTTGACAATCAATGATGTTTTGTCAGTTAAAAACTGATGCAAAGTAAGGCAAAAGTCACATTTGAGGAAAATGAAAAGACAAAAATGATAAAAAGGCAAAAATCTACCTTTGCTAGGGTTTGAACCTGTGTCCTTGAGCTTGAATGTGTGTTTGGGTCAATGTGTTTAACCAACAGGGCATTTGGCCTATGCCTTGATCACTTAGCCAATTTCATCAATACTTAAGGCTTTTGAAAAATGAGTTTAATTAAATTTAAGCCTTAATTCATTTGGGCAAAAATTGGGTGTCTACAAGTACTTATTAGGGTATTTCTTATGTGGATAGGTGAACCTGAGGACGTTGAATCTTTACCTCCAGATTATTATTACTAGAAGGCCGATGAACTTATGGTGGAGTGAGTCTTCTCCTTATTTTGTTACCTTGTGTGTGCTTGTAGCTAGTTGCATTAGAATTATAGGAACAAGATAAAAATCGATATGAATGAGGAAGGGATATGTGATGAGACTGTGATGAATGTATGCCAAAGAATACTAAATCATATCGAAACCACGATTGATTGGATAACTGCACTGTTCATATTATTTCTGTTATATGTATGATATTGGTTGGTCACTCTAAAGAATGTATGAATATTTTGACCTAAGCAAAAAATTAAATTGGTCATGCATCGCATCGGACATATTGCATTTGGTAGCGTGCTACTCCTACGCAGGTCGATCGGTATGGTCCGAGGACTCGTTTGGATAATGAGACCCAGGATCAGAGCTCATTCATAGGAAACTAAAGCGCATCGGGGATGCATTCCATGTGTGAGCCTAGCAGATGCGAGTGCTAAGGGCCGAGGGCTTGGGGACTAGCAGCAGTCGTATAGACTTCAATACCATCCCTAACCCATGATACGAAGGGCCTAAATCTGTTCTGTGTGTGGGTTCCGAATACCCATGCATAATTACTTGCTCACGTGTTTGTTCATGCATAGCATATGATTGATTATAACTTGTTTGTTATGGTACGGAATTAAGGAAATTCTCACTAAGCTAGTGTAGCTTATACCCCAATAGTTGTTTAAATGAGCAGGTTATTCCAAGAATGCTAAGTAGGGACCGAGATGGTTGAAGCCGAGAATGGCTTCGGGATTCCAGCAAGAAATGAGAATGTTGAAGTTATCGGCTAGTTTTATGATTTGTCTTGTGATAGTTTATGTAGGGAAGTCTGTGGATGAATGTAATTGAAGTTGAATGAATTGTATTTTGAAGTATAGTGGATTTTATTTCCTTTACATTGTTACTCAATTGTATCAACATAAAATGTATCATTCCGATGCGTCTCCTTTATGTGTTAGACGCCTTGTATATAGTATGGAAGCCTTCACGTGCGGAGGTGGTCATTCTTAGGCTTTAATATTGTGTACGCCGGGCTACCACGTTTAGGGTACCCTTCAGGGCATGACAAGGACGACCGTATGTAACAGAGAATGAGGATTTGAGGAAAGGAAATGTGAGTAAGGTCATTACTGATGGGATAGTACAAAAGGGAAATATAGCGAAGTATGTCAAGGAATCTACGACATGTAAATGGGCAAAAATAAAATATAGAAGGCCGTATGGAATACTAAGGCTTTTGCATATCCCTAAATGGGAATGGGATCAGACCTCCATGGATTTCAAGAAAGGTTACCTTAAGGACTTCAAAAGATTGCGATACAGTATGGGCGACCATGGATCGATTAATCAAGTCAACACCCTTTTTGCCAATCAACATTACGCACCTTGAGAGCAAACTAGCCAAGTTCTACATTCGAGGAGTAGAGCGGCTACAGGATGTACCCACGAGAATTATACTTAATCGAAACCCAAAATTTATAGGTTTTGGATAAGGTTATGAAAGAGTTTAGACACAAGACATAGCTTAGCCTCGCTTATCACCCTCAGACCAATAGAAAGTTTGAATGGACAGTTCAAACCTTAGAAAGCATGTTGGAAGCATGTGTTTCGGAAATTCAAGGGGAACTGAAATAGTCATGTATTGACAATTGAGACTTACTTGCGATGATAGCTATCACTCGATCAATTGAATGCCACTGTGAAGCCTTGTATGGACGGCGTCATGAGACACCTCTGTTTTAGAACGACATAGAAAAGCTTAACAATGAGTCAAGCTTAAGACACGAAGGTAGATAATAAAGCGAGGATGATACAGTAAAAGAAAAAGGAAACTCAAGACGGGCGAAGTAGTTAGGCCCATTTGGAAAGATAAGTTATCGAATATCAAATTGAGCTTGGAGGTAAATCCCATTGAGGAAGTACGAAGAGTACGTACAAGGGAAGATAAGCCCGAGATATGTTGTACCTTTCGAGATATATTGGACCCTTGAGGTGTTAAGAAGAAGTAAAGGTCTAGCGTATTAGTTGGTCCTGTATCCCAAATTTCATAAGAAACATACCATGTGTCTTATGAATTGGTATTAAGAAAATATGTACCAGGCCTGAAAATAACCATGGAATTAATATCGTTCAGTCAAAAGAAACTCTACTCAAGAGGCACATCCAATGTGAAGATATTAAAGACGAACCATGCAACTCGGAAGACAATTTGAGAGACTGAAAAGGAAATTCGGAGTAAGTATTTCGAGTTGATCATAAGGGAATATATATAATGTCGAGCCTGGATTTTCCCACTATCTGATTCATTTCTCCTAACCGATTCACATTAAACCCAAACCCATTTAACATGAATCCTCGATTAGGGGTTAAAAGAAATTTTAATTTTTGAAAACTTTTTAGAGTCGCCACCCGATATAAATCGGGAAAAAAATAAAAAGTTAGGATCAATGGGTCGGTTGATCCTAACTTAGCTACTAGTCTGCGAAAATTTGATTTAAAAAACCAAACTTTTTAAACCAGATATCATGGATTCGAGGGCTAACCTATTAAAACCAAATTGGTTACCACTTTTGGAATTTTAAACTTATAATTTATCCTTTTCATACTCAAAAAACTCAAACGAAATAAAACAAATATTTATAAGCCACATTTTTCTATTTTTTTTTTAGTATATGAATATCAACAAAACATCTTATATTTACAAAATATTTATTCACAATATTATTAAAAAAACAAAAGCATTTTTTCATTTTTTAATGTCGCCCCGTAGATGCCTATGTACTCGCTAATCGAGATCAGACAAAACGTAGTTCTTTCGGAAAGAACTTAATTTGTTGATCAATTTTATTTTCTAAAACTCTTTACACTTTAAATTCATTAAATTTTTTACTTTTTTATGAAAATCATTTTTGATGATCCTATGATCTAACCAATTGATTTTCATTTCATGAAAATGCATTTTTCTAAGTCCAAAATCATTTTTTTAAGATCATCTCATGATATTTCATGGCTAAATTAATGCTACATGAAAAATCAATATTGATTAAACTTAATGAATATTGAATATTTTCATAGCAAATTTATGAAAATGTTCTGATTGAAAATTTTTGATTATTTTCATAGCCAATTTATGAAAATAATCTTGATGAAAACTTAATAATTATCTTCATAGCAAATTTATGAAGATAATTTGATTGAAAACCTTTGGTTATTTTCATAGTAAATTTATGAAAATAATTTGATTGAAAACTTTATGATTATTTTCATAGCAAATTTATGAAAATAATTTGAACAACTTAATGATTATCTTCATAGCAAATTTATGAAGATAATTTGATGTGAACTTTTGATTATTATCTTCATAGCAAATTTATGAAGATAATTTGAACAACTTAATGATTATCTTCATAGCAAATTTATGAAGATAATTTGATGAAAACTTAAATTATTTTCATAGACAATTTATGAAAATAATTTGAACAAACTTTAATGATTATCTTCATAGCAAATTTATGAAGATAATTTGATGAAAACTTGAATTATTATCATAGACAATTTATGAAAATAATTTGATTAAACTTTAATGATTATCTTCATAGCAAATTTATGAAGATAATTTGATGAAAAACTTGAATTATTTTCATAGACAATTTATGAAAATAATTTGATTAAACTTTAAGGATTATCTTCATAGCAAATTTATGAAAATAATTTAGTGAAAAACTTGATTGATTATCTTCATAGCAAATTTATGAAGATAATTTGATGAAAAACTTGATTAATATCTTCATAGCAAATTTATGAAGATAATTTGATTAAAACTTTATTATTTTCATGATTCTCAAAAAATTATATTTAACAATAATTCATTCATTTTCATTCATCTCATTCATCATTCATTAAAGTATTTTTGAAAACAAATTCATTTTTTTTCATTCAAAAAATTCAATCATTTTTTATTCAAAAACAATTTTGGTTTTGGAAAACCCATTTTGTCATTTTTATTTATGTTTTCAAAATTCAATAATCATCACATACATTCACAACATGTTCAAAATATATTATATCAAAATTATATTACAAATACAATACATTAAAATTATTTTTCATGCATCAAATACACATTTCTAAAAACAATTTATGTACAAATACATATTTAAAAATATTCAAAAATATCAAAAATTGCTTAAACATGTAAATTTACATAAAAAATACTTATTCTGATTTTTCTAGATTTTTCTGAATTTTTTTTACGAATTTTTATTGCATTTTTCCTATTTTTATAATATAAAACATATTTAATAAATAATAAAATATGCAGACTCACCTGGGCCGTCGGATCTCTCGGATCAGATCTGGAGCGTTGATCGCGTTTGGTTGATCTGGATCGTCTGATCTCTTGACTTTCAATCTGGAGCGTTGATCTGCTTGATCAAATCTGGGCCGTCTGATCTAGATGATCAAATCTGGAGCGTTGATTAGCTTGATCAACTCTAGGCTGACTGTTGACCGTTGTCAGACGACCGTTGACCGATGATCGACGACAACAACGATGACAATGATAATAATAATAACTAATCAAAAAAAATTTGGAACCTTGTCAAATGATTTGGTCGGCTTCGTTGGAGGCTGAGACGTGCAATGATGGTGGTAGTTGAAGCGGTTGGTCATGATCTGGGTTTGGTGTATGATGGAGATGGAGGCATTGAGAGAGAGAGAGAGAACAAGAGAGATTAGAGAAAGAGAGTTGCGAGAGAGATCTGTTTTTTTTTTTTTAATCCTCTTTCTATGTTTCGATCTCTCTATCTTGAAGAGGAGGAATTGGTTGTCATTTTATAGGAACATGGAGGAAGATGGAGGGGTGCACGGCCATTAATGGCCGTTACAAGCAAGTGAAAAGATTGGAGGTTACAGAACTTGGAGGGTTGGGGAAGTTACGAATCCTTTCATTATTGATCTTAAATCCACATTTAAATGATTTAAATTCTGGAATAATTCACACTTTTAATGACATAACGGATGGAAATTGAAAGGGTACGCATGAGTGGTAATGCACGCTCCCAAAAAAAAAAAATTCCATTGTGTTGCTTGCATGGATCAAACTCCGGTCCCCTCCCTTGCATTCCTCAGCCTTAACCAACTAAGCTATGCTTGGCTTTTTATTCATTTTCTGACCTAAAATTCATTTAAATCATTCAAACCAGGCTAAACGCATTTTCAATAAAAATAGGCCAAATTTGATACAGGTCCAAGATCCAAATTAATTTTCAAAATAGCTCAGTGCACTAATATGAAATATTTTTTATATTTTTTTTTCATTTTCTAATTTTTTATTTTAATTCTAAAGGGCTTATTTACTAAAAGATGGGGTTTTTTATGAGTTTCTTTTCTCTTTTTTTTTTTAATTTTTATAGTATTTTTTAATTTGGTAATTTTTTTATTGATTTTTAATTTAGCTAATTTTTTTTTAATTTTTTGATAATTTTCAATTTTTATTGTATTTTCTATCCTTTTTTATGACTTTTTATGATTATTTGAATTTTTCATTTTTTTATTTTATTTTTAAAAGGGGGCAAAAATGGGGTGTCGACAGCTGCCCCTCTTTATGGTGGAGTTTGAACAAAACTCTACTATAAAGACAAAAAGACACCATTTTTGCCCAAGACCTAAACCTAGTGGATTAAACTACAAAACTTCACCCTAACAAGCAGGGATTTTGGGACTGGCCAATGGCCAACTTTGATAGCTAAGGATTTTTTAAATGGTCACCTTGATAAATAAGGATTTTGGAAAAGTCACCTTGATAAACAAGGATTTTTGGTCACCTTGATAGCTAAGGGTTTTTGGTCACCTTGATAGACATGGGTTTTGGGTCACCTTGATAGACAAGGGTTTTGGGGTCACCTTGATAAAAAAGGATTTTGGGGTCACTTCGATAAACAAGGGTTTTTGGTCACCTTGATAAACAAGGGTTTTTTGGTCACCTTGATAAACAAGGGTTTTTTGGTCACCTTGATAAACAAGGGTTTTGGGGTCACCTTGATAAACAAGGGTTTTGGGTCACCTTGATAGACAAGGGTTTTGGGGTCACCTTGATAAACAAGGGTTTTGGGTCACCTTGATAAACAAGGGTTTTGGGGTCAGCTTGATAAACAAGGATTTTGGGTCACCTTGATAAACAAGGGTTTTTGGGTCACCTTGCTAAATAAGGGTTTTTGGTCACCTTGATAAACAAGGGTTTTGGGGTCACCTTGATAGACAAGGGTTTTGGGTCACCTTGATAAACAAGGATTTTGGGGTCACCTTGATAAACAAGGGTTTTTGGGTCACCTTGATAGACAAGGGTTTTGGGGTCACCTTGATAAACAAGGGTTTTGGAATTTTGGTCACCATCATGAAAGGATGGATTTGGAATTTTGGTCACCATCTTGAAAGGATGGATTTGTGAATTTTGGTCACCATCTTGAAAGGATGGATTTGGGAATTTTGGTCAGTACTAGACTATCTGTCGAGTCTAAACTGAGAGGTACTTGTGATTTTTCAATCCACTGGGGTTTTGGTTTTTTTCTGATCCACTTGGGGACTTGGTTTTTTTCTGATCCACTTGGGGAACTGGTTTTTTCTGATCCACTTAGGGACTTGGTTTTTCTAATCCACTTGGGGAACTGGTTTTTCTGATCCACTTAGGGACTTGGTTTTTCTGATCCACTTGGGGAACTGGTTTTTTCTTATCTACTTAGGGACTTGGTTTTTCTTTTTGGAAGACTCGAATATGCTTCATACTTTTTCTTTTTTGGGAGACTTAGATGGGCTTCAAGCATTTTTTTTTTTTTTTGAAAACTTGCTTTGAAAACTTGGATGGGCTTCAAGCTTTTCTTTTGGAAGACTTGGATGGGCTTCAAGTTTTTCTTTCTTCTTGGAAGACTCGGATGGACTTCAAGCTTTTCTTGAAAACTTTGGAAACTTGGTTCAAACATACCTTATGAACTGGCGTTTGGGTTTAACATTAGTGCGCTTCTCGAGCTGACACTCGACTTGTTAAGGCGCTCCTTGAGCTGGCCTAAAACTTACAACTTAACAAGGCAGCACAACACTTCCTTGAGTTGGCGATTCTCAATTTGAAGAATAGGATGAAGCTCCTTTGAGCATACGATCCTAAAGATTGAAAAAAAAAACAGGACAACGCTCCCTTGAGCAGACTATCCTGATACTGAAGAAATAGGATGATGCTCCTTTGGGCATACAATCCTAAAGATTGAAAGGTAGGATAATGCTCCTTTAAGCAGGTGACCCTAATACCTAAACAGGTAGGATGACGCTCCTTTGAGCAGGTGACCCTAAAACTTAAACAGACAGGATGACGCTTTTTTGAGCAATCGATCCTAAAACTTAAACAAATAGGATGACGCTCCTTTGAGCAGGTGATCCTAAAACTTAAACACAAACTTAAAAACCAAGTTTTGAAAACTGTAGCCTGAATTTTTTGGGCTAATTTTTTAATGTGGGAAATTCTTCCCCTTTTTTCATTGAAAATTTTTAAGAAAACCTTTGAGAATTTTTTTTCTTTTAAAAACCAAAACTTTATGCCCCTTTTTTTTTTGCAAAGTTTTTTTTTATTCTTTTATTTTAAAAATTTAAACCAAAGGCAATTTTTTTTTTACTTTTAATGAAGAAAACTTATTTTCTCTTTTTTTTTATTTTTTTATTACTTTTCAGATATTTGGAAAAAGCTTTTTTTATTTTTATTTTTATTTTTTTGGAAGAAATTCCTTCTTTTCTTGGACATTTTAAAGGTAAAAAGTTTCCTTTTTTCTTTTTGAATTCCAACTTTTTTTGAAAGTTACCAACAGGTAAAAATAATCATAAATAGGGTTTGCCCCATTGATCACTCATTTTTTTTTTTTTCAGCCTAAGGCTTCACTATTAACCACCTAAGGTCTTTTATTGAAAAATTTTAATCATTGGGGGCAAAGTTTTTCTTTTAGGACATTAATTTGAAAATTGGGGCATCGTTTCCATCTTTGGGGCAATTAATTCCTAACCTTGAAGCAGACTTCTTTCAAATTGGGGCAAATGATTTCATGCCCCTGGGATGATTCTTACACCAAGGTTGGTTATCTTATTTTAAGTTACCTAATCAAAGAGGACTTCCTTACACTCTCTTAGGCTTATTTTCACACATTTGACTCATATTCCAAAAATTATGGTCCGGCTTGCAAGTGACACACTTTGGTCAATCTATTAGGTCTTTTTTGGACTGTAATGTGGGCTTTTGGTTGTTGGCTTTAATCAAAAAGAGATATTTCATAAAGGCTTTTTTTTTTTTTTGAAAATTTTTCAACACATCCCGGGTTTACAAGTCAAGAACCCTTAAGGAAAACTTGAATATGCACTTATTCCTAGTTTCAAGAGCATTAATAAATCAATTCCTTTGATCTAAAGAGTCTCTAAAGGGTGGAATTGTGGATGGGCCCATAATATAGATTTTGGACCTTGTGTTTTGATGGGCTTTGAACTTTGAGCATCTGCCCCCAGTGTTTGGGTATGATCACCTTGTGTGATTGTCTTCCATCAAGGTGGAATTGTGGGTGGGTCCATGATATAAATTTTGGACCTTGTGTTTTGATGGGCGTTGAGCTTTAAGCATATGCTTCTAATTTCTTGGTTTAATCACCTTGCTTGGCTATTCTTCACTTTTTTTTTTCATTTTTTTTGGCACTTTATTCATGCATCCCTTTTTTCTTCTTCTTTTGCAAGGTGATTTATATTTTTTCCATTGGATGGCTTATAGCTCAAAGTATATGGATTGTGTATGGTTTGGGATAGAAACTCTTCTTCCTTTCAAAGGAAATGATTTATTTATGTCAATTGACTACTCTTGAATTGATGCAACTAGGGCAAGTGCATATAAGTTAATCCTTTTTCTCCTTGATAATGACCCTGACCTCCAAATTGCCCCGTTGTGGGGTACCCTAATGTAGGGTGGTTCTTGACAGGGCTTAATTTTAAAAAATTCTTCCTTAATAGGCTCAAATGGGTTAACAAAGGATAATGTGTTTAGGACTTTGAAATGAATGCCTAATGTCACTTTGACCTATGTATCAAATTCAAACTAGACCTCCTTTAAGGAATGAGTCCATTTTATCTCTCACAATTCACTCCACTCTTAGTGTGTAGGGTATGTGTTTGGGATTAAGTTTGCCTCTTTTCATTCTAGGCTACTATTTAATGAGAATTTTTGGGTTTTCAATCATCCATTTTTTTATTGCCTCAGGATATATAACTAAATGCCCCCTTTTATCTTGGGTTTATCTCTTGGAGATTAAACTTAACAAATGTCCCTAATTGGCAATGAATCAAGTCTTCCTGGTTGCCCCCTAGTTTTGATTTCATTTGCCTTTAGCTTAAAATGAATTATCATTGGGGTAACAATTTTGAAACATTCTTTTTCTGTTGGCAATTTTCCTTCTTTTCTAATTTTTTATTTTTTTTATTTTTTGAAAATAACCTTTATTCTCTTTCTCATTTGTTGGAAAACAATTTTCATTTTTTTTTCTTAAAAAAAAAAATTGTTGGAGAACAAGTTTTAAAAACTTTTATTCTCTTTTTTTTTTTTTTGTTAGACAACAACTTTTTGTTCTCACTTTTTATTAAAAAAAAATCTTCAAAAAAGTTCTTGATGGATATTTACAAAAAAGAATGTTTGAAAATGATTATTTATCCTAAAGTGGAAAAAGGATATTTACAAAAATAATTCATTTTTTTTAAGGCAAAAATTATTTTACAAGAATAGTGGAACAAAAAAGACCCCCCTTTTTCTTTTAGAAGGAAATTCATATGGGGGTTGATTTTTACAGGGATGATTATCCTGAAGACAAGGGAGAGGAGTACATATGACAAAGGTAATTTTGATTGGAGAGGACCTATAACTATAGGTGGACAAAATTTACTCTATGAGTATTTACAAGTCTATTGTACACATTTTTTATTTTATTTTATTTTTTTCTTAAAAAAAATGCAAAGATGCAAAGATGCAAGCATACAGATGCAATTGGGGATAATGACCTTGAAAATTTGATGAAAAAAATTTTGCTAGAGTTGATGAAAAATTATTTTTTTTTGAAAACTTTTTTTTTAAAGCAAAAAAAAAAACTCCATTTTTTTAAAAAAAAATTTTGGTCACTATCGATATAAATGGAGATAAGGACCCTGAAAGTTTTGGTGAAAAAGTTTTGTTGGAATTGATGAAAAATCATTTTTTGAAAATCTTCTTTTTTTTTTGAAAAATAACAAAATTAATTAAGACTCCATTTGAGAAAAAAGAAATTAATCACTATCCATGCCAATGTGGATAATGACCAAAAAAACTTTACTTGAAGTGGTATTAAATTTTTTTTAAAAAATAAAGGTTTAAAAACCATCTCAATCTAAAATTTTATTTATTAAAAAAATGTTTGATTTTTGAAAACTTCCTTTTTTAGGAAAGAAACAACTCCATATTTTTTTAAAAAAAATTTTGGTGGACTTTTTTGAAATTTTTTTTTTATTTTTGAAAAAACATTTTTTTGAAGAAAATACAACTCCATTTTTTTGAAAAGTTTGGTCAAAATCCCATATTAATGAATGCATGATTTGGTGAGGTTCTATAGGTCCCCCGGTCTAGCAGATCATAAGGCTAAACCGGAGTGGGAGTCATTTCTTGATCTAGAAGGTGGAAAGCCACAGCCCCCAGACCTTACTTCGTCCTCCTCGCTTAGGTTCTTAAGACGGCCCTGGTATGACCGTATCTAGCACACAATCATGCTAATGCAAATGCGAATGCAAATACTTAAATAAATAAATAAACAATCAATCAATCTTTTGCCTTCTATTTTACATACCTGCAAGGTTAGTATATATTTACAAAACAATTATTCAATATAATATACAAAGAATCATATATTCAAAAAAATTGAGCAAGGATAAATTTAAAATTTAAAATTCCTAAGTGGCTAGCCGTCTCTTTTTTTTTTTTAAAAAAAATTTAAATAGTCCCCAGTGGAGTCGCCAAGCTGTCGAGCCTGGATTTTCCCACTATCTGATTCATTTCTCCTAACCCGATTCACATTAAACCCAAACCCATTTAACATGAATCCTCGACTAGGGGTTAAAAGAAATTTTAATTTTTGAAAACTTTTTAGAGTCGCCACCCGATATAAATCGGGAAAAAATAAAAAGCTAGGATCAATGGGTCGGTTGATCCTAACTTAGCTACTAGTCTGCGAAAATTTGATTTAAAAAACCAAACTTTTTAAACCAAATATCATGGATTCGGGGGCTAACCTATTAAAACCAAATTGGGTACCATTTTTGAAATTTTAAACTTATAATTTATCCTTTTCATACTCAAAAAACTCAAACGAAATAAAACAAATATTTATAAGCCACATTTTTCTATTTTTTTTTAGAATATGAATATCAACAAAACATCTTATATTTACAAAATATTTATTCACAATATTATTAAAAAAACAAAATCATTTTTTCATTTTTTAATGTCGCCCCGTAGGTGCCTACGTACTCGCTAATCGAGATCAGACAAAACGTAGTTCTTTTGGAAAGAACTTAATTTGTTGATCAATTTTATTTTCTAAAACTCTTTACACTTTAAATTCATTAAATTTTTTACTTTTTTATGAAAATCATTTTTGATGATCCTATGATCTAACCAATTGATTTTCATTTCATGAAAATACATTTTTCTAAGTCCAAAATCATTTTTTCTAGATCATCTCCTGATATTTCATGGCTAAATTAATGCTACATGAAAAATCAATTTTGATTAAACTTAATGAATATTGAATATTTTCATAGCAAATTTATGAAAATGTTCTGATTAAAACTTTTTGATTATTTTCATAGCCAATTTATGAAAATAATCTTGATGAAAACTTAATGATTATCTTCATAGCAAATTTATGAAGATAATTTGACTGAAAACCTTTGGTTATTTTCATAGTAAATTTATGAAAATAATTTGATCGAAAACTTTATGATTATTGTAAAGACCCGATCCTCTAAATCCCGAGACTTAGAGTACCGAATCCCCAACCACATATAACGTTTGCACATTATATGTAAGATTGTCCTAAAACTAACAGTATATGAAAATTGTTTGATCAAAGCCACTAAACTTTGTAAAGAAATTTTAAACAAAACATGATTGCTAACAAACGCAATCTATACATACATTTACATCATTGAAACATTGTTTAGTGCCAATACATGACACTACAAAAATTACTCATTTTCTCAAAACATAAGAATCCTAAGTGATCTTAGGTCATTACAAAAAGAATTTGGCTTAACTAACAAGCCATCTATACATAACTTCTCCATAGCAAAAAGTCTTCCAAAAGTCCAGGGTGATCGAATCTATTCGTCCCACTCATCCGGAAATCTCTCGAAATCGGATCCATAGCCCAAGTCATCATAATACTCGTCTCTAATACCTGCAAAGCAGCAAAAGTGAGCCAGAGGCCTAGTACACAATAACCGATGCAACACATATCATCAATTCGATGTAATGCATCATAGATCAAGTGGTTATCTTTATTACATCTTTATTCACAAATCAACAAGAGGGTGTTCAAACCCCGGTCACGCTTTGGGATTCTAGGGATCCTGAGTAACAGCAGCTGCTCAGGGGGTTGATATAAGCAGTCCGAACACTTATATCTCCTATATCTAGTTCGTGAAGATAATAGCTTCATTTAGGGTTTAAAAGCCGTTGCCCGTCTCTACTTAAACTCAGTCCATAACATGAGCCTAGTTCACAAGTTCCCATAAACCTTGAACTAAGTCATAGTATTTCCCCCTAAGTTTAAGCAAACGTTACACAGATATAATTCCCCCTATCGGCTACCCACTTAACCAAAAGAATCGCTATTGCATCATAGCGTACCATTGCATCATGGTAAAGTCATTGCATCATGACTTGGTTAAGCGCCTAGCTAACATGTCATTGCATCATGACAAGTTTGCTGCTCCTCGGACCAGATTAAACAGCGTAATAGACATCCAATTCATTCAAATGTTAAGTTGAATTAATTTAGGTAAAATTAGAAATGTCTAGTCCTAACAAACATCAAATAAGTCATTGTGTACCTGAACCCGTTAGTATAATACTAGGATCTCTCGGTGATGAACTAACCGAAGAATCCTTAACTGAAATAGAAATACCACAATAATCAATAAATCAACAATTATAGATTTCATTTTCACAACTATACACACATTATATTCATATATCACAATTAATCAAAGAATTCCAAATAATTGAATATAAAGTCACGAATAAGCATTTAAACATCCTATTATATCCCAAATCGCTTAATAAATACTTAATTGCTCAAATAACAACTTTGGAAAATTTTTAGAAAAAGATCTTAAAATTGAAAAACACAGGGGGTACACCGGTACTCAACGCCGGCGGCGTTGAGCCGGTGTTCAATGTCCTGAAAAAGCACACTGCCAACGCTGGCAGCATTCAAGGTGTACGCCGTCAGCCTTTGCAACCTACGCCGGTGGCGTTTAGCCGGCGTAGAATCCAAAACCAAAGTTTTCAAAAACGTCCAGAGAGGTATAAGCCGGCCGCTTACATAAGTACGCGAGCAGCCTTCACATGTACGCTGGCGGCCTTGATTCCCAGAAGCCAGCGTACAATATAGAAGAAAGAACGCCGGCTGACTTTCCTAGCGAAAGCCGGCGGCTTTCAGTCGGCTTTAAGAAAATTGATTATGTGGGCTTTCTACACTACCTCTATGCCGGTGGCGTAGAATCCCCAGATGCCGGCGTACGTTTTAAAAACAAGCTTAAACGAGAAACTCAAATCCCCTGTTTTTCAACTTTGCAAAATTATATCTTAATACACTTTAAGCCTTCCTCCACTTCATTTCCAACATCATATACTCACTCATATCTATACTACTCAATTCTAGCAATTCAAAGCATGAATTCAACATCATTAAACACTTCAAAAACCTACTTCTATAAATTCTAAATTTTTCTACACAAATCCTCTTCACTTACTCCCTACACTTCATAAACATACAACAAAGCATGCACAACCTCACACACTCATATAACACTTTCTCAACTCATCCTAAGCATGAACAAACCATTTGATCAACATTAAACTCAATTCATCCAAGAACCCTACAACTACTTCAAGAAAGAAAACAAATCAAAACTAACAATCAAACTAAATCAATTCAAATACATATATATATACCTTGTCTTGAGAATAACTTTGATTTTCAAACTTGATATAAACCTGTCTTAAGCTTGGAAATGGAGATGGAAATGGAAGAAGAAAACAAAAGAAAGAAAAAGAAATTAGGATAAAATGGGCTGCCCTCAAAAAGTAGGTTAATTAAGCAAAATTTGACTTTAAAATATACCAATTTACCCCCTTGAAGCATAATTAACTTAGGTTGCATTTGGCTTTAATTTGAGTCTCATTTGGGCTTATATTTGAGCATAAATGCTAACTTAATTGCCAAGAACTTTATTAACTAATCTTAATTGAAATTATAGTTGATTTATTAATCTAACTTAACTTAACATCTTAATGTGCAAAAGACAACATTAATAATTTCGTTACACACACATTAATGCATATAGAATAAAATATTAATGTCAACATATACATATGCTTAATCATATATCTTAGACTACTAACAACATAACCATGCTCATTCAATTCAACACGTTAAAATAATTAAATAAACACATAAGATTTAAATAGAATTAAAATCTAGATCATTTCATTCTTCCCTTCTTCAAGAAGTTTCGTCCCCGAAACTTAACTCACCTTCTTACTCAAAAAGTTATGGATATTTCTGTCTCATTACATTCTCCATTTCCCAAACCGCTTCTCTTTCAGATTGGTTACTCCATTGGACTTTTACCATCGGTATGACTTTATTCCTCAATTCCTTGTCCATTTTTCCCAAAATTTTAATCGGCTTTTCTTCAGTAGTTAAATTTGGTAGTATCTCTGGTTGATTTGTACTCAATATTGTATCGGAATCCGATATGCATTTTCTAAGGTGAGATACATGAAAAACATTATGAACGCCTGACAAACTTGGTGGTAACGCCAATCTATAAGCTAATGGCCCGATCCTTTCCAATATTTCATATGGCCCAATGTATCTTGGATTCAATTTACTCTTCACACCAAATCTGAAAACTCCTTTAGTCGGGGATATCTTGAGAAACACATGATCTCCAAGTTCAAACTCCAAAGGTCTTCTTCTCAAATCGACATAACTTTTATATCGGTCTTGGGCAGCTTTCAATCTCTGTTTGATCATTTGAATCTTATCAACCGCTTGTTGTACCAAATCGGGTCCAATCAATACTCTCTCGCCCACTTCATCCCAATGCAAAGGAGATCTACATTTTCTTCCATATAACGCTTCATACGGAGCCATCTGAATCGATGCCTGATAACTATTATTGTAAGCAAATTCAACTAAAGGTAAGTGTTCATCCCAATTCTTTCCAAAATCCAATGCACAAGCTCTAAGCATATATTCAAGAATTTGAATTGTCCTTTCTGATTGCCCGGCAGTTTATGGGTGAAAAGCGGTACTAAATTGTAACTTTGTTCCAAGAGCTTCATGAAGACTTTTCCAAAATCAACTAACAAATCTCGTATCTCTATCTGAAGTGATAGTCATTGGTATACCATGTAGTCTCACTATCTCTCGAACGTAAATTTGAGCCAATCTTTCAAGTGAACACCCGACTCTCAGTGGAATAAAATGTGACGATTTCGTGAGTCGATCTACGATGATCTAAATCATTTCATTCTTGGCTACTGTCTTTGGTAAAGCCGACACAAAATCCATAGTTATCTCATCCCATTTCCATTCCGGAATCTTCAATGGTTGCAATTCTCCTCCAGGCCATTGATGCTCGATCTTCACTTGTTGACATACCAAATACTTAGAAACAAATCTTGCAATGTCCATCTTCATTCCTTCTCACCAAAAATGTCGTTTCAAGTCTCGATACATCTTCGTGTTTCCCGGATGAATTGAATATGAGGAGGATTGTGCTTCCTTCATAATTTGATGCCTCAAATCATAAATCTCAGGTACATAAATTCTATCTTTAAATCTGATAATTCCTTTATCATCAATTCTCATCTCTTTTCTCCTCTTTTGATTTATCTCATTTTTCAACTTTTGGCTACCGGGTTCTTCAAGTTGTCCTTGCTTGATTTGATCCAAAATCGTCGGTTGCAATGATAGACTCGCTAGCATAATATCAACATTTTCCATAGCTATCTCAATATTCATCCTTTGAAGATTTTCTTGTAACTCCCATTGATTAGTCACCAGAGATTCCACATTCATCGGTTTCTTTCTACTGAGCGCATCGGCTACCACATTAGCTTTTCCCGGGTAATATAAAATTTCAACATTGTAATCCTTGATTAACTCCAACTACCTTCGTTGTTGCATGTTCAATTCCTTTTGAGTGAAAATGTATTTCAAACTCTTGTGATCCGTGAATATTTTACATTTTTCACCAAACAAATAATGTCTCCAAAGCTTCAATGCTAATACCACCGCGGCTAACTCGAGATCATGAGCTGGATGGGGCTTTAATTATCTTGAGGCATACGCTATGACTCGATTATCTTGCATCAAAACACATCCAAGTCCTTGAAGTGAAGCATCACTATAAATCACGAACTCTTCTCCACTAACTGGTAATGCCAAAATCGGTGTAGAAACCAATCGTTCCTTCAGCTCCAGAAAACTCCGATCACAATCTTCATCCCAATCAAACTTCACATATTTCCTCGTCAACTTAGTTAATGGTGAAGCGATTTTGGAAAAACCTTGTACAAATCTTCTATAATAGCTTGCCAATCCTAGAAAACTTCGCACTTCCGTAACACTTGTTGGTGGTAGCCAGTCTAATACCGCCCTAATCTTCTCCGGATCAACCGATATTCCTTCCTTTGTAATGATATGTCCCAAGAATGCAACTTCTCTCAACCAAAACTTGCACTTGCTAAATTTAGCATAAAGCTTCCTCTCTCTCAATCTTTGCAATACAAGTCTCAAATGCTTCTCATGGTCTTCCACATTCTTTGAATATACCAATATATCATCAATAAAGACTATTACAAATTGATCCAAAGAATCCTTAAATACCCTATTCATCAGATCCATAAAAGCAGCAGGAGCATTTGTTAAACCGAAAGGCATAACCATAAACTCAAAATGTCCACATCTTGTTCTGAAAGCAGTCTTGGATATATCTTGTTGCTTAATCTTGAGTTGATGATATTCGGATCTCAAATCTATCTTGGAAAACAATGCAGCATCTCTCAGTTGATCAAATAAATCATCAATTCGAGGAAGTGGATACTTGTTCTTGATTGTCACTTGATTTAATTCTCTATAGTCTATACACATCCTTAAACTTCCATCTTTCTTCTTAACAAATAATACCGGAGCACCCCAAGGAGAAATACTTGGACGAATAAACCCGATGTGTTGTAATTCCTCCAACTGACTCTTCAATTCCTTCAACTCGGCCGGAGCCATATGGTATGGGGCTTTAGAAATAGGTGTAGTTCCTGGTATCAAATCAATCCCAAAATCAATCTCCCTATCCGGTGGCAAACCGGGTAATTCATCAGGAAAAACATCAACAAATTCCCTTACTACTGACACCATATCAACTCGGAGTTCTTCACTACCCATTGTAGTTTTCATATCCTTCTCCCACAATTCCATAGAATACATACTCCCTCCTTCTTTCCAACACATGAAGTAGTCTTCTACCTTTCAACTCAAAACTCACTCACTTCCGCTTTACTACAATCTATTGTAGCTTTATAAAGATTCAACCAATTCATTCCAAGAATAACATCAAAATCGATTAAAGGCAAAACTAACATATCTATTGGCATACTTTCATAAGAAATCACAGCATCAACATTCCTACATACACATGGCTCTTTGGATTGCACACTAAAAGGAGTATTTACACTCATCACTCTATCATATAATACTTCAGAAGGCAAACCACACTCATTCACAAAGCTTTCAGCAATACATGCATGAGTAGCACCAGTATCAATTAATTATATGTAGGATGTCTTGCAATCTGTATTATACCTACCAGGGTATCAACCGAAGGAGCTTTCTCACATTGTTGTAAAGCAAACACCCTAGTAGCTGTCATTCCCTTTCCAAAGTTCGGTCCTTCATTCCTCGGCTTTTCTTTACAATTTGCCACATGATGACCCCTTTGTTGACAATGAGCACAAAAGATGGGCTTTAATTTAGGTTCAGGACAATCAGAAGCTTTATGACCAACTTTCCCACATGCAAAGCAAGCTCCAGGAGTCCATTTACATTGAAACGACTCATGAGGTCCAAAACATATAGGGCATCGCCTATCAAATGGAATGGATGGCATAGAAGTCTTCACCACTTGTCCCGAGTTTGGTTTCTTACCCAAATATGGTCGCTTGCCTTTGTTAACATTGCCAAATCTTGAATAAGGAGTGTAGGATGTCACCGATCTCTTGCCCATGAATGTAGCACGTCTATCCCTCTGAGCTTTATTTTCATTATTAATTTGTTCCACTAACTTTGCCTTGATTACTGTTTCAGACAATGTTGACAATTGAAACTTCTTGACTTCACTCTTAATCTCCATATTCAAGCCATCTTGAAACTTTTGAACCTTCATGCTCTCATCATTATAACTTGTACCCGTAAATCTCAGTAATCTGCAACATTCTGCATGATATTCTTCAACAGTCTTATTTCCTTGCCTTAGATTCAACCAACTAGATATCATTTGTTCCCGTACTGTGGATGGAATGTATTGCAAGAAAAAGGCTTCCTTAAATCTGTTCCATGGTATCGGTCTTACATACCCTTCACTAATCAATCTCAACCAATTATATGCATCTCCCTTCAACATATATATAGCCAAATCAACTTTTCTATGCTCAAGCACTTCACAAGCTGCAAACGCTTTTTCTAGCTCCACTATCCAACCTTCCGTTCGAGTCGGATCCAAAACAATTCCATCAAAATCAAGTACCAGTCTAACAAAATCATGCAACTTGACTTGTTCATTCCGGTCTCCCGTTGATGCTTGTGGCTCCTCTCTCACAGTTGGTGTACGATATTGCTGCATAAATTGTTGTTGTTGTTGATACATCATTTGTTGGTACTGTTGAACTATTGCAAACATATCTCGAAACATAGTGAGCACATTATTCAGATCTCCGGTAGGCATCTGAGGCATAGCTGGATATGCTGGCATTTGAGGAGGCTGTGGATTTGGTGCGGTAGAAGCCGAAGCTGGTGATGGAGTCGAAGTAGAAGCTGGAATACTAGCTGAGGCAGAAGCTGAAATGGTAGACTGAGAAGGAGGTGGCATACTTTCTCTTTCCGAAGATTGTGGGGTTACTCTTCGTGACCTATCCATCTTTTAAACAAACATGCAACATATGTATGACATATAATTTCACAAGATCAAATCAACATCAAAACAATTATTAACCAATTAGATATTCAAATATAAAACTTAATATAAACAAGTCCTATATGTGTCTAACTAACTTACCGCATCTAAGGTCAAGTCACCACTATTTAATCAAACAATTTCATAAACATAGCTCTGATACCATCTGTAAAGACCCAATCCTCTAAATCCCGAGACTTAGAGTACCGAATCCCCAACCACATATAACGTTTGCACATTATATGTAAGGTTGTCCTAAAACTAACAGTTTATGAAAATTGTTTGATCAAAGCCACTAAACTTTATAAAGAGATTTTAAACAAAACATGATTGCTAACAAATGCAATCTATACATACATTTACATCATTGAAACATTGTTTAGTGCCAATACATGACACTACAAAAATTACACATTTTCTCAAAACATAAGAATCCTAAGTGATCTTAGGTCATTACAAAAAGAATTTGGCTTAACTAACAAGCCATCTATACATAACTTCTCCTTAGCAAAAAGTCTTCCAAAAGTCCAGGGTGATCGAATCTATTCGTCCCACTCATCCGGAAATCTCTCGAAATCGGATCCATAACCCAAGTCATCATAATACTCGTCTCCAATACCTGCAAAGCAGCAAAAGTGAGCCAGAGGCCCAGTACACAATAACCGATGCAACACATATCATCAATTCGATGTAATGCATCATAGATCAAGTGGTTATCTTTATTACATCTTTATTCACAAATCAACAAGAGGGTGTTCAAACCCCGATCACGCTTCGGGATTCTAGGGATCCTGAGTAACAGCAGCTGCTCAGGGGGTTGATATAAGCAGTTCGACTACTTATATCTCTTATATCTAGTTCGTGAAGATAATAGCTTCATTTAGGGTTTAAAAGCCATTGCCCGTCTCTACTTAAACTCAGTCCATAACATGAGCCTAGTTCACAAGTTCACAAGTTCCCATAAACCTTGAACTAAGTCATAGTATTTCCCCCTAAGTTTAAGCAAACGTTACACAGATACAATTCCCCCTATCAGCTACCCACTTAACCAAAAGAATCGCTATTGCATCATAGCGTACCATTGCATCATGTTAAAGTCATTACATCATGACTTGGTTAAGTGCCTAGCTAACATGTAATTCATCATGACAGGCTTGCTGCTCCTCGGACCAGATTAAACAGCGTAATAGACATCCAATTCATTCAAATGTTAAGTCGAATCAATTTAGGTAAAATTAGAAATGTCTAGTCCTAACAAACATCAAACAAGTCATTGCGTACCTGAACCCGTTAGTATAATACTAGGATCTCTCGGTGATGAACTAACCGAAGAATCCTTAACTGAAATAGAAATACCACAATAATCAATAAATCAACAATTATAGATTTCATTTTCACAACTATACACATATTATATTCATATATCACAATTAATCAAAGAATTCCAAATAATTGAATATAAAGTCACGAATAAGCATTTAAACATCCTATTATATCCCAAATCACTTAATAAATACTTAATTGCTCAAATAACAACTTTGGAAAATTTTTAGAAAAAGATCTTAAAATTGAAAAACACAGGGGGTACGCCGGTACTCAATGCCGGCGGCATTGAGCCGGTGTTCAATGTCCTAAAAAAGCACACTGCCAATGCTGGCAGCGTTCAAGGTGTACGCCGTCAGCCTTTGCAACCTACGCCGGCAGCGTTTAGCCGGCGTAGAATCCAAAACCAAAGTTTTCAAAAACGTCCAGAGAGGTATAAGCCGGCCGCTTACATAAGTACGCGGGCAGCCTTCACATGTATGCCAGCGGCCTTGATTCCCAGAAGCCAGCGTACAATATGGAAGAAAGAACGCCGGCTGACTTTCCTAGCGAAAGCTGGCGGCTTTTAGTCAGCTTTAAGAAAATTGATTCTGTGGGCTTTCTACCACCTCTACGCCGGCGGCGTAGAATCCCCAGATGCCAGCGTACGTTTTAATAACAAGCTTAAACGAGAAACTCAAATCCCTTGTTTTTCAACTTTGCAAAATTATATCTTAATACACTTTAAGCCTTCCTCCACTTCATTTCCAACATCATATACTCACTCATATCTATACTACTCAATTCTAGCAATTCAAAGCATGAATTCAACATCATTAAACACTTCAAAAACCTACTTCTATAAATTCTAAATTTTTCTACACAAATCCTCTTCACTTACTCCCCACACTTCATAAACATACAACAAAGCATGCACAACCTCACACACTCATATAACACTTTCTCAACTCATCCCAAGCATGAACAAACCATTTGATCAACATTAAACTCAATTCATCCAAGAACCCTACAACTACTTCAAGAAAGAAAGCAAATCAAAACAACAATCATAACTAAATCAATTCAAATACATATATATATACCTTTTCTTGAGAATAACTTTGATTTTCAAACTTGATATAAACCTTGTCTTAAGCTTGGAAATGGAGATGGAAATGGAAGAAGAAAACAAAAGAAAGAAAAAGAAAATTCGGATAAAATGGGCTGCCCTCAAAAAGTAGGTTAATTATGCAAAATTTGACTTTAAACATATACCAAATTTACCCCTTGAAGCATATATTAACTTAGGTTGCATCTGGCTTTAATTTGAGTCTCATTTGGGCTTATATTTGAGCATAAATGCTAACTTAATTGCTAAGAACTTTATTAACTAATCTTAATTGAAATTATAGTTGATTTATTAATCTAACTTAACTTAACATCTTAATGTGCAAAAGACAACATTAATAATTTCGTTACACACACATTAATGCATATAGAACAAAATATTAATGTCAACATATACATATGCTTAATCATATATCTTAGACTACTAACAACATAACCATGCTCATTCAATTCAACACATTAAAATAATTAAATAAACACATAAGATTTAAATAGAATTAAAATCTAGATCATTTCAATTATTTTCATAGCAAATTTATGAAAATAATTTGAACAAGTTAATGATTATCTTCATAGAAAATTTATGAAGATAATTTGATGAGAACTTTTGATTATTATCTTCATAGCAAATTTATGAAGATAATTTGATGAAAACTTAAATTATTTTCATAGACAATTTATGAAAATAATTTGAACAAACTTTAATGATTATCTTCATAGCAAACTTATGAAGATAATTTGATGAAAACTTGAATTATTATCATAGACAATTTATGAAAATAATTTGATTAAACTTTGATGATTATCTTCATAGCAAATTTATGAAGATAATTTGATGAAAAACTTGAATTATTTTCATAGACAATTTATGAAAATAATTTGATTAAACTCTAATGATTATCTTCAAAGCAAATTTATGAAAATAATTTAGTGAAAAACTTGATTGATGATCTTCATAGCAAATTTATGAAGATAATTTGATGAAAAACTTGATTAATATCTTCATAGCAAATTTATGAAGATAATTTGATTAAAACTTTATTATTTTCATGATTCTAAAAAAATTATATTTAACAATAATTCATTCATTTTTATTCATCTCATTCATCATTCATTAAAGTATTTTTGAAAACAAATTCATTTTTTTTCATTCAAAAAATTCAATCATTTTTTATTCAAAAACAATTTTGGTTTTGGAAAACCCATTTTGTCATTTTTATTTATGTTTTCAAAATTCAATAATCGTCACATACATTCACAACATGTTCAAAATATATTATATCAAAATTATATTACTTTTCATGCATCAAATACACATTTCTAAAAACAATTTATGTACAAATACATATTTAAAAATATTCAAAAATATCAAAAATTGCTTAAACATGTAAATTTACATAAAAAATACTTATTCTGATTTTTCTAGATTTTTCTGAATTTTTCTGAATTTTTTACGAATTTTTATTGCATTTTTCCTATTTTTATAATATAAAACATATTTAATAAATAATAAAATATGCGGACTCACCTGGGCCGTCGGATCTCTCGGATCAGATCTGGAGCGTTGATCGCGTTTGGTTGATCTGGATCGTTTGATCTCTTGACTTTCAATCTGGAGCGTTGATTTGCTTGATCAAATCTGGGCCGTCTGATCTAGATGATCAAATCTGGAACGTTGATTAGCTTGATCAACTCTGGGCTGACTGTTGACCGTTGTCCGACGACCGTTGACCGATGACCAACGACAACAACGATGACAATGATAATAATAATAACTAATCAAAAAAAATTTGGAACCTTATCAAATGATCTGGTCGGCTTCGTTAGAGGCTGAGACGTGCAATGATGGTGGTAGTTGAAGCGGTTGGTCACGATCTGGGTTTGGTGTATGATGGAGATAGAGGCATTGAGAGAGAGAGAGAGAACAAGAGAGATTAGAGAAAGAGAGTTGCGAGAGAGATCTGTTTTTTTTTTTTTTAATCTTCTTTCTATGTTTCGATCTTTCTGTCTTGAAGAGGAGGAATTGGTTGTCATTTTATAGGAGCATGGAGGAAGATGGAGGGGTGCACGGCCATTAATGGCCGTTACAAGCAAGTGAAAAGATTAGAGGTTACAGAACTTGGAGGGTTGGGGGAGTTACGAATCCTTTCATTATTGATCTTAAATCCACATTTAAATGATTTAAATTCTAGAATAATTCACACTTTTAATGACATAACGGATGGAAATTGAAAGGGTACGCATGAGTGGTAATGCACGCTCCCAAAAAAAAAAATTCCATTGTGTTGCTTGCATGGATCAAACTCCGGTGCCCTCCCTTGCATTCCTCAGCCTTAACCAACTAAGCTATGCTTGGCTTTTTATTCATTTTCTGACCTAAAATTCATTTAAATCATTCAAACCAGGCTAAACGCATTTTCAATAAAAATAGGCCAAATTTGATACAGGTCCAAGATCCAAATTAATTTTCAAAATAGCTCAGTGCACTAATATGAAATATTTTTTATATTTTTTTTTCATTTTCTAATTTTTTATTTTAATTCTAAAGGGCTTATTTACTAAAGAATGGGTTTTTTTATGAGTTTCTTTTCTCTTTTTTTTTTAATTTTTATAGTATTTTTTTAATTTGGTAATTTTTTTATTGATTTTTAATTTTGCTAATTTTTTTGTATTTTTTGATAATTTTCAATTTTTATTGTATTTTCTATCCTTTTTTATGACTTTTATGATTATTTGAATTTTTCATTTTTTTATTTTATTTTTAAAAGGGGCCAAAAATGGGGCGTCGACATATAAGTTTCAGTTTTGCGGATAAAACTTTGTTTAAGGGGGGTAGGTTGTAAATCCTCGTTTTCTTAGTAAACCTAAGTTCGATTTTGGGAAAGACTTAAAACCGGAAACCAAAATCCTAAAAGAATATCTCTGGACCAATCGGACCTAGAAATCCTATGTTCGGCAATATCAAGAAGGAAACCCTAGAAGAATAAAAACAAGTTAACTCCGAAGTAAGACTCTAAATCGAAAAGTCAACCGGAATCCTTAAGTCAACAAAATCTCAGAAAACCCTAGTTGTTTAGATCCGGCAAACCCGTATCCACAAACCAAGAAGTCGAAATATGAGTGAAAAGTATAGATTAGCTCGTATTAATATTAGAATGTTAAACAATATCCGATTAGTGAATTTTCGACCAATTTCAAGCCCGACTAGATACAAATCTTGAAAAGTGTGTCCCAAGGCTTGGGATATTAATTATATGATATTAGTACCATTAGATTCGTAATTTCATAATATATATAAATATATCAGTTATATAATTTTTCGAGTTATAAAAGTTACAGTTATAACCTTTTTATCGTATTTTCATTACTACCGGTAATTTAAATGTCCAATTAACTTTTTTCTTTCTTTTACACTGTTCATCAAGTACAACCACCCATACCTTAATCTTACATCCTTACAATCTATTTTTACAATTTTACATCATTTTCTTACAAATTTACCTTTAAATATAAATTGTACTCAAACAACTTATTCAGTTTGAATTTTATTACACAAAACAAAATAAAAACACACACTCTCTCTCCTTCTCCTAGAACCGGTACACCCCCTCCCTCATTCACTCTCTTTTGTTTGATTTTTCTTCAATTAATTTATTCAAACAAACCCCAAATTCTTTTTCTATATAAACTCTTTTTCACCTTTTTCTTTTTCACTTTTCCTCATTTCTTACAAAACCAACCTTTGGAAGCTTTCTTTTTCTCTCCCTCTCCTTCCCTCTTGTCGTGAGCCCGCTCTTACACACACACACACACAAATTTTTTTTACTTCAAGTTTCCTTTACCAAAACACTAAATAGGTAATAGATCTTGACCCTACCACTATAAAATATGTAATAGCAAGGTCATACATGTGTAGTTCCACCAAAAATCCCCATGAGCTTCATGCTAGGGATGTGGAAACACTAGAACATGATATCATTGCCATCATAATGTGTAGATTTTACTAATAATGTTAATACACTAAGTATTTTGCTATATTATTGTTATATATTGTTCATATAGAAATTTTGTGCATGTATTTTCATTTTTTTTACTCACATCTACATATTGTCATTGTTGCATTACACTCATAACATGAGTAGTATAGTAGATCTATTGTTTAGAGTAGTTAAAATGACATAGTTACTTGTTTTCATGCATAAAAGACTCGCTACATGATATTCTTAAAGAAAGTGTTGATCAAAACTCAAGATCCATTTTGTTTTTGTCAAAAAGTAAATTTTAAATTCTGATCTTGAGAAAAACCTATTTAGAAAACATATTTTCCAACTTCAAAATGAAAGTCTTACATGTAAAATGAAGGGCTTAAGTAATAGATATCATTAGGTAGTGATTTTTATGAGTTGATCATGATTTTACTAATAAAAATTTTCAAAACAAGAAAATAATTACAAAAGTTAAGTTAGGTCTATGTTTCAACATTAACAAAAATGTAGATATTCGTAACTAGGGTGAAATGCCAAGAAAACACCTATTTTCCAACCTTAAAACAAGAGTTTTATTAAAGAAATGAAAGCCTTAGGGAGTAGGTTTGATTAGGACTTAATTTTAGGAAGAATAAATCAGTTTTTCACAAGAAACAATCTCAAAAACAATTTTTCAAAATTCGGATCTAAAAATGATCCCTATTTAAACACCTAATTCCAAACGTCAAAATGGGTATTTTAATGAAAAAATAGAAGTCTTAGGAAATAGATATAATAAAGACTTGATTTTTATGAAAGTAAATGTGTTTTATCAAAGTAGAAACCTAAAACAAAGGAAAAGTTTTTCAACTAAGATCAAACAATATTTTCTTTTCCAAAAATTGTGCAAAATTCGTCACTAGCAAAACTCACTTTAAAACATCTATTTTCCAACCTTTAAATGAGGAAGTTTATTAAGATAATGAAGGTATTAAGTATATAGATTATCAAAGCTTTATCATAATAAAAATATGCATGATTTTCAAAGGAGTAAAGCTAGTTTTTTCAAACAAGTGTTCATGTCATTATTGCAAAGTGAAAGTTTTTGGTAAAATTCTCTTTAATAAAAAATCATTAATGAATTGCATGTAGATAGCTCATGTCATGACATTCATGATCATAGCTTGTAGATATGGCATGTACATATAATCTACTTATTAGAAATAATGCAAATTTCACAAAATAATTTCGGAATTTCAAATTTTAGCTAATGATCAGATCTAATCCGAGCATTTTGAGACTTAAACATTTTCAAAATTTAGTAATAATTTCATAAATAGATAGATCTTTTGAAGTAGATAGAAATCAATAGCTTATTTGTGAAATTCTGAGTTCAAATGACCAAGTTATGGCCGTTTTAAGTTGGGATTTCCAATCACTACGAAAAATGCGAATTCAAAGAGTTTTATTTGACAAGTTTGGAATTAATTATGGTATGAAATACTCATATAGGTATTTCTTTCGTTTAGGTGATTTTGGAATCGAAGGAAATTTCGTGTTTCTGGGTTATTGCCATTAGAGACCGGAGACTATGGCCGAGTGAGTTCATCATCTTTAAATTATATGCTTATGTTTGTGCTTGTAATGTTAGTGGCATTAGAATTAGGGCAAGATATAAATTTGATGTTGTGTATATGAGTTCTACTTGGATGAATTGATGATAAGAATATCGAAATGAGCTTGTTATAAATAGTTGTATGATTTAGTATAGAATTGAAGTGTCTGCTGTATCTATGATCACTCATAAATTATTAAATTAATATGCCATGATCTTATAATCAAATTAACCATGCATAACATATGTGAGTCACATTGCATAGGTTATTATATCTTTGTGGGAAGAAGTCATAATAGCTGGGCAACGAGGGGCCTGTAAACTCGAATGTTGGCGTAAGAGCTGGAATTAAAAATGTGTGTAGGAGGGCACCTATATCAACCACAATATAAATGAGAAAAATTGAAATCTATGGTTGTATGGGCCTAAAACACCTAAACCCAAATGGAGGGCGTAAATCCATTCATCATAAGATTTTCGGATAGTCTTATGTATTGTATGCTCACTTGTTTGTGCATTTCATATGGTTGTTAATATAACTTGCCTGATATATATTATTAGTTGAGCATTTAATTTTGGAAGTGAAACTCACTAAGCTAGCGTAGCTTACACCCCAACAATTGCTTTCTAATGCAGTTCCCATACTTGTGGCTGCATCCCCGAACCTGGCCAAATAAGTTAATGAGAGACTAGTTATCTCAATAGGCCTTTGTCTTGGCCACAAACTCAAATTCTTTATGATTTTGGTGATCAGACCACTCAAAAATATTCCCTTTCCTTACATGTTGGCCTGATGTCTGATCCTCCAAGCCACCATTAGTTCCACATTCATTCTCCACCTCTTCATCATGTTATAGAGGAGGTAGAGCTCAGCTTCAGCTATTATACTTGCTCCTTCTAACTTGGAGAATATGCTCTTAACTAGCATCCAGTGCCAACTTTTAGCACTCTCCTTCTTGAAGTTAGAAGCCATTGTTTTTTATGGTGAAAAACTGCCCTCCATCAGTTGAGCTATGACGATCTTTATCTCTTCCTTTGAAACTTCCACATGTAGGTTTCTAAATTCTTCCCCATCAATCTTCTCCTCATTATTATACTGTAGACACCCAATTTTTGCCTAATTAAAAAATTAGGCTTAAGTTTACAATAAATTAATGTCATGTTGAGTTCATAAAAAATATAATAATAATAATAAAAAGATAATAAATAATAGTATAATAAAAAAGAGAGAAAAGAGAAAATAGAAAAAAATAAAAAATAGAGGAATAAAATATGTATAATAAAATAATTAAATGAATAATAGTAATGTAAATAAAATATATGTAAGAAAAATTAAAATAAATAATTATTTGAGCTTAATATAGCATATATTTTATTAGTCTTAAGTATTAGTGGGTTAGCTATATGACCAAGGCACAGGCCAACGGCCTAACGGTTCAGACCATGGACACAGAAGCAAAGGGACCCAAGTTCGATCCTAGCCCAAGGCAGATTTTGCCTCTTTTTGTTCAATTTTTTTCCCAAAAGACACATCGGTTCATCCACTTTGAGACATCATTTGAGCAACGAATCTTTGTGTTTTTTCGAAATTAATTGTACAGACACAAACTAGGCATGGGATACATCACATCTATACATAATTCATGTATTTTTTCATTCCAAAAGCCATCTTAATTAAGGCATGAAAATTGGGAAAAAATTCGAATGAACATGTTTCTTCAAATTCAAAAATTTTTGAATTGTGTTCTTTGATCAAATTAAACACACTTAATCGAAGAGTTATGATGTATAAACATAAGATTCGTGATCAATGTGAACCAACAATCACGAATCGAGTCCCAATTTTGAATCGTTCTTATTTGAAAAAATATAACGATTCGTGATTCAAAAATTGAACCATTACAAAGCTTCAAAACGACAAATTGTTTCGAACTCTATAAATAGGATCACCCCACAAGCAGAAAGCACAATTCAATTTCGCAAAATACACACTACAAGATCGAGATATGAAAATAGAGTAGAAAGTGTTCGAATTGCAAAAATTGCAAATTCGAAGTGATCGGGAGGATTTCAATCCAATTAAAGAGTGTTAGGATCATTTAGGAAGTTTTTTTGATTGATTATAGTGTTTAGAATTGCTTGAATTTGCATTTGGAAGTTCTGCAAATTTTTAGAAAATTTTTTAATCCTCACCGCCGTTAACCACCGCACGAACCGCCACTTCTGGTGGTTCTGGGAGTGAACCACCACCACTAGCCGCTGCAGCACCTCAATCCACGTTGGGCCGACAAGGTTGCAGCCTTCGAAAACCACCAGGAGCGGCCGAGGAACGCTCGAAAGGTAGCGTGATCGTCTTCTTCGCCCCGACGGAGCTCCGAGATCCGACCCGAAATCCGAATCCAACCCGGTCGGTCATCGGTCAACGGTGGTCGGTCGTCGGTCAACGGTCGTCGGTCAAAAGTCAGCAGATCCTGTGGTCCAGATTTGATCAGAAGATCCTGTGGTCCAGATTTGATCAGAGGATCCTACGGTCCAGATTTGATCAGAGGATCCTACGCTCCAGATTTGATCAGTAGATCCACGGTCCAGATCGCGAGTCAACAGATTAGACGGTTAGATTTGGTCCACAGATCAGACGGTTGAGATCTGATCCGAGAAAATCCAACGGTCCAGGTTAGTCCGCAATATTTTATTGTTTATTTATTATATATTTAATTTCGAAAAATAGGAAAAAATTAATAAAAATTCGTAAAAAATTTCAGAAAAATTCAGAAAAATCCAAAAAAAATTAGAATAATTATTTTTAATGTAAATTTACATGTTTTAACAATTTTTGATATTTTTGAATATTTTATGAATATGTATTTGCATGTAAATTGATCTTTAAATATATATTTGATGCATGAGATGTTTTGTTTTTGTATTTTAATTTTGTTATGATATATTTTGAATATGTTATGAACATAGGTGATGATTATTGAATTTTGAAAAATAATAAATTGTAAATGGATTTTTTTTAAACCAAAATTGTTGTTGAATAATAAAGATAAAAATTGTTTTTGAGAATCATGATATTGATCAAGTTTTTTATCGAAATTTATCTTCATAAATTTACTATGAAGATATTAATCAAGTTTTTATCAAAATTTATTTTCATAAATTTACTATGAAGATATTAATCAAGTTTTTATCAAAGTTATCTTTATAAATTTGCTATAAAGATAATACTCAAAGTTTTCAAAATTATTTTCATAAATTGATTTTGAAAATAATTAAAGTTGTTCAAAAATGTTTTCATAAATTTACTATGAAAATATTTAATATTGTTTAATTAAAATTGATTTTCATGTAGCATTAAATTAGCCATGAAGAAATGATTTTTGAACTTAGAAAAATATATTTTTTATGAAATAAAAATCAATTGATTAGATCATAGGATCATCAAAAAAATGATTTTCATAAAAATTCAAAATTTAATAAACTTAAAGTGAGAATAGTTTAAAAATATAAAATTGATCAACAAACTAAGTTCTTTATTAAAAGAATTACGTTTTGTCTAATCTCGATTAGCGAGTACGTAGGCACCTACGGGGCGACAATAAAATTAGAAAAATATATTTTGTTTTGATAGTTTGAAATAATCATTTTGTACATATTATAAGTTTTTTTTTTTAAAAGGAAAAATACAAATGTTTGTTGATATTTAAATCCTAAGAAAAAATACATAAAAATAAAAATGAATGATTAAACTTGTAGATATTTGTTTTATAAATGTATTGTTTGAATTTTTTTAGTATAGAAAAGGATAAATTCTAAATTTTAAATTTAAAGTGGTAACCGCTTAGGTTTTAATAGGGAAGTTAAATTTAAGCTTTAAGTTTATGAACAAACTAATAGATCCGAGGAAAGTCGCAGAGTATGAAGCTTTGTTGGACCATCATCTTGGGTCTTATCATATGTCTTAAGAGATTATTAGCCTAGGACTGCATTTAAGGTATGTTATACCACCTTCGGATGCGCGTTTAAGGATGTTGTGAGGAAAGTGAACTATGGGACGATTGAACCTGGGACTACATTTAAGGTATCTTAGGAAAGGGTTACATTTAAGCTACACCAGGACTTGTGATATATGTCATTTAAGTTAGATGACCTTAGAGCTAATGGAACTAAAAATTCCTCAAACCCTAGATCAAGGGGAGGTTAAATTCTAGACTTAACGCTAGTTATAAGAAGGTTGTGTGTGATATTGCATTGTATATGTGTGCTCATGAATAGCCTATAATTAATTACTTGCTTGTGCTTGAGGTAGTAATGAGGAAATTGCACTTTTATCTTAATGATTCGTGGTTTTGCTCATCTTCCCAATATATTATTTTGTAAGTAATTCCATAAAAGTTGGATAGGATAAGATTAGCATATACTAAAGCCATCTCACTCCCAAGATAGTTGTCATCGACCCCTGAAAAGTTAAGTTGAAAATATGGCATCAAATTGTAGAGATCCAATTATGAATAAGATATCCTTTGCATTCAAGTTCATATAAATATAAGTTACTTATCATTTGATAGAGGATACTGATTCTCTACGATCCTATTTATTAGTGGAAAGTCAAAATTTTGTAGTTAGTTTTTATATTAAAAAAAAATGTACATATCATCATCATTAGTAGTAATTAAACTAAAGTCTTGTGACATTTGATACATTAACACAGCTATTATGTAATGGGTACACATGTGGCATGGCAACATCTAATTGTTCCTACAAAGCTCTATTCGAGGGATATGACATGACTACTTCCAATGCTTTCTAATAAGGGGTTTAACCTACATAAGAGCATTAAGGAGCTCTTAACTCTTCAGGCAATAAATTGATAGCTTCTTTAGCAACCCGCACCATCCTCAACTCATAATCAGTATTGGCCTTGAATTTTTGCATGGCCTTATCTCTTAAAGACACTGGAAGCACCTCTCTAGCTTTTAACTTACTGATCAATGAAACTTGGTCATCCAACTCTAGCTTTTACTTACTAACCTACTCCTTAAGCTTTAATATCCAACAGCGAGGCTTCTTCTTGAGGTTATCGAGAGTTTGCTTAGTGTCCTTAACAGCCACAACAACTTGTGCTGACTCCTTCTTCGCATGTTGAAGAGATCATGATTTTGGATCAAATTCTAGACTTTAGATCAAATGTAGAAGAGATTTGCATTATACTTATCGGCTTGTGGTATCTTGGTCAATAAATCTTCCTATACCTCCTTCAATAAGCAATCTAGCTCATTATTCTCATGCTTCTTACGATCCAACAAGACTAGGAGTGTAAATCCCCAAAGTTTTACGATCGGTTAAACTTAAACCCTAATTAAAAGGTCAACCGAAAATCTTAAAGTCAACAAAACCCTAGTCACATGCAACTGTTTAAGTCTGGCAATCCCGTGTTTGTAACTCTAAGTGAGTAAGTAAGATATTAGTATGTAGAATAGTTCATAATAGCATAAGAGAACTTAAAAATATCAGATTAGTCAAACCGTGATTCGTTTTGAACCCGATTGAATACAGTTTTTGAAAAAGCATGTCTCGGGCTTGGAATGGTAAAAATATTCTGGATATACCATTAGACTCGTAAAGATATAAGGTTTTCAAAAATATCAGTTTTATAATTTTTCGGTAACTAAAAATATCAAATATTGCAATTATCTGTGTATTTTCTTACTACTGATACTTTATTAGTCATATCTACTGATGTGTGTATGATCACCAAGTCTAAAATTTATAATCCAATTAATTTAGATCCACACAAGGCAGTGCACCTATCTTGTAGTATGGAAATTAACTCGGATGTCGTCCTAAAGGTCTATGGGCAATTACTAATGATACCCTTTCACCACTATCTAGTCAAATTATCAAAATATTGTATTAACCCTAATAATTAATTATACCAATAATTGACAACCCTAATTATAGAATATAGAGCTTTTCTAAATTTAATTCAATTCACAAAAATGCCCTAGTTTTAATCCACCCTAACCCTTAATACTTATGATAAATTTAACTGATAAAAAATCAAATTTTGTACTGCAGGGTTTCTAAATTAAACCAATTACTCTCTTCAAGTCAATTGATTCCTAATTTTACATGAGAAAATGGGAATCTCTCTTCCTTCACTCACGCCAATGCAAAATTGCATGAAACTCACAAACCCTAAATAAAGATTTAATCTTTATGGCAGAAATTCCAAGCCTCCCTATGTCTAGGTGAAACATGCAAATTTATCATTCATATAAGATCTATCCTATTAACTGAAATATCTTTCTAACTAATAAGAATCAAACAAGCAATAATCCTGGCCAGAAAATTATCACAAGACAATTAAATCACATGAATGAATTCAAGATCAAAACTTTTCATCAATTGATAACAATTCAGGACATGAGTTAGGGTTTCACAAAACCTAGGGCATATAAATCTACTCTTTCATATGATAAACAACAGAAACAATAGATCTAGAAGAGGTTAAATAAAACATAATGAGAAAAAGCCCTTTTTGAAACAATTGTCATGACTCCGGATGTTTGTGCCGCCAATTATTCTTGAAAAGCTCTCCAAAAGATGACCTTTAGGGTTAGGAATGATATCTGACTCTCTCCTCTTTTCAAACAATGAAATAAGGCCATATTTATACAAAATTGCTCATACACGGGTTTCCTGCACGAGTCGTGTAGGTCGGGGCGTGTATAACATAATTCCAGCGCATTTTCCTTTGTTGTCATGTGTACACTACCCGTCCTACACTACCCGTATAGCTCGGGTCGTGTACATTGAAAAAGCTGATTTTTCTTCAAGTTTATCCTCCAAATCTACACTAACAGTGTATAATTACTAGTGTATGACCAGCAACTTCATCTAGGCTCCATAATCCTTCAATAACTTGGTTTCTTTCATGATAAATCTCTTGAAAAGCTCCATTGTTCCATAATTATCCCTGAAACAAATAATTAACCCAATAAAAGTTCTTTCCTTTGAGGAATTACTCAAATAGCATATAAAATATGCTAAATAATGCACAAACAATGAGGGTCTTAAGACACTTATCAAACTTCCCCACACTTAACCTTTTGCTTGTCCTCAAGTAAACAACAAAGGACAAAGTAAATCTATCATCAAATATACCCAAGAATTCTTCATAAATCCATAGTTCATTTAGCATTCATCAAGTCTTTTAGACCATAGCGACTCACTTTGTACCTATTGCTCAAACCTACCGTATAAATGTAATTAGCATACTAAAATCAAAATTTTAAGATTAATGCTGTCGAGCCTGGATTTTGAAAATCATCCGGTTCATTTCTCCTAACCCGATTCATATTAAACCCTAACCCATTTAACATGAATCCTCGACTAGGGGTTAAAAGAAATTTTAATTTTTGAAAATATTTTGGAGTCGCCACCCGATATAAATCGGGAAAAAATGAAAGCCAGATTAATGGGTCGGTTAATCCTAACTTAGCCACTAGTCCGCGAAAAGTTTGATTTAAAAATCAAAATTTTTTAAAAAAATACCAGATATCTGAGTTCGGGGGCTAACCTATTAAAACCTAAGCGGTTACCACTTTAAATTTAAAATTTAGAATTTATCCTTTTCTATACTAAAAAATTCAAACAAAACATTTATAGAACGAATATCTACAAGTTTAATCATGCATTTTTATTTTTATGTATTTTTTTTTCTTAGGATTTAAATATCAACGAACATTTGTATTTTTCCTTTTTAAAAAAAAAACTTATAATATGTGCAAAATGATTATTTCAAACTATCAAAACAAAATATATTTTTTTCTGATTTTATTGTCGCCCCGTAGGTGCCTACGTACTCGCTAATCGAGATCAGACAAAACGTAGTTCTTTTAATAAAGAACTTAGTTTGTTAATCAATTTTATATTTTGAAATATTCTCACTTTAAGTTTATTAAATTTTGAATTTTTATGAAAACTAATTTTGATGATCCTATGATCTAATCAATTAAATTTTATTTCATAAAAAATATATTTTTCTAAGTTCAAAAATCATTTTTTTCTAAAAAAACTATGATAATTCATGGCTAATTTAATGCTACATGAAAATCAATTTTGAAAACTTTGAGTATTATCTTTATAGTAAATTTATAAAGATAATACTGATAAAAACTTAATTAATATCATGATTTAAAAAAAAAACAATTTTTCTTTATTATTCAACAACAATTTTGGTTTAAAAAATCTATTAATAATTTATTATTTTTCAAAATTCGATAATCATCACATATGTTCAGAACATATTTAAAATATATCATAACAAAATTAAAATACAAAAACAAAACATCTCATGCATCAAATATATATTTAAAGATCAAACTATATGCAAATACATATTCAAAAATATCAAAAAATATCAAAAATTACTAAAACATGTAAATTTATATTAAAAATAATTATTCTAATTTTTCTGGATTTTTCTGAATTTTTCTAGATTTTTTACGAATTTTTATTAATTTTTTCCTATTTTCCTAAATTAAATATATAATAAATAAATAATTTAATAATACAGACTAACCTGGACCGTTGGATTTTCTCGATCAGATCTCAACCGTCTGATCTGTGGACCAAATCTGACCGTCTGATGGAATTGACTCGCGATCTGGACCGTGGATCTACTGATCAAATCTGGAGCGTAGGATCTTCTCGGATCAGATCTGGAGCGTCTGATCTGTAGACTAAATCTGGACCGTAGGATCTGATGCCTTTTGATCTGGAGCGTTGATTGTTTTGATCGAATCTGGACCGTCTGATCCTCTGATCAAATCTGAACCGTAGGATCCTCTGATCAAATCTGGACCACAGGATCTTCTGATCAAATCTGGACCACAGGATCTGCTGACTTTTGACCGACGACCGTTGACCGTTGACCGATCACCGTTGACCGACGACCGACCGGGTTGGATTCGGATTTCGGTCGGATTTCGGATACCCGTCGGGTGAAGAAGACGATGACGGTGGTTTTCGAGCGTTCGTCGGCCCGTTCCTGGTGGTTTTCGAAGGCTGCAACCTTGTCGGCCCGACGTGGATGGGGCTGCTGCGTCCGTTGGTGGTGGTGGTTCACTCCCAGAACCACCAGAAGTGGCGGTTCGTGTGGTGGTTGACGGCGGCGAGGATTTAAAAAAAATTCGAAAATTTGCAGAACTTCCCAAATGCAAATTCGAGCAATTCTAAACACTATAATCAATCAAAAATACTTCCTAGATGATCCTAACACTCTTTAATTGGATGGAAATCCTCCCGATCACTTCGAATTTGCAAATTTTTGCAATTCGAACACTTTTCTCTCTATTTTCAGATCTCGATCGTGTAGTGCGTGTTTTGTGAAATTGAATTGTGCTTTCTGCTTGGGGGGTGATCCTATTTATAGATTTCGAAACAATTTGTCATTTCGAAGCTTCGTACTTGTTCAATTTTACAATCACGAATCGTTACATTTTCTCGAATAAAAACGATTCAAAATTGGGACTCGATTCGTGATTGTTGGTTCAAATTGATCACGAATATTATGTTTACAGGTCATGACTCCTTGATTAAGTGTGTTTAATTTGATTAAAGAACACAATTCGGCCAATTTTAAGATTTGAAAAATCATGTCCATTCGAATTTTTTCCCAATTTTCATGCCTTAATTAATGTGTCTTTTGGAATGAAATAATGCACGAATTGTGTGTATATGTGATGTATCCCATGCCTAGTTCGTGTCTGTACAATCAATTTCGAAAAAACAAAGATTCGTTGCTCAAATGAAGTCTCAAAGTGGATGAACCGATGTGTCTTTTGGGAAAAAAAATGAACAAAAAAGAGACAAAATCTGCCTTAGGCTAGATTCGAACTTGGGTCCTCTTGCTTTGCGTCCATGGTCTGATCCGTTAGGCCGTTGGCCTGTGCCTTGGTCATATAGCTAACCCACTAATACTTAAGACTAATAAAATATATATTATATTAAGCTTAAATAATTATTTATTTTAATTTTTCTTACGTATTTTATTTATATTACTATTATTCATTTAATTATTTTATTATACATATTTTATTCCTCTATATTTTTATTTTTTCTATTTTCTCTTTTTTATTATACTATTGTTTATTATTTTTATTATTATATTTTATATTTTTAATGAACTCAATCATGACATTAATTTATTCTAAATTTAAGCCTAAATTTTTAATTGGGCAAAAATTGGGTGTCTACAGCTGCCCCTCTTTGTGGTAAAGTTTGAACAAAACTTTTGCCACAAAGACAAAAGGATAGCCAATTTTTGTTTAATTTCTCCTGTCAAACAAAGAGATTTTTATCTTGTGCTAAACTATCTGTCGAGTTTAGACATTAAGATTTGCTAGGTCAACTGTCGGGCCTAGGCTTTGGAAAAATGATAGGCCATCTGTCGGGCCTAGACTAAGAAACTGATAGACCGTCTGTCGGGTCTAGATTTAGAAAATGATAGGCCATCTGTCGGGCCTAGACTTGGAAAATGATAGGCCATCTGTCGGGCCTAGATTTGGAAAATGATAGGCCATCTGTCGGGCCTAGACTAAAAAACTGATAGACCGTCTGTCGGGTCTAGATTATAGAAAACTGCTAGGTCATCTGTCGGACCTATGGGCTTTGGTTTGGTCATTTGCCGGACCTATGGGCTTTGGTTTGGTCATTTGCCGGACCTATGGGCTTTGGTTTACTGGGGATTTTTGAAACTCTAAAGATCTGGTTTCTTGATCCATTTGGGAATTCTTGATCTTCCGGGAAACTTGATCTTCTAGGATACTTGATCTTCTGATCCACTTGGGGACTTTTGATTTTCTTGGAAACTTAACTTTCTGATCTTCTTGAGGAAACTTGATCTTTTTGATTCTTTTGAGGAAACTTGATCTTTTTTTTGATCTTTTTGATCCACTTGAGGAAACTTGATCTTTTTGATTCATTTGGGAGAATCTTGATTTTCTTGGAAACTTAATTTGCTGATCCATTTGAGGAAACTTGATCTATCTTGATCCACTCGGGGGAATTTAAACTTCTTGATCCACTTTAGGAAAATTGATCTATCTTGATCCACTCGGGGGAATCTTGATTTTTTTGGAAACTTAACTTTCTAATTCATTTGGGAAAACTTAATCTTTCTTGATCCACTCGGGGATTCTAAAACTTCTTGATCCATTTGAAGAATCTTGGTCTTTCGTCGGTTAATGTGTTTAGGGTTTTTCCGTTGTTCACATAACCATGTTCAAAAACTAGTTACCTTGTGCAATATAATCACCAGATAAAATTACATATATGCATTTTAAGGCCATATGAGATGCTCAAATTACTTTCTAACAGTTTTAGTTTGGGTTTGGGAATTTGTTTAAGTGATAGGTTGAGATTTGATCTGGTTTGAGAATTTATGGTTATTTGGTGATGAATGGGATGAGATTTGGTCTGATTTGAGAATTTTTGGAAATTTGTTTGAATGATTTAATTAACGGGTTGAGATTTGACTTCAGTTCAAAGTTTTTGGAATATCAACTTTGCTTGTAAAAACTAAAAATGAAATCAATCTGAACACAGAAAATGACAAATTTTATTGATCATTCATAATACATCTTTACAGCATCTGAGTTTACAGGATCCTTTAAATCAGGTCCATCCATTTGGGAAAGAATCAATGCTCCTCCCGACAATACTTTTCTAACTACATACGGTCCTTCATAGTTTGGTGTGAACTTTCCTCTGGAGTCTTGTACATTTGGCAGCATCTTTCTCAAAACCAAATCACCTTCTTGGAAGCTTCTTGGCTTGACCTTCTTGTTGAATGCTTTAGCCATTCTTTGCTGATATAACTGGCCGTGACACATTGCAGTCAGCCTCTTTTCATCTAACAGATTCAACTGTTCAAATCTTTGTTTTATCCACTCAGCTTCATCGAGTTAGTTTTCTACTAATATACGAAGTGATGGAATTTCAACTTCTACAGGTAAAACAGCTTCAGTTCCGTATACCAAGGAATATGGTGTTGCCCCGGTTGATGTTCTTACAGACGTTCGATACGCCATTAATGCGAGCGGTAACATTTCATGCCAATCTTTATAGACAATGGTCATCTTCTCAATAATTCTCTTGATGTTCTTATTGGCGGCTTCAACTGCCCCATTCATCTGTGGCCGATACGGAGTGGAATTCCGATGCTTGATCTTGAATTGCTGACAAAATTTGTTACTTCTTTGTTGTTCAAATTCGTACCATTATCAGTGATGATACTTTCCGGAGTTCCATATCTAGTGATGATGTCTCTTTTGATAAACCGCACAACCACGGACTTCGTTACACTTGCATAGGAAGCGGCTTCTACCCATTTAGTGAAGTAATCGATTGCAACCAATATGAACCGATGACCGTTTGAAGCTTTAGGTGAAATTGGCCCAATAACATCTATCCCCCATGTTGAGAAAGGCCATGGGGTTGACATTAACTGTAATTCTTTTGGAGGGGCACTTATCTTGTTTGCATAGATCTGGCATAAATGACAAGATCTCACATGTTTGATACAGTCTGATTCCATAGTTAACCAAAAGTATCCTAATCTCATAATCTTTTTGGCTAACATGTAACCACTCATATGAGGACCACAAATTCCTTCGTGAACTTCTTCCATGAGCTTCTGGGCCTCTTTTTCATCTACACATCTAACAAAGTCGTGTCGAATGATCTTCTGTATAACGTATTTCCACTTAGCAAAAAATGACTGGCCAAACGCCTCAGTGACTTCTGATCTTTCTTGGTAGCACCTTCAGGATAATTACCCGTTTGCAAAAGAACTTTAATATCTTGGAACCAGGGTTCATCTGATTCAATCATGCAGAATGCGGGTTCACTTCTCACCCGGACTTGCAAAGGTTGGATTCTTGCTCCTTCAGTAAACTGAATTAATGAGGCCAAAGTAGCCAGAGCATCAGCAAACTGATTTTGAGTTCTTGGCACATATACAAAGGAGATTTCTCTGAATCTTTCTATCAATTCTGCCAAGTGATTATGATAAGGAATCAACTTGGGATCCTTTGTTTTAAAATCTCCTCGAGTTTGAAAAATAATAAGTGATGAATCTCCAAAAACTTCGAGCTCTTGAATTTCCATTTGGATTGCCATCTCTAAACCCAAAATGCATGCTTCATATTCTGCTATATTATTCGTATAATGGAACATTAATCTGGCCGCTGTTGGGTATTGATTTCCTTCAGGTGAAATTAGGACTGCCCCTATTCCACATCCATATACATTAGCTGCTCCGTCAAAATACAATTTCCAATTCGGTATTCTTTCATCTTCCATTTGTGTTACCCGAATCCCTTCATCGGGGAATCGATCTTGTTCCTTTAGTTCCTCATCAACCGGGCTTTCAGCGAGTTGATCAGCCAAGGCTTGTCCTTTAATTGAATTTTGTCTAACATAGGTAATATCAAACTCAGACAGCAACATTTGCCATTTTGAAATTCGACCGACCAAGGCGGGCTTATTTGCCAGATACCTCAAAGGATCATGCTTTGTAATTAACTCGATTGAGTAGAAGAGCGTGTATTGCCTGAGTCTATGCATAGTCCATACTAATGCACAGCAAGTTCTTTCTATCTCTGAGTACTTTTGCTCTCCATTTGAGAATTTTTTGCTCAAGTAATAAATAGCTCTTTCTTTTCCATTTTCATCTTTTTGCCCGAGTACACAACCCATGGATTCCGAAAAATTGTCAAGTATAAGAACAAAGGCTTTTCGGGTACTGGAGTGATCAAAACTGGGGGATTTGTCAGATACTGTTTAATTCGGTTAAAGGCTTCTTCACATTCTTCATTCCATTCAATTTGGGCATTTTTTCTCAATAATTTAAACAGTGGTTGACATTTATCCGTCAACTGGGAAATGAATCGAGCAATGTAATTTAGTCTCCCCAAAAGACCTCTAATTTCTTTCAAAGTTGTTGGGGGAGGTAATTCCTGAATTGCTTTGACCTTATCAGGATCAATTTCTATTCCTCTTTGACTGATCACAAATCCCAATAGTTTCCCAGAAGTTACTCCAAAAATGCATTTTTCTGGGTTTAATTTTAATTGAAACTTTCTCAATCTTTCAAAAAGTTTCCTTAATACTTCTACATGATCTTCTCCTTCTTTTGATTTGGCAATCATGTCATCAACATATACTTCCACCTCTCTATGCATCATGTCATGCAATATGGTCTGCATTGCTCGCTGATAAGTTGCTCCGGCATTCTTGAGACCAAATGGCATGACCTTATAGCAAAAAGTTCCCCAGGCTGTGACAAATGTGGTTTTGACTTTGTCCTCTTCGGCCATCAATATTTGATTGTATCCCGAAAATCCATCCATAAATGAGAATAGATGGTTTCCAGCTGTATTGTCTACCAAGACATCAATATGTGGCAACGGGAAATTATCTTTTGGGGTCGCTTGATTCAAGTCTCTAAAGTCCACACAGATTCTAAGTTTCCCATTTTTCTTAAGTACTGGTACTATGTTTGATACCCAATCTGAGTAATCCGAAACTTCAATGAATCCAACTTCGAGTAACTTCTTGACCTCATCTTTAATTTTAAGTAGCAAATCGGGTCTAAATCGCCTTAGTTTTTGCTTCTTAGGCTTAATGCCTTCTTTGGTTGGCAATTTATGGACCACAATTGACGGATCTAAACCGGGCATATCACTATATGACCATGCAAAAACATCCAAATACTCTGCTAGTAACTTAATCAAACCCTGTGTTGTGTCTTCTGGCAATTTACCCCCAATTCTCAAATTCCTAGGATCTTCACTTGTTCCCAAATTAACCAATTTAGTGGGTTCAGGGGTTTCAATCCTTTCATGATCAAAGTTTTGCCAATTTTCTTGTGTTTTCAATTGATAATCGATATCATCTTCAACGACTAACCCAGTAGGGTTGGAGGTGATATCGATATTTTCAGTATTTACAGACGCGAGATATCCCGGAATCTCATTACAAAAGTCAGATCTGGTAGAATATGAATGGGGAAAGAATAAGAATATGGAAAAACACAAAAGAATTTTATTAAATTTGAAATGGTGTTTAAGTACACTTATTTGAGCAACACATAAAGCAGAAAAATACAAAACGCAATCTAATATCGGTCCTTACTTAAAACTAGCACAAGGTATGGAAAACCAATTCTTCAAAGCATCTTCTTGGGTGGATCATCTTCCTTGGAGTCATCTGTCTCCTGGACATGATGAGGCTTTGGAAAGGAGCTTCTGATGTGCGGAATCTCGATGTCTGGATCATATTCTTTATTAAGTTTCCTTGTTCTCATCTTATTCTCATGTCTGCTACCTCTGTTTGAGTAGGAGAATATCCTAGGCCAAAAGTTCCTATCTGAGCTTTTTCTTCATTTATTACACAGACTTCTTCAAAATTTGGAGTCCGAAGTCTTCTTCTTCCCTTTTCCAATATATGGAATAGCCGTTTCTTGATAGATGGCATAATCTTGTTCTCCCATAACGGTAACAAGTTGGCCATTTGCTACAAATTTAACCCTCTGGTGCAAGCTTGAGGGTATTGCTCTTGCTGCATGAATCCATGGCCTTCCAAGCAACAAATTAAATGTTCTTGGGATATCTATCACTTGAAAAGGAATTAGGAAAGTTTGAGGCCCAATAGTGACCTCTAATTCCACTTCTCCAATTATTTCCTTCTTTGATCCATCAAATGCTCGTACTACAGTAGGACTTGGCTTGATATTTGACGGGTCTACTTCCAACAAATTCAGAGTAGCCAGGGGGCATACATTCAGAGAAGATCCATTGTCAATAAGCACTCGGGAGACGATTCTACCATTGCTTTTGACAACAATAAAAAGAGCTTTATTATGTTGGCCACCTTCCTCTTCTAATTCTTCAGATGAGAAGCTAATTTGCTCATTTGCAAAGACAGAATTAATGATATGTTCCAAGGTTTTTTCTGTCACATTCTCTGGAACTTTTACTTCTTTGAGAACCTTGAACAAGGCCTCACGGTGAATATCAGAGCTAATTAACAAACCCATGAGTGATATTTGGGCTGGTGTCTTGACTAGTTGTTCAACTACTTTGAATTCACTTGCCTTCATGAGTTTAGCCAATATTGCTTTCTCATCTTCCTTCTTTTCTTCATCATTCGGCGGCGGCGATGAATCCATGGTCACCTTCTTTGCAGTTGGTTCATAAAGTCTTCCCGAACGGTAAGCCCGCCAATCATAGAAGTGTGATTAACTGTCTGGTAATCAAATGGGGCAGCTTTGTAATCCTTTACAGCAATTGGGATTTGAAAAGTATAACTTCTAGGCTTCGAGACATTGCCTCTCTTTACTGTTGTTCATCTCAAATTTGATTAACTTCGGTTCACATGTGATCATGCCAACAAATTTTTCTTCTTTCTCTGGTACAGGCTTTTCTTCATCTTCAGGTACAGGCTTTTCTTCATCTTCAGACTCTGATCCCCATCCAGGGAGGAGCATCGGCATATACGCGTGGTTCAAACCAATAGTCAACCAGATATTGGTACTTTCCATCATCTCCTAGAGTTCCGACAGTTGGGTCTCCAGCTTGGTATCTTGCCCACAATTCTGCCTGTGTGCTTGACTTTCTTGGTTTTGGGACCAGCATTTCCATGATATCTTCCTTTTTTATGATTCCATTTTGCAACAAGTTGTAAATGGCTGGTCTGGTTTTGGTGCGATCTCTCAGATTGATATAGGGTAAATGCCCCATTTGGCGGAGATTCCATGCCACTTGTTCTATGGTGATAGGCAATTCATCCAAGTTGACTTCTGGGTCCGGCGCTTCGGCAGTGATCATATTAATAACCGACCCATGATTTGGCAATGGATTAGTAGAAACATTTGGAGGCTCCACAAAGTCTAATTGGATGGTCTTTGCATCAATAAGATCTTGAATCTTATGTTTGAGTCTCCAACAATAATCAGTGGAGTGCCCGATTTGCCCCATGTGATATTCACATTTTAAATCAGGGTTGTAGTTCTTGGGCTTATAATCATCTCTGGGTACTTCAAAGCCAATCAGATTATCGGCTCTCAATTTAGCCCACACTTGGCTGAGTGGAACCGGTATTGGAGTAAAATTGCGTCGGTTAGGCCTTGATTGTTGATTCGAAACAACCCTTTGTTGACTTTGACCTGATTGGTCGGCAGGACTATGGATTTAGTAGGGTTTGCTGGACTTGAGATATTGACCATACCGACAGTCGAATCCTTTCCTTTGTAGACATTTTTAGGTGCTGTATATTTCTTTTCTACTTGTATTTTCCGGCTGAGATAGCATTCTCAATTCTGCATCCGGCTACTACCACTTCTGAAAAACTTGCTGACGCATGCCCTATGAGATGAGAAAAGAATGGCTCTTCTAGTGTGTTGATGAAAGTAAAAGTGAGATCCTTTTCAGGCATTGGATTGGTGATTCTTGCAGCTAAAGCTCTCCATCGCTGAGCATATTCCTTGAAAGCTTCGTCTTTCTTCTTCTTCATAGTACTCAATCCCAGACCGAGGGTGCCATTTCGATATTGAACTTGTATTGGTTGAAAAATGCCCTGGCTAATTTATCCCAAGTATCAATTTCTTGTGAGTCCAATTGGGCATACCAGGCTAATGCTGGACCAGTAAGGCTATCTTGAAAGGTCTGTACCATCAGTTTATCAAATTTGGCATACTGCCCCATACGTCGTACATATAATCTTGTATGCATGTTAGGACAGCCAGTTCCATCATATTTTTCGAACTCGGGTGCCTTAAATTTTTCAGGAAAAGCACCTTCCTCAAATTGTGGCAGGCTTAAAATCGCAGTCTGATCAAAGCCGTCAAATGCCTTCATCTTTTCAAACAGTTTCTTCTCCATGTCTCTGGCTTGGGCTTCAAGTTCTTTCTTTAGCTCGGACATATTGAACTCAGTGTGGGAATCATCAACGTTGACTGGTTGCTGCATGATTTCTTTTCCTTTCTGTTCCCCGGAAGATTCTTCAGATGCTATAGGGGTCTTGGACTGGGTAACATTCTGAGTAAGGGTCTGCATTTGTTCGGTAATTCTAAGCAGGGTTTGTTCCATGGCATTGAGTCTCTGTTCAGTGGTCTGATCAGGGGTAGTGTTCCCGGTACTAGCCATCTTTGCTCGTGATCTAGTATAAATGGGACTTCTAACTGGTTTGGAAGCTATCTTTCAGGATTTTGGATTCGCTAGACTTGATTCGTAACTGGACCGTAAGAAGTAAGAAGATAAGAATACTAACATACAAACACAAGGATGCAAATATGAATGCAAATGGGGATAATGACCATCAAATTTTGATAAACACATTTATTGGAGTTGTAATAATTCAAAAAACAATCTTTCATACAAAGTTAAATTACTATACTAAAAGTTCAAGAACCTTAATTGCTAAAACTAAACTCAGGACTTCTAAACTAGTCTTCTAGTCTTGGCAGGGCAGATGATTTGATCCTCAAGTAGTTGAGTCCTTTTTCGAGCTTTCTTCAATTCATCCTCTAACAGTGCAATCCTATTGTGAGCTTTTTCCAAGCGGTCAATCATCTCTCTATCTCTTTGCAGTAATCCCGATGACAGACTTCAAGCCGGCTGAAACCATTTCCATATAAGCAATCATTTCAGGATCAGGTTCAGGTGGTGCTGGTTCAAGAATGTTAGGAGCTTCATATTGGATGTCCTTATTCTTCTTCATTTGATTGGCTATGTACCACCTGGTTGCTCTATAATCCCGAGTCACTTTATTTTCTGGCTCGACTTCGAAAACTGGCTTGATTTCTCTATCATCCCAGATGGCTTTTATTTGGTTTACCTTGGACTGCTTGCTATCTGAGTCATGGTTGGATCCATATAGTCGAGAATAACTCGTCCCAACTCTGGCTTGACAGTAATGTCTTGTAGCATGCCATATTGCCGGATAACACTTGAGGGGTAATAGCCTGTACAGCCAGTGATTCCAATGAGAGGCACAGTTAGGTATTTCTTGCAACTTAAGATAGCAACGGGACACTTAAACCAACGGGCTTGCCACATAAAGTCTTCAGGTCTCATGTCTTCAAATATTGCAAGTATAGACCAGAAAGGCTCGTTATCTTCCATATGGACCCGTTCAGCAAAAGACTGGATGAGATCATAATTCGGGCGGATAAGGGACCCATTAGCTAGATCTTTTCCGTAGTACTTGGTGTGACTAGCGAACCAAACCATCAACAGATGCATGCTTGCCTTGAAACTGCCCCTGCCCTTAGACTTGATGTGATTCAAACTTCTGATTTGTTCTGCTAGAAGGGCGGGAACATATGACTTGCCAGTTAGATATTGTGCTACAAGCTCGATGACTCGGAAGTGAATGAACAGGTTCCCATGTGGAAAGAGTATGGTAGCAAAAGCAGCCACTATGAAAGCATTAACCCGATTTTCATTCCAGGTCACAACTGATACGTAAAGGAATCTCGGTTGCTTATGTAATTGTCAAAGTTTCCAAACCAATCCATCAAAGTAGTTAATCGGATGGAGAATTCATTGCAACCCTTCATGGCTTCAATTACTGCTTCTCTTTTTAATCCCAAAAATTCTGAAATGATGCGGATCGGACTTTGAGTAAGGCTTGGTACATAGATCCCTTCGGAAGTGGGTGGGGCTTGAAGCAACCTAGCATATTCTTCAATGGTAGGACTTAGCACGTGTTGACCTAGACGGAATGCCACTTCATTGGGTTCCCAAGATGAACAAGGGCTCGAAACATGGTAAATGGAACTTGGACTTTAGGTAAATTGAGGATCGGGCCCAACCTATCCTTAATGAATGATTGTTGATCGGGGTCAAAACTGACCAACCATCGGTCCAGTAACAGCATTGGATCCTTGAAAGTCTCTACTCGGGGTTCCTTGATGAGACGAGCCCATAGGCTATCGTTACTGTCCGAACTCGAGGAAATCATTTCCTGAGGATTTATAAAGACCCTATTAGGAGACAAATCCTAAATTTTTAAAAAAAAAAAATTTACAACTCCATTTTTTTGAAAAAAATTGGTCAAATCCCATGAATGAATGCATGATTTGGTAAGGTTCTATAGGTTCCCCGGTCTAGCAAATCATAAGGCTAAACCGGAGTGGGAGTCTTTTCTTGATCTAGAGGGTGGAAACCACAGCCCCCGGACCTTACTTCGAACTCCTCGCTTAGGCTCTTAAGACGGCCTGGGTTCGACCGTATCTAGCACACATTGTGTGCATACATGCAAATGCATATGCAAGTGAAATGAACTAATTTAAAATCTAAGTTACAGAAATATATACAAAACACATACAAACAGATAATTATACAAAAATAAAGGATAAATTTTAAATTTTAAACTTAAGTGGCTAGCCCTCTTAAAAAAAATAAGCGAGTCCCCAGTGGAGTCGCCAAGCTGTCGAGCCTGGATTTTGAAAATCATCCGGTTCATTTCTCCTAACCCGATTCATATTAAACCCTAACCCATTTAACATGAATCCTCGACTAGGGGTTAAAAGAAATTTAATTTTTGAAAATATTTTGGAGTCGCCACCCGATATAAATCGGGAAAAAATGAAAGCCAGGATTAATGGGTCGGTTAATCCTAACTTAGCCACTAGTCTGCGAAAAGTTTGATTTAAAAATCAAATTTTTTAAAAAATACCAGATATCTGAGTTCGGGGGCTAACCTATTAAAACCTAAGCGGTTACCACTTTAAATTTAAAATTTAGAATTTATCCTTTTCTATACTAAAAAATTCAAACAAAACATTTATAAAACAAATATCTACAAGTTTAATCATGCATTTTTATTTTTATGTATTTTTTCTTAGGATTTAAATATCAACAAACATTTGTATTTTTCCTTTTTAAAAAAAAACTTATAATATGTACAAAATGATTATTTCAAACTATCAAAACAAAATATATTTTTTCTAATTTTATTGTCGCCCCGTAGGTGCCTACGTACTCGCTAATCGAGATCAGACAAAACGTAGTTCTTTTATAAAGAACTTAGTTTGTTGATCAATTTTATATTTTAAAATATTCTCACTTTAAGTTTATTAAATTTTGAATTTTTATGAAAACTAATTTTGATGATCCTATGATCTAATCAATTGAATTTTATTTCATAAAAAATATATTTTTCTAAGTTCAAAAATCATTTTTTCTAAAAAAAACTATGATAATTCATGGCTAATTTAATGCTACATGAAAATCAATTTTGAAAACTTTGAGTATTATCTTTATAGCAAATTTATAAAGATAATTTTGATAAAAACTTAATTAATATCATGATTTAAAAAAAAACAATTTTTATCTTTATTATTCAACAACAATTTTGGTTTAAAAAATCTATTAACAATTTATTATTTTTCAAAATTCAATAATCATCACATATGTTCAGAACATATTAAAATATATCATAACAAAATTAAAATACAAAAACAAAACATCTCATGCATCAAATATATATTTAAAGATCAACTATATGCAAATACATATTCAAAAATATCAAAAATATCAAAAATTACTAAAACATGTAAATTTATATTAAAAATAATTATTCTAATTTTTCTGGATTTTTCTGAATTTTTCTGGATTTTTTACGAATTTTTATTAATTTTTTCCTATTTTCCGAAATTAAATATATAATAAATAAATAATTTAATAATACAGACTAACCTGGACCGTTGGATTTTCTCGGATCAGATCTCAACCGTCTGATCTGTGGACCAAATCTGACCGTCTGATGGAATTGACTCGCGATCTGGACCGTGGATCTACTGATCAAATCTGGAGCGTAGGATCTTCTCGGATCAGATCTGGAGCGTCTGATCTGTAGACTAAATCTGGACCGTAGGATCTGATGCCTTTTGATCTGGAGCGTTGATTGTTTTGATCGAATCTGGACCGTCTGATCCTCTGATCAAATCTGAACCGTAGGATCCTCTGATCAAATCTGGACCACAGGATCTTCTGATCAAATCTGGACCACAGGATCTGCTGACTTTTGACCGACGACCGTTGACCGTTGACCGATCACCGTTGACCGACGACCGACCGGGTTGGATTCGGATTTCGGGTCGGATTTCGGATACCCGTCGGGTGAAGAAGACGATGACGGTGGTTTTCGAGCGTTCGTCGGCCGTTCCTGGTGGTTTTCGAAGGCTGCAACCTTGTCGGCCCGACGTGGATGGGGCTGCTGCGTCCGTTGGTGGTGGTGGTTCACTCCCAGAACCACCAGAAGTGGCGGTTCGTGTGGTGGTTGACGGCGGCGAGGATTTAAAAAAAATTCGAAAATTTGCAGAACTTCCCAAATGCAAATTCGAGCAATTCTAAACACTATAATCAATCAAAAATACTTCCTAGATGATCCTAACACTCTTTAATTGGATGGAAATCCTCCCGATCACTTCGAATTTGCAAATTTTTGCAATTCGAACACTTTTCTCTCTATTTTCAGATCTCGATCGTGTAGTGCGTGTTTTGTGAAATTGAATTGTGCTTTCTGCTTGGGGGGTGATCCTATTTATAGATTTCGAAACAATTTGTCATTTCGAAGCTTCGTACTTGTTCAATTTTACAATCACGAATCGTTACATTTTCTCGAATAAAAACGATTCAAAATTGGGACTCGATTCGTGATTGTTGGTTCAAATTGATCACGAATATTATGTTTACAGGTCATGACTCCTTGATTAAGTGTGTTTAATTTGATTAAAGAACACAATTCGGCCAATTTTAAGATTTGAAAAATCATGTCCATTCGAATTTTTTCCCAATTTTCATGCCTTAATTAATGTGTCTTTTGGAATGAAATAATGCACGAATTGTGTGTATATGTGATGTATCCCATGCCTAGTTCGTGTCTGTACAATCAATTTCGAAAAAATACAAAGATTCGTTGCTCAAATGAAGTCTCAAAGTGGATGAACCGATGTGTCTTTTGGGAAAAAAAATGAACAAAAAAGAGACAAAATCTGCCTTAGGCTAGATTCGAACTTGGGTCCTCTTGCTTTGCGTCCATGGTCTGATCCGTTAGGCCGTTGGCCTGTGCCTTGGTCATATAGCTAACCCACTAATACTTAAGACTAATAAAATATATATTATATTAAGCTTAAATAATTTTTTATTTAATTTTTCTACGTATTTTTATTATATTACTATTATTCATTAATTATTTTATTATACATATTTTATTCCTCTATATTTTTATTTTTTTCTATTTCTCTTTTTTATTATACTATTGTTTATTATTTTTATTATTTATTTTATATTTTTAATGAACTCAATCATGACATTAATTTATTCTAAATTTAAGCCTAAATTTTTAATTGGGCAAAAATTGGGTGTCTACAGCTGCCCCTCTTTGTGGTAAAGTTTGAACAAAACTTTGCCACAAAGACAAAAGGATAGCCAATTTTTGTTTAATTTCTCCTGTCAAACAAAGAGATTTTTATCTTGTGCTAAACTATCTGTCGAGTTTAGACATTAAGATTTGCTAGGTCAACTGTCGGGCCTAGGCTTTGGAAAAATGATAGGCCATCTGTCGGGCCTAGACTAAGAAACTGATAGACCGTCTGTCGGGTCTAGATTTAGAAAATGATAGGCCATCTGTCGGGCCTAGACTTGGAAAATGATAGGCCATCTGTCGGGCCTAGATTTGGAAAATGAGGCCATCTGTCGGGCCTAGACTAAAAAACTGATAGACCGTCTGTCGGGTCTAGATTATAGAAAACTGCTAGGTCATCTGTCGGACCTATGGGCTTTGGTTTGGTCATTTGCCGGACCTATGGGCTTTGGTTTGGTCATTTGCCGGACCTATGGGCTTTGGTTTACTGGGGATTTTTGAAACTCTAAAGATCTGGTTTCTTGATCCATTTGGGAATTCTTGATCTTCCGGGAAACTTGATCTTCTAGGATACTTGATCTTCTGATCCACTTGGGGACTTTTGATTTTCTTGGAAACTTAACTTTCTGATCTTCTTGAGGAAACTTGATCTTTTTGATTCTTTTGAGGAAACTTGATCTTTTTTTTGATCTTTTTGATCCACTTGAGGAAACTTGATCTTTTTGATTCATTTGGAGAATCTTGATTTTCTTGGAAACTTAATTTGCTGATCCATTTGAGGAAACTTGATCTATCTTGATCCACTCGGGGGAATTTAAACTTCTTGATCCACTTTAGGAAAATTGATCTATCTTGATCCACTCGGGGAATCTTGATTTTTGGAAACTTAACTTTCTATTCATTTGGGAAAACTTAATCTTTCTTGATCCACTCGGGACTCTAAACTTCTTGATCCATTTGAAGAATCTTGGTCTTTCGTCGGTTAATGTGTTTAGGGTTTTTCCGTTGTTCACATAACCGTGTTCAAAAACTAGTTACCTTGTGCAATATAATCACCAGATAAAATTACATATATGCATTTTAAGGCCATATGAGATGCTCAAATTACTTTCTAACAGTTTTAGTTTGGGTTTGGGAATTTGTTTAAGTGATAGGTTGAGATTTGATCTGGTTTGAGAATTTATGGTTATTTGGTGATGAATGGGATGAGATTTGGTCTGATTTGAGAATTTTTGGAAATTTGTTTGAATGATTTAATTAACGGGTTGAGATTTGACTTCAGTTCAAAGTTTTTGGAATATCAACTTTGCTTGTAAAAACTAAAAATGAAATCAATCTGAACACAGAAAATGACAAATTTTATTGATCATTCATAATACATCTTTACAGCATCTGAGTTTACAGGATCCTTTAAATCAGGTCCATCCATTTGGGAAAGAATCAATGCTCCTCCCGACAATACTTTTCTAACTACATATCCTTCAAGTTTGGTGTGAACTTTCCTCTGGAGTCTTGTACATTTGGCAGCATCTTTCTCAAAACCAAATCACCTTCTTGGAAGCTTCTTGGCTTGACCTTCTTGTTGAATGCTTTAGCCATTCTTTGCTGATATAACTGGCCGTGACACATTGCAGTCAGCCTCTTTTCATCTAACAGATTCAACTGTTCAAATCTTTGTTTTATCCACTCAGCTTCATCGAGTTTGGTTTCTACTAATATACGAAGTGATGGAATTTCAACTTCTACAGGTAAAACAGCTTCAGTTCCGTATACCAAGGAATATGGTGTTGCCCCTTGATGTTCTTACAGATTCGATACGCCATTAATGCGAGCGGTAACATTTCATGCCAATCTTTATAGACAATGGTCATCTTCTCAATAATTCTCTTGATGTTCTTATTGGCGGCTTCAACTGCCCCATTCATCTGTGGCCGATACGGAGTGAATTCCGATGCTTGATCTTGAATTGCTGACACAAATTTGTTACTTCTTTGTTGTTCAAATTCGTACCATTATCAGTGATGATACTTTCCGGAGTTCCATATCTAGTGATGATGTCTCTTTTGATAAACCGCACAACCACGGACTTCGTTACACTTGCATAGGAAGCGGCTTCTACCCATTTAGTGAAGTAATCGATTGCAACCAATATGAACCGATGACCGTTTGAAGCTTTAGGTGAAATTGGCCCAATAACATCTATCCCCCATGTTGAGAAAGGCCATGGGGTTGACATTAACTGTAATTCTTTTGGAGGGGCACTTATCTTGTTTGCATAGATCTGGCATAAATGACAAGATCTCACATGTTTGATACAGTCTGATTCCATAGTTAACCAAAAGTATCCTAATCTCATAATCTTTTTGGCTAACATGTAACCACTCATATGAGGACCACAAATTCCTTCGTGAACTTCTTCCATGAGCTTCTGGGCCTCTTTTTCATCTACACATCTCAACAAAGTCGTGTCGAATGATCTTCTGTATAACGTATTTCCACTTAGCAAAAAATGACTGGCCAAACGCCTCAGTGACTTCTGATCTTTCTTGGTAGCCTTCAGGATAATTACCCGTTTGCAAAAGAACTTTAATATCTTGGAACCAGGGTTCATCTGATTCAATCATGGTGCAGAATGCGGGTTCACTTCTCACCCGGACTTGCAAAGGTTGGATTCTTGCTCCTTCAGTAAACTGAATTAATGAGGCCAAAGTAGCCAGAGCATCAGCAAACTGATTTTGAGTTCTTGGCACATATACAAAGGAGATTTCCTGAATCTTTCTATCAATTCTGCCAAGTGATTATGATAAGGAATCAACTTGGGATCCTTTGTTTTAAAATCTCCTCGAGTTTGAAAAATAATAAGTGATGAATCTCCAAAAACTTCGAGCTCTTGAATTTCCATTTGGATTGCCATCTCTAAACCCAAAATGCATGCTTCATATTCTGCTATATTATTCGTATAAGGGAACATTAATCTGGCCGCTGTTGGGTATTGGTTTCCTTCAGGTGAAATTAGGACTGCCCCTATTCCACATCCATATACATTAGCTGCTCCGTCAAAATACAATTTCCAATTCGGCATTCTTTCATCTTCCGTTTGTGTTACCCGAATCCCTTCATCGGGGAATTGATCTTGTTCCTTTAGTTCCTCATCAACCGGGCTTTCAGCGAGTTGATCAGCCAAGGCTTGTCCTTTAATTGAATTTTGTCTAACATAGGTAATATCAAACTCAGACAGCAACATTTGCCATTTTGAAATTCGACCGACCAAGGCGGGCTTATTTGCCAGATACCTCAAAGGATCATGCTTTGTAATTAACTCGATTGAGTAGAAGAGCGTGTATTGCCTGAGTCTATGCATAGTCCATACTAATGCACAGCAAGTTCTTTCTATCTCTGAGTACTTTTGCTCTCCATTTGAGAATTTTTTGCTCAAGTAATAAATAGCTCTTTCTTTTCCATTTTCATCTTTTTGCCCGAGTACACAACCCATGGATTCCGAAAAAATTGTCAAGTATAAGAACAAAGGCTTTTCGGGTACTGGAGTGATCAAAACTGGGGGATTTGTCAGATACTGTTTAATTCGGTTAAAGGCTTCTTCACATTCTTCATTCCATTCAATTTGGGCATTTTTTCTCAATAATTTAAATGGTTGACATTTATCCGTCAACTGGGAAATGAATCGAGCAATGTAATTTAGTCTCCCCAAAAGACCTCTAATTTCTTTCAATGTTGTTGGGGGAGGTAATTCCTGAATTGCTTTGACCTTATCAGGATCAATTTCTATTCCTCTTTGACTGATCACAAATCCCAATAGTTTCCCAGAAGTTACTCCAAAAATGCATTTTTCTGGGTTTAATTTTAATTGAAACTTTCTCAATCTTTCAAAAAGTTTCCTTAATACTTCTACATGATCTTCTCCTTCTTTTGATTTGGCAATCATGTCATCAACATATACTTCCACCTCTCTATGCATCATGTCATGCAATATGGTCTGCATTGCTCGCTGATAAGTTGCTCCGGCATTCTTGAGACCAAATGGCATGACCTTATAGCAAAAAGTTCCCCAGGCTGTGACAAATGTGGTTTTGACTTTGTCCTCTTCGGCCATCAATATTTGATTGTATCCCGAAAATCCATCCATAAATGAGAATAGATGGTTTCCAGCTGTATTGTCTACCAAGACATCAATATGTGGCAACGGGAAATTATCTTTTGGGGTCGCTTGATTCAAGTCTCTAAAGTCCACACAGATTCTAAGTTTCCCATTTTTCTTAAGTACTGGTACTATGTTTGATACCCAATCTGAGTAATCCGAAACTTCAATGAATCCAACTTCGAGTAACTTCTTGACCTCATCTTTAATTTTAAGTAGCAAATCGGGTCTAAATCGCCTTAGTTTTTGCTTCTTAGGCTTAATGCCTTCTTTGGTTGGCAATTTATGGACCACAATTGACGGATCTAAACCGGGCATATCACTATATGACCATGCAAAAACATCCAAATACTCTGCTAGTAACTTAATCAAACCCTGTGTTGTGTCTTCTGGCAATTTACCCCCAATTCTCAAATTCCTAGGATCTTCACTTGTTCCCAAATTAACCAATTTAGTGGGTTCAGGGGTTTCAATCCTTTCATGATCAAAGTTTTGCCAATTTTCTTGTGTTTTCAATTGATAATCGATATCATCTTCAACGACTAACCCAGTAGGGTTGGAGGTGATATCGATATTTTCAGTATTTACAGACGCGAGATATCCCGGAACTCATTACAAAAGTCATCTGGTAGAATATGAATGGGGAAAGAATAAGAATATGGAAAAACACAAAAGAATTTTATTAAATTTGAAATGGTGTTTAAGTACACTTATTTGAGCAACACATAAAGCAGAAAAATACAAAACGCAATCTAATATCGGTCCTTACTTAAAACTAGCACAAGGTATGGAAAACCAATTCTTCAAAATATCTTCTTGGGTGGATCATCTTCCTTGGAGTCATCTGTCTCCTGGACATGATGAGGCTTTGGAAAGGAGCTTCTGATGTGCGGAATCTCGATGTCTGGATCATATTCTTTATTAAGTTTCCTTGTTCTCATCTTATTCTCATGTCTGCTACCTCTGTTTGAGTAGGAGAATATCCTAGGCCAAAAGTTCCTATCTGAGCTTCTTTTTCTTCATTTATTACACAGACTTCTTCAAAAAGAGTCCGAAGTCTTCTTCTTCCCTTTTCCAATATGGAATAGCCGTTTCTTGATAGATGGCATAATCTTGTTCTCCCATAACGGTAACAAGTTGGCCATTTGCTACAAATTTAACCCTCTGGTGCAAGCTTGAGGGTATTGCTCTTGCTGCATGAATCCATGGCCTTCCAAGCAACAAATTAAATGTTCTTGGGATATCTATCACTTGAAAAGGAATTAGGAAAGTTTGAGGCCCAATAGTGACCTCTAATTCCACTTCTCCAATTATTTCCTTCTTTGATCCATCAAATGCTCGTACTACAGTAGGACTTGGCTTGATATTTGACGGGTCTACTTCCAACAAATTCAGAGTAGCCAGGGGGCATACATTCAGAGAAGATCCATTGTCAATAAGCACTCGGGAGACGATTCTACCATTGCTTTTGACAACAATAAAAAGAGCTTTATTATGTTGGCCACCTTCCTCTTCTAATTCTTCAGATGAGAAGCTAATTTGCTCATTTGCAAAGACAGAATTAATGATATGTTCCAAGGTTTTTTCTGTCACATTCTCTGGAACTTTTACTTCTTTGAGAACCTTGAACAAGGCCTCACGGTGAATATCAGAGCTAATTAACAAACCCATGAGTGATATTTGGGCTGGTGTCTTGACTAGTTGTTCAACTACTTTGAATTCACTTGCCTTCATGAGTTTAGCCAATATTGCTTTCTCATCTTCCTTCTTTTCTTCATCATTCGGCGGCGGTGATGAATCCATGGTCACCTTCTTTGCAGTTGGTTCATAAAGTCTTCCCGAACGGTAAGCCCGCCAATCATAGAAGTGTGATTAACTGTCTGGTAATCAAATGGGGCAGCTTTGTAATCCTTTACAGCAATTGGGATTTGAAAAGTATAACTTCTAGGCTTCGAGACAGTTGCCTCTTCTTTACTGTTGTTCATCTCAAATTTGATTAACTTCGGTTCACATGTGATCATGCCAACAAATTTTTCTTCTTTCTCTGGTACAGGCTTTTCTTCATCTTCAGGTACAGGCTTTTCTTCATCTTCAGACTCTGATCCCCATCCAGTGGAGGAGCATCGGCATATACGCGTGGTTCAAACCAATAGTCAACCAGATATTGGTACTTTCCATCATCTCCTAGAGTTCCGACAGTTGGGTCTCCAGCTTGGTATCTTGCCCACAATTCTGCCTGTGTGCTTGACTTTCTTGGTTTGGGACCAGCATTTCCATGATATCTTCCTTTATGATTCCATTTTGCAACAAGTTGTAAATGGCTGGTCTGGTTTTGGTGCGATCTCTCAGATTGATATAGGGTAAATGCCCCATTTGGCGGAGATTCCATGCCACTTGTTCTATGGTGATAGGCAATTCATCCAAGTTGACTTCTGGGTCCGGCGCTTCGGCAGTGATCATATTAATAACCGACCCATGATTTGGCAATGGATTAGTAGAAACATTTGGAGGCTCACAAAGTCTAATTGGATGGTCTTTGCATCAATAAGATCTTGAATCTTATGTTTGAGTCTCCAACAATAATCAGTGGAGTGCCCGATTTGCCCCATGTGATATTCACATTTTAAATCAGGGTTGTAGTTCTTGGGCTTATAATCATCTCTGGGTACTTCAAAGCCAATCAGATTATCGGCTCTCAATTTAGCCCACACTTGGCTGAGTGGAACCGGTATTGGAGTAAAATTGCGTCGGTTAGGCCTTGATTGTTGATTCGAAACAACCCTTTGTTGACTTTGACCCTGATTGGTCGGCAGGACTATGGATTTAGTAGGGTTTGCTGGACTTGAGATATTGACCATACCGACAGTCGAATCCTTTCCTTTGTATGAGACATTTTTAGGTGTTATATTTCTTTTCTACTTGTAGCTTTCCGGCTGAGATAGCATTCTCAATTCTGCATCCGGCTACTACCACTTCTGAAAAACTTGCTGACGCATGCCCTATGAGATGAGAAAAGAATGGCTCTTCTAGTGTGTTGATGAAAGTAAAAGTGAGATCCTTTTCAGGCATTGGATTGGTGATTCTTGCAGCTAAAGCTCTCCATCGCTGAGCATATTCCTTAAAGCTTCGTCTTTCTTCTTCTTCATAGTACTCAAGTCCCAGACCGAGGGTGCCATTTCGATATTGAACTTGTATTGGTTGAAAAATGCCCTGGCTAATTTATCCCAAGTATCAATTTCTTGTGAGTCCAATTGGGCATACCAGGCTAATGCTGGACCAGTAAGGCTATCTTGAAAGGTCTGTACCATCAGTTTATCAAATTTGGCATACTGCCCCATACGTCGTACATATAATCTTGTATGCATGTTAGGACAGCCAGTTCCATCATATTTTTCGAACTCGGGTGCCTTAAATTTTTCAGGAAAAGCACCTTCCTCAAATTGTGGCAGCTTAAAATCGCAGTCTGATCAAAGCCGTCAAATGCCTTCATCTTTTCAAACAGTTTCTTCTCCATGTCTCTGGCTTGGGCTTCAAGTTCTTTCTTTAGCTCGGACATATTGAACTCAGTGTGGGAATCATCAACGTTGACTGGTTGCTGCATGACTTCTTTTCCTTTCTGTTCCCCGGAAGATTCTTCAGATGCTATAGGGGTCT